>JACEEZ010009609.1:0-117500 GCA_016584305.1 Chionoecetes opilio | reverse complement strand
GGGCTGTTTGAAATCGCCCCCAGGGCCCCCAAAGAGGGGGCCCCCAAATGCATCACTCAATCAAACAAAACTCCTGTGATCCTCTACAAACTGAAGCTTAAACGCCTTGGGGTTTGTGTTTAATTTGATCTGTATCTTTTGGGTACCATCATAGCCATTTTAATTCGGATTAAAAGGGATTTATGGGCATTGATAGTCTCAGAAAGTGTCAAAATACACCAAAATATGTTCATTTTCCAAAAATTTCCCGAATCCCCCCAGCTGGTTGCCTCACTCGTTTCGCTCGCCCCCCCCCCCCCCCCCCCCAAACACCTGCAACTTTAGAGGGGGCCCCTCCAGGAAGTAAGCCCCCCCGGGCCCCCAAATATCTAGTTACGCCCCTAGCTTCAGAGCCTCAGAATCTGAGGCGCGTGTTATCATTGTCCGATTGCAGCTCAGCTGACAATGCCGCCCTGTAAAACTAAGGTATCTATATGAAAGAGGGTAACGCCATTCATAGGCCCTATGTTAAACGCTACTGGGCGCCATCTTAGCGCCAGGGCCTGTTCGTTCACCCAAGACCCGGAGAGGTTCTCAAGGCATTACCCCGCAGTATATCATGTTATACAATATACATGTATAAAGGATATACTGTTATCTTCGGAAATGTTTGTTCTATAAGATTATCACATTAAACATAGTAAAACACATTAAATAAAGTTTCATTATGAGACTGAAGAAATATGATGAACGTAAAACTCGTCATATAAAACTTTGTGGGACAGCTTATAAGATGGAAGATATCAATAGAAGCAGAATTTTATTAGCTTTCCATTGATATATTTCGTTTTCTGATAAATGCAGTAGTAGCATGTATAAATTAGCGTTAACTAAATAAATCGCGACGGCGGCCGCTCTCTCTCATCGGTCATCAAGTTTCGAAAGTACTAGTCCGAATACTATAGTATTCACTTATTTAATTCTAAAATCTCCAGAGGTACAAAATTATCTATAATAATATAAGCGAAAGTGTGTGTCTGTGTGTCCGCGATAGGTTCCGCCCCCCGTGGCGCAATCCCACCATATGACAGTTTTGGAACCAGGTCGACCAGGGGAACATTTTAAGGCCACTTTGGGGATGTTCCGATCACTTTTATTTATTTTTATTTTTAGTAGCCTATTAGTGAGAATTGTGAGAAAAAAAGTGGGTTGCGAGAATTGAGGAAACCTTGATGTAGGGTGATGGGTAATGGGTGAGTGAATGGGTGGGGTGATGGGTAATGGGTGTGGGGTGATGGGTGAGTGAATGGGTGCGGGGTGATGGGTTGGGGGTGATGGGTGAGGGAATAGGTGGGGGGTGATGGGTAATGGGTGAGTGAATGGGTGTGGTGATGGGTAATGGGTGAGTGAATGGGTGGGGGTGATGGGTAATGGGTGAGTGAATGGGTGGGGGGTGATGGGTAATGGGTGAGTGAATGGGTGTGTGGTGATGGGTAAGGCATAAATACATACATTTCTACATCCATGATTTCAGGAAAGTTAGAAGGGGCTATCTGGAGAGTCTGTGTTTGGTGGGCCTTCGGCCCACCAAACACAGGTGGTGGGCCGAAGGCCCACCAATAGCCCTCCGCAGGAGCTAGCCAAAAAGTCCGCCCGGAGGGCGGCTTTTCGGCTATTGAAATATAAATTTCCAAACTCTTTCTTCTATTTGCAATATAAGTATGCATTCCTTTGAGAATTCTATAAATCATCTACGACACTATGGAATCCACTCCCTGACATAATGTTAAGAGTTGCATTATTATCATTAAAGTTTGCACACACTTTCAACAATACGAAATTCTTGGAGCTATATACAGTATAGAAATGGCTGGAGGAAGCACCGACTACTAGTAACTGATGAGAACAGAATCCCAGACACGCTTATCAGACACCAGGACAGGAACTGAACTTGTCGTTAGAGCTCTAACCCCCTGTCCCACGGCACACACCAGCCCGTCGCCGCCCACCACCTCTGCTCCACCTCCCTCCTCCCCATTCCCCAATATCCTTGCTGTGGTAAATCCTATAGATATGAATATGATAAGAAATTAGGACCGAAAATTTGTTCTTTGTCTATTTGTCAAGGGCAAATAAAATGTGTTAATATTATCATCTCACCTGGCTATTTAATCTTAAAGTAATCGTCCAGACTATTTCATCATTCCTGATTTAATGCAGTCAAAATATAGCCATGATCGAGTATATCAACAATATGTTGTCACATTTTGCATCCAGTCACCCGTTTTTAAATGATCCGCATTCAAAATCTGTAAATTCCCCGTGCTCTCAAAACACAACTGTTTATCAGCAGACGACGCACCATGGGTCGGCGACGTCACAACAGGGAGCCTGCCAGCATCGCCTGATACATATGCGCGGAGACTCTGAGAAAAGTGTAGTACTTGGGGAATTTTGGGTGTTTCTGATATAATTTTTGTGCGATGTGGCATGTACTTGCATCCTGTGTGGGTGCAGCGTGGGGGCTGTGCCTTTACTGAGAGCTTAGCACCCATTTGCAAACTGTGGGGCGACAATATATGTGTGCAGATGTGTGCAGCGGCGGCAAGCGGCGGGTAGTAGCAAGGCCACCGAGATGAGAGGGCTGCAGTACCCTGGCTACTACCAGCCGCTCCCCGTCGCTCCAAAGGTCTGCACACATATATCGTCGCCGTGTGGGTTGTGAATGGGTGCTAAGCTCTCGGGAATGGCACGGCTTTCTTGCCGTGCCCATGCAGGATGCAAGTATGTGCCGTGTCGCACAAAAAATATACCAGAAGCACCCAAAATTCCCCAAGTACTACATTTTTCTCAGAGTCTCCGTGTGTCTGTGTCGGGCGGGGCTGGGAGGCTTACCTCTTGTGTCGTCGCCAGCAAGTTTCGCGCCACGGCTGGAATGTGGCTGTTGTTTTTCCCGCGCTTTTTACAAAAGTCATGTTTTTAGGGAAATAAGGCGTGAAAATTAATAATTATTTGTGGATTAGGTATATTGAATGAACATTCAACATAATTATGCAAAGAAAAAATGGGTCTGGACGATTACTTTAATCTACACAGTAACATATCTCTAGAAATGTCTGAATTTTTTTTTTTTTTTGCCTTAGGATTTCCTTAGATTTTGCGTTTCCTTAGAAGTTTCCTTCTCAGGCCTAAATTTCCTTAAAATAAGGAAATTTCTTGAAAGTGGAAACACTGGTTCACGGTAACATCAGGATGGCCAGATAGTGGGGCGGGTTTATGGCCAAATTAACTGATAAAAAATAAATAAATAGAATAAAAAAGTATTTACATTTTTATATTATATGTATAAAAATACAATGTATTTAAATACTCATTAAAGTATTTAATTACTGTATTTAAATACATGAAAACTAATATATTTATAAATAGATTTCTTAATACATAAATTAATAGATTTAAATACAAATGTATTGAAATACAGCCCAGCTCTGGCTATATATCTATCCATAGACCACTACATCTTACAGTGGTCTATGATCTATCTAAACTGTCTTTCACAGGAATCTTAGGAACTCTTTGTCCAAAAATAAATGTTAAAAGGAAATTTGAATCAAATTATTGTTATTTTTCTTATTTAGAGGTTACATTATACATACTAATTACTGATACAAAAAAATAAATGGCCTACGCCACATAAAACTTTATTTTAGGGGGGTCTATGCTGTACGGTAGGGGTAAGAATTGTAAAAAAAAAGAAATGGCCTACCGTACGCCACATAAAACTTTATTTTAGGGGGGTCTATGCTGTACGGTAGGGGTAAGAATTGTAAAAAAAAAAGAAATGGCCGACGCTATGGGAAACTTTATTTTAGGGGGGTCGATGCTGTAGAGGTTAATAATTGTCTGAGAATGGGCAAGTAAAAAAAAACACGAAAAAATCAAATACCGATATTTTGGCACGGTATCGTAACTGACGTGTGAGGACGTACCGGTATTATTCCCGTGAACCGGTATCGGCAACACCGGTTCGGTATTTTCTTGACACCGCACAACCCTAGGCCTAGGGTAGATGAGTTGTTATTAAGTGCCGCCTATAGACAGCACTTGGTAATAAAAAAGTATTGGTCCTTAGTTAGGGATCAGATGGGTTTTGCCTGCTAGTGTCGTAGGCGGTGCAGGAGTCACGCAGGCGCGAGAGACCCGACTCGTCATCTCCCTTTGAACCGTGAAAGATCGAAGAGTAACGCAAAATTTGCCGTATTTACATTTTTTCCAACTCCTGAATAAAGCAAATTTTATATTCCTATGCCGGTATATTGTCGGGTTTAATATAATACCTTGTTTAGTGGTGTTGGTAGATGCATTAATATATAAAGCCTTCTCCTGTATATAGACTTTTGTTAGTTTTTGTGTATATGGTGAGTATTTTTGGAAATGGTACTTTTTCCAGCATTTGTGATATTTCCCAAACTTTCCACAGCGGTAGTTTTACGGATATATGATGGCATATAATACATCTATGGATTATTATGACTCAAAAAATAGTGGAAGAAACTTATAATGAGTTGGCAATTGGAAAAAATCAATGACTAAATGATAATACCCCCAAAAAATCTGAGTTAAATGCACACCCATCCATTGAATATAGAGTTGAGTCAAGTAAATCTCACAAATATAAGTCATTTAACGAGTCAACTGATATCTATAAGGCTTTAAATCATATCATAAATAAGAACACCATTATATCCCATGGCAGACTTCGCTAAATGGGAAAATGAAGCATCAACAATTTACTTCTTACAAATCAAATCAAATATGCTGATAAAATTAATAATGGTGCTAAATAACTCACATACACATAACCTAACAGTCTATAGCGATAAATAAAATAAATAATGATAGACCAGCGTAGCCCTCCACCATAATATTGATAGACCCGTTCCTCCCTAAACACACCATTGCCATTGGACGGTTTAAATGAGTTTAAATACCCCAACACAAGATTGAAGACAAGAAAGGTATGTGTTTACCTATTACTGTGTACTCTTACTATTCACCTATTACTGTGTACCTGTGTTCCCTGCGTAGTTACTATTCACCTATTACTGTGTACCTGTGTTCACCTGGTACTGTTACTATTCACCTATTACTGTGTTTACCTCTGTGTTGACCTGCGTACTGTTACTATTCACCTATTACTGTGTACCTGTGTTCACCTGCGTACTGTTACTATTCACCTATTACTGTGTTTACCTATTTGCCTGCCTACTGTTACTATTCACCTATTACTGTGTTTACCTATTTGCCTGCCTACTGTTACTATTCACCTATTACTGTGTTTACCTATTTGCCTGCCTACTGTTACTATTCACCTATTACTGTGTTTACCTATTTGCCTGCCTACTGTTACTATTCACCTATTACTGTGTTTACCTATTTGCCTGCTACTGTATTCACCTATCTGTGTTCTATTTGCTGCTACTGTTACTATTCCCTATTACTGTGTTACCTATGCCGCTAGTTACTATTCACCTATTACTGTGTTTACCTATTTGCCTGCTTGTGTATTCATTGGATAGTCTGTCTTGCTGTGTCCAGTGTTTCAAGGCCAAGTTATCATGGTCTCCTTTGATTGGGACCTGTTTCTGCTGCGATGAAAACGAATTAGTGCTGGCCGAGAGAGAGAGAGAGAGAGAGAGAGAGAGAGAGAGAGAGAGAGAGAGAGAGAGAGAGAGAGAGAGAGAGAGAGAGAGAGAGAGAGAGAGAGAGAGAGAGAGAGAGAGAGAGAGAGAGAGAGAGAGAGAGAGAGAGAACCGTGAAAGTCTCCTAACCTATAATTCAATGTCAACCCAGCAGCCTCACAGAAAATTTTAATTCATATAATTTTTTTATGTTTTTTGCCATAATACTTTGGCCCTTACCACCCATTTCACCACAGAACATACACGGTCGTAAGGTACTGGTGGAAAGTCTTGGCCGGGCAGCCTCGTTCGGCCTAACTTTTCACCAAAAAAGATATACGTACCCATTTGAGGGTGAAGAAATATGACCCGTCTCATTACCGTCAATAACACTATAGTTGCCAGGCGCCATATATTAGGAGTTTTAGCATCACTACAGACTTGTACGTGCCACTGAAGACAGGTATGTAATATAAACTACTGTGCATGCCTCTTCAGTGGCACACACGTCTGTAGTGATGCTAAAACTCATGATACTATATGGCACCTGGCGACTATAGTGTTGATAGCCTCGAGCCAGTCAAATTAAATACATAAATAATGGTAATCAAACAGACTGGCTAACTGATCAACTGAAGGAAGACAAATTATGATAAGTAATGATAGGATGCCGTGATAATTAAATAGATCTTTGCTAACTGTTCAACTACAAGGGGACATTAAAGATGACGTAACACTTTTGATGGTAATTTTTGACCTCCTCTCCCCCTTGTCACCCATGTCCAGACTCTCCCGGCAAGACAATTGGCCGATTTTCTAAGCATGGACTCGGGCTCACCTAAGACTAACCATGGCTTTAGACCAGACATTTAAGCTTTGTAACCATGTTCTCCAGGGTGTTTAGGCTCAGATTGGAATGGCTAGACACTCACTAACCTCGCCAACATCCAAGTCTAATGATATCATACCCCGGGCAAATGTTTAAAGCACTGAAAGGTCTGTCTAAAGCCATGGTTAGTCTTAGGTTAGCTCATGTCCAGGTTTAAAAAATCGGCCGATAGTCACTGCAGTGGCGACTATAGTGTTATTGACGGTAGCTCCCAATATACTGTCCTTACTGCCAAGCCTCCCACACCACATACAGGGCGTCACTTGGCCCGCCAGTGTTCCTCATCTAACGCAACATCACTTTCAAAAGTTCAGATACGCAAAATATAATGTACCAAAATTAATTTACCGCACAAAAAGTTTGAGGTTTCGCACAAAATTGTTCTTAAATCTTAAGAAATCGGTGGGAAAGTCAGTGGAAAATAGGATTTGTTTGATGCATTTTTTTCTTAACGCACTATTACACAGGAACTTAACTGGTGGGTTTAACGAGGCATGGGTGTCTGCTTTCACGAGGGTAGGTTGTCCCTTTTGATCACGTTTTATTTCCCAGACCTCCACGTACCATACTGCGGTCCCATGCCATAATGTGCCTGCATGCAAGTGTAATGCCAGAAAGTACTACTAATAGTCACTATTTTAACCCACAGACACACCTTCTACCACTAAATTACTAGCAACACAGGCTCCTTCCTTAAACATCTTAATATCTGATACATTAAAACTCCTTAAAACCCAAGCAATCCAAAATAAAACGATAAAAATTATGTTGAGTTGACGATTCGAGTGGGCGATAAGCGGTCTGATATGCCATTCTTGCCTGCAAATTTGTCCCGCGAATGGAGTCCGTTAAATCCGAAGTCCGTTAAATCGAGGGTGGACTGTACCAAGACTACCGCTGACCAAGCAGATACATCAGTGTGGTCTCGTCGGTACCGTCACTGACTGTGGTTTCGTCGGAGGTGATGTCTAAACAGTGGGTTTTTTTTTTTTTTTTTTTTTACATTTGTGCCTATAGCGCCTGTAGGCAGTGGTGACCCAGGGGTGGGATAGTAGGCTCTGGAGGTTCACTTGAGGGCTGTGATGGTTGGTCCTCGCCCGTGGTGGCGCAGGCAGGATTCTTATAGTGACGCCTGTGATTAGAGGCTCATGCCGCCCCCCTGTGTCCTCCGATGCACTCACAGTCGAAGGTAGAGTTAATAGGCAGGGCATGTGGGTGTTCTTAGGCCACTCCACGGTGCAGAAAGGTTTTGGGTTTCTTCGGGGATCGAACTCGGGTCACCGAGAACGCCAGTCGGAGACGCTAACCACTCCGCTACCGCCTCCCCATAGTGTGGATTCTAATCCCTCCAAGTTCAATATATAATAATGGGAAATAAGATTTATTCCCCAAATTGTGATTGTGACTGTCAGTGCGTCTGTGAAAGGATTCTCCTGACGGGATTCGTAAGGGAAAACCGAGGGCCCAGGGCAGTGTGGCGCTGTGTCGGTCATCAGGTAGGCCCATGAAACATTACCGTAAATGGCGGCGTATAAGTCGACCTCATGATTATTAGCTCAAGATTACGGGTGAGGTCTATACTTGCCCTAAAGGTAGTCCCCAAAATAGGGTAAGTTACTGGTAGCCTAGCTTACAAAGTCTTTACCCCGTAGTTTGGTCAGTGGTACGAATAGTTTTGTAGATGAGAATTAGCAGTTGTAGTGTTAGAGGGTGAGGTACGATGAGTTGGGCGGACAGTGCTGGCGCTCGGCGAGTAGCCAGGCAGTTGTTGTTGCTGTAGTTGTCTGATTGGCCGCTTGGGTTCAGTGGCATTCCGGTCAGTTGTTTACAATCTGTGTATCAGCTGTTGGAAAAAGCCTAGGGTTTTGTGTTGATATAAACTGAATTTATATTATTATTTTATTATTCATATATTAATCAGTGTGTTAATCCTTACTGCGGTATCAAATCATAGGCTACCCCTGTGCGGCAGGTTGAATTAAAATATAAAATAATTACTGATCATATTTTAAAGTGCCTAAATGACTAGGATGCTCATTCCGATCCAGAAAATTATGTTTGGTCTTGGTGGAGGCTACCAGCTAAGTGAACGAGTTACGTCAGAGTGCAGCACAGGGCCGTGACCGTGCTGCCAGACGCACAATGAAACTACTTACTATGCAACAATACAGCTATTTGGTACATAAAGCTTCATCATGCATCATATTTCTGTTTTATATCCATCAAGATATATATGAATATCTTGACTATTTAGCCTCGCCATTGAAGAGGGGCCAGGGCAGCGTCAACACGTCGTACTGACCGCTTGACCTATTATCGCACTAACTCATGCAACAGGAAAAGAGGTTTATTATTCGCAACACTTGACAAATGTTGCCATACAGCCTATCACACGATATTTACCATAATATCATTGCAGCGCCAGTTTAAATACAGAAACCACATATGTACCAGCCGCAGCGAACCCTTAAATAGCCGAGAGACCGTATTTGTACCAGCCGCAGTGAAGGGGTTAAATACGTTAAGTAAGTTCACCAAACACAAGTTTTAGTTGGAAATATTTGTGTTAACCTGCTGGAGTTACGGTACCTAAGTGGTGTACGGCGATTGTTAGCAGTGCTGATCCGGTTGGAGAGATTTTTTCAGGCTCAAAGAGTGGACTTGTCCGCCGCCATTTACGGTACAGTAGTTCCCTGTCCCAGCCTCCATGAATAGTCATGTCCACAATCTCCCCTAGTCATGAGGGCTGCAGCTCCCCTTCACCATCCCTTCAGAAGTACATCACAACCACAGAAGTGAGAAGTGACAGTGGTTCAAGAAGTAGCCGTACAGGTATAACAGAGACATAAGGAGCTGAACCCGAGCATTGCCTTCAAGATGCCTGCACTTAAGGATGCACTACAGACAAAGAGATGGCTGGTTTGACGGCATATATGCAATACGTAATGTGCAACTTGGAAATATTTGTCATTTTATACTTTTATTGTGATATAATAGTGTCCCTTATACAAATCCGTTTCTATCAATGATTGTAGCACGTCTGCAAATACACATAGTCACACACAACATTCATAAGACAAACTGAAAACTTGTGGTAAACACTTGAGCCTCTATTCAACCTTTCACTGTAGGAGTGTAGGCCCATTACACTTTTTATGAACAATCGCTTCTAAGAGATGTTGTGGCAGTGATGAGGCCATGCAGGTACTCCCTCACTTTGACACCCGCGTGTGTGATCAGAAAATGAATGATACAGACCTGAATATCTAAAGAGAACATAAGAACATAAGAAAATAAGGAAGCTACAAGAGGCTGCGAGACCTACACGTGGTAGTTCCTGTTACTTAACACTACCTACATCCACCTTGCATCCCCATCCATGAATTCATCCAGCCTCCTTTTAAAGCTCCCTAATGACTCCGGACTAACTACCTGTCTACTGAGTCCATTCAAGTCATTTACCACCCTATTTGTGGTAAATATATAACTATTTCCTTATCCAACATGGAAGGCAAACAAGTATAACATGTTCCAAGACTACAACCTCCTGTGTTACTCCTCCTCATTACTCTCATGAGGAGGTGTACTGCATATACCTCCTCATTACTACAGTCAAGGGTGTTTCAAGCCCCGGGCAGTCAGTCACTCAAGGGCATCCCCTGACATGTCTTCCAACACGGCCATGGAGGCTTCCCTCTCACCCTTGTACATCTGCAAGGTAAAATTTGCTGTACTACTCATGTTCAACTTTCTGATGTGTATCATCAACTCTTTGATCTATATGCATATCTCTTTACCCACAAGGATAGAAGATTTTAAATTTGAATTGTAGTGAGGAGAAATTGAGAAGGAATCAACTCATCCATAAGTTGCCATCAATAACATGTTGTCTAATACTATGATCATATACGTGTGAAGGCAGGCAGCACGGTCTCTATTGGTAGGACATTGAGATAAGACACTAAGCATGTGACAACCTACATGTAAGGCGACGATGCAAAGACCTCAGTGGGTGAGTGTTGTGGGCTCTGAGCAGCCACCACCACCACCACCACCCAAGAGTTGGTGTCCATACAATAGATCCTCGACTTGCGAAGGAGTTAAGTTCTGCGAGGTTGTTCGTGAGTGCGTTGGTGCATGAGTCAAACACACGTGATACACACCCAGGCCATGTTTAATGCATGAGTTACATTCCTGGAAAATTGTGCGTAAAGCAAAAATGCATCAACGAATCCTATTTTCCCATTGGCATCCAGTATATAAGTTGAGATAAAGATTTTCGTCTTTAGTTCTTCATAAAGTCTTTAGTTCTTCATAAAGTCTTTAGTTCTTCATAAAGTCTTTGTTCTTCATAAAGTCTTTAGTTCTTCATAAAGTCTTTGTTCTTCATAGTCTTTGTTCTTCATAAAGTCTTTGTTCTTCATAAAGTCTTTAGTTCTTCATAAAGTCTTTGTTCTTCATAAAGTCTTTAGTTCTTCATAAAGTCTTTGTTCTTCATAAAGTCTTTGTTCTTCATAAAGTCTTTAGTTCTTCATAAAGTCTTTGTTCTTCATAAAGTCTTTAGTTCTTCATAGTCTTTAGTTCTTCATAAAGTCTTTAGTTCTTCATAAAGTCTTTAGTTCTTCATAAAGTCTTTAGTTCTTCATAAAGTCTTTGTTCTTCATAAAGTCTTTGTTCTTCATAAAGTCTTTGTTCTTCATAAAGTCTTTGTTCTTCATAAAGTCTTTGTTCTTCACAAAGTCTTTAGTTCTTCATAAAGTCTTTAGTTCTTCATAAAGTCTTTAGTTCTTCATAAAGTCTTTAGTTCTTCATAAAGTCTTTAGTTCTTCATAAAGTCTTTGTTCTTCATAGTCTTTAGTTCTTCATAAAGTCTTTGTTCTTCATAAAGTCTTTGTTCTTCATAAAGTCTTTGTTCTTCATAAAGTCTTTGTTCTTCATAAAGTCTTTAGTTCTTCATAAAGTCTTTAGTTCTTCATAAAGTCTTTAGTTCTTCATAAAGTCTTTAGTTCTTCATAAAGTCTTTGTTCTTCATAAAGTCTTTAGTTCTTCATAAAGTCTTTAGTTCTTCATAAAGTCTTTAGTTCTTCATAAAGTCTTTGTTCTTCAGACCATAAATCCCATCCCACCCATCATAAAATGCAATCCGACGTATATTTGTGGGCACATAGTATAGTGGTCTGCTACAGTATGTTTGGAGCCCAGCTAGAAACTCCATGGACCTGTCACTTAGGACCAGACATCAGGTAATGGTAATCTGTAATAGTAATCGATCACAGTTTTTCAAGAAATTGTAATCGATTAGTCTTGATTTTCATGAAGTGATCAAATCAATACCACACTTCATTTTTACAGAATACATTTAATTTTGAGAAGCTATGTATTATTTATGCATTTTCCTCTTCCAGTAATCATGACTACACATCCTGTAATCGTAAACATAATTGATTACATTCGGGTTATTTTTGTAATCATGGTCGCAATTGTAATCTTAAAATGACCCTGTAATCGCAATTGTAATCTTAAAATGACCCTGTAATCACAATCGTAATCTTAAAATGACCGTGTAATCACAATCGTAATCTTAAAATGACCCTGTAATCACAATTGTAATCTTAAAATGACCGTGTAATCACACTCGTAATCTGAAAATGACCCTGTAATCACAATCGTAATCTGAAAATGACCCTGTAATCACAATCGTAATCTTAAAATGACCCTGTAATCACAATTGTAATCTAATCATTACAACAGTAATGGCCCCATGTCTGGTTATGAGCCCAGCACGGTAACCCAGCACCCTCACTGCTCTCCATTACCTACATCTCCAGCACAACATTGCTGGCCACAGATCATGACAGGCAGGGGGCGCTGTGGCCTGAATATAACTTGTCTTAACCCCTTGAGACCCAGAACGTAATTTCCATGTTCCAGGTTAATTTGGGTACCATTAGACATTAGACATGACCTGTTTAGTATCCTTGTCCACTAACTAATTTGGTATATTAATTGACTTTTCTGAATTTTATGGCTCAACAACATACTATTTTTTATACTAAAGGAAAGATCTGGGCGTGAAGGGGCTAAAAGTACACAAGACATGAAGGGGCTAAAAGTACACAAGACATGAAGGGGCTAAAAGTACAAGACATGAAGGGGCTAAAAGTACACAAGACATGAAGGGGCTAAAAGTACACAAGACATGAAGGGGCTAAAAGTACACAAGACATGAAGGGGCTAAAAGTACACAAGACGTGAAGGGGTTAAAAGTACACAAGACATGAAGGGGCTAAAAGTACACAAGACATGAAGGGGCTAAAAGTACACAAGACATGAAGGGGCTAAAAGTACACAAGACATGAAGGGGCTAAAAGTACACAAGACATGAAGGGGCTAAAAGTACACAAGACATGAAGGGGCTAAAAGTACACAAGACATGAAGGGGCTAAAAGTACACAAGACATGAAGGGGCTAAAAGTACACAAGACATGAAGGGGCTAAAAGTACACAAGACATGAAGGGGCTAAAAGTACACAAGACATGAAGGGGCTAAAAGTACACAAGACATGAAGGGGCTAAAAGTACACAAGACATGAAGGGGCTAAAAGTACACAAGACATGAAGGGGTTAAAAGTACACAAGACATGAAGGGGCTAAAAGTACACAAGACATGAAGGGGTTAAAAGTACACAAGACATGAAGGGGCTAAAAGTACACAAGACATGAAGGGGTTAAAAGTACACAAGACATGAAGGGGCTAAAAGTACACAAGACATGACGGGGCTAAAAGTACATAAGACATGAAGGGGCTAAAAGTACACAAGACATGAAGGGGTTAAAAGTACACAAGACATGAAGGGGCTAAAAGTACACAAGACATGAAGGGGCTAAAAGTACAAGACATGAAGGGGCTAAAAGTACACAAGACATGAAGGGGCTAAAAGTACACGAGACATGAAGGGGCTAAAAGTAGAGAGCGAGGCATCCCTTACCTTGCCGTCAGAGTGGTGCACGGTGACCTTCTCCGTCTTCTTCCTCGTCTCTGGCTTGGTGGGAGGCAGGTTCTTCCTCGTCTCTGGCTTGGTGGGAGGCAGGTTCTTCCTCGTCTCTGGCTTGGTGGGAGGCAGGTTCTTCCTCGTCTCTGGCTTGGTGGGAGGCAGGTTCTTCCTTGTCTCTGGCTTGGTGGGAGGCAGGTTCTTCCTTGTCTCTGGCTTGGTGGGAGGCAGGTTCTTCCTCGTCTCTGGCTTGGTGGGAGGCAGGTTCTTCCTTGTCTCTGGCTTGGTGGGAGGCAGGTTCTTCCTTGTCTCTGGCTTGGTGGGAGGCAGGTTCTTCCTTGTCTCTGGCTTGGTGGGAGGCAGGTTCTTCCTCGTCTCTGGCTTGGTGGGAGGCAGGTTCTTCCTTGTCTCTGGCTTGGTGGGAGGCAGGTTCTTCCTCGTCTCTGGCTTGGTGGGAGGCAGGTTCTTCCTCGTCTCTGGCTTGGTGGGAGGCAGGTTCTTCCTTGTCTCTGGCTTGGTGGGAGGCAGGTTCTTCCTCGTCTCTGGCTTGGTGGGAGGCAGGTTCTTCCTCGTCTCTGGCTTGGTGGGAGGCAGGTTCTTCCTCGTCTCTGGCTTGGTGGGAGGCAGGTTCTTCCTTGTCTCTGGCTTGGTGGGAGGCAGGTTCTTCCTCGTCTCTGGCTTGGTGGGAGGCAGGTTCTTCCTTGTCTCTGGCTTGGTGGGAGGCAGGTTCTTCTTTGTCTCTGGCTTGGTGGGAGGCAGGTTCTTCCTTGTCTCTGGCTTGGTGGGAGGCAGGTTCTTGCTTGTCTCTGGCTTGGTGGGAGGCAGGTTCTTCCTTGTCTCTGGGTGGAGGGGAGGCAGGTTCTCTGGGTGGAGGGGAGGGAGGTTCTCTGGCTTGGTGGGAGGCAGGTTCTTCCTTGTCTCTGGGTGGAGGGGAGGCAGGTTCTTCCTTGTCTCTGGGTGGAGGGGAGGCAGGTTCTCTGGGTGGAGGGGAGGCAGGTTCTCTGGGTGGAGGGGAGGCAGGTTCTCTGGGTGGAGGGGAGGCAGGTTCTCTGGGTGGAGGGGAGGCAGGTTCTCTGGCTTGGTGGGAGGCAGGTTCTTCCTTGTCTCTGGGTGGAGGGGAGGCAGGTTCTCTGGCTTGGTGGGAGGCAGGTTCTCTTCATTGCCTAAAGCCACACCCTGCTGCTGCCCTCCTGGCCTGCCCTCGCTCCCACCTGGACCAGGGCCAAGGCAAGGGCAAACCATTAGTCCTGTGAACCTGACTGCTGTTAAGTCTTCCTTCCTAAAGTCATCCCCAACAAAACCAATTCACTTATCAACATTTTGTCAATCTATCTCTTGCTTGATAGAATCCTGGCATGACCAAAACAAAATTATAGACGCCATATCGTTACAAAACTGTATTTTTATCATAAATTTAGGGCAGGGTGAGGCTGGACTCGGGTGGTGGGAGAAGCTATGTCAGTGTACAGGAACTGCCACTCACAAAAGCTGTTCATATATATCATGTGGCCTGTGTGTGATGAATATTAGTAACAACACAGTTCAGCTCAGATAGAAAAGGCACAGACATAAGAAAATAAGGAAGCTACAAGAGACCGCGAGACCTACACGTGGTAGTTCCTGTAAATATGACATGATAAAAGTAAGCTTAAAAATCTGTAAAAATACAACGATACAATTCATTTGGAGAAGCACACACTTTGCAGGAAGGCAGTGCATTGGGTAATCATCTGACACACATTGTTAAAGTAAACAGAGCTCACGTATAGTCTATTTTTTGTATTATGGTCAAAATGCAGTCAGGAAGCCACGCCCCCTGCCTCCCCTTCTATGCTACGGGGCAGCTGATTGGTGCATTCCTCGTATCATCACTACCCATCACAATATCTTCACTACTTAACAGCGTGTGACCACTGGACAGCAATCTTCACTACAGAGGGATTTTCTATTTTGTCACCCTCTGTAGTGAAGATTGCTCTGTCCAGTGGTCACGCGCTGTTAAGTAGTGAAGATATTGTGATTGGTAGTGATGATACGAGGAATGCACCAATCAGCTGCCCTGTAGCATAGAAGGGGAGGCAGGGGGCGTGGCTTCCTTACTGCATTTTGACCTTAATAAAAAAAATTGACTATAGTACAGGGTGGCATGTGGTAGACTGAGGAGTCATGGGAGGAAATATCTATACATTCTAGAAGCAATAGGGGGAAAATGTATTGGTGGAAATTTCTATGAATCTTAAAACAAAATGCAAAACCAGGTCAATGTGGAAATAATATATGAAACCATGGAAAAGAGAGAGAGAGAGAGAGAGAGAGAGAGAGAGAGAGAGAGAGAGAGAGAGAGAGAGAGAGAGAGAGAGAGAGAGAGAGAGAGAGAGAGAGAGAGAGAGAGAGAGAGAGAGAGAGAGAGAGAGAGAGAGAGTGATTGATTGATTGATTGATTGATTGATTGATTGATTGATTGATTGATTGATTGATTGATTGATTGATTGATTGATTGATTGATTGATAACACTGGGTAACAGCCAAAAAATCGTCAGGGGTTTCTCAGTTGATTTAGACTAATTTAGGTGTTCTGAGTCCGAATATCACATTGATTTTGCTCTATCAGGTCAACTTTTTGAGATACAGCCATAGGCCTACCTGACGAGCTATACATATGCTAATATCAGGGGTTTTGAGTTCAATCATATTTTTCTTGAAGAATATATCGAATTACAATGCACAGACACGAATAAAGGGAATTGCTCGACAAAATCCAATATGAGCAGCACCAATGGATCATCTGCGTCGACTTGAAGATGGTGAACTTTCTACTTGGTCAGCAGTCCGGGTTCACGAAGTACCCATGCTTTTTATGCATGTGGGACAGTCGAGACAGAGCCCAGCACTATGTAAAGAAAGAGTGGCCGGCGCGAGAGCAGTTAGTACCTGGGGCGAGAAACATCATAAACGAACCTCTTGTTGACCGGGAGAAGATATTGATCCCACCGCTACACTTGAAGCTTGGGTTAATGAAACAGTTCACGCGCGCTCTGGACAAGGATGGGAGGTGCTTCAACTACCTGTGCCGAGCCTTTCCTGGACTGACCATTGAGAAGCTGAAGGCCGGCATTTTCGATGGCCCACAGATACGGCAGCTCATAAAGGACACAGAGTTCCAAAACTCCATGAACACGCTAGAGTGCGCCGCGTGGAAATCGTTTGTGCAGGTGGTGAACAACTTCCTGGGGAACACGAAGGCAGCAAACCACGCCAGACTCGTCAGCAGCATGATAGAGGCCTTCCAAAAACTCGGGTGTTTGATGAGTATTAAGATGCACTTCCTGTTCTCACACATGGAGAAGTTTCCTGAAAACCTTGGGGCGATGAGCGACGAGCAGGGAGAAAGGTTCCATCAGGACATGCGCCAAATGGAGGAGAGGTACCAGGGGAGGTGGGACGCAGTCATGATGGCGGACTACTGCTGGTCGCTGAAGAGAGACAACCCAGCAGCTGCTCACACACGGGAATCGAAGAAACGCCGATTTATGCCGTGAACTCTGAACTTTTGTGTCACGTAACGCTCATTCTTATACTAATATTATGATAATTATGCTTATCAAATTTGATGGACTAAATAAAAACTGAATGAATTTGGATACGCTGACTTTTATTTCTTGAGGAAAACGGAAAAAATCATCAGGGGTTTCTCAGCTGATGATCCGCAGAAATTTTTTTTTTACGAAAAATCGATTTTTTTTAAATTTCTGTAGCAAAAAAACCTGACCTGATTGAGCAAAACCAAGGTCATTTTCGGACTCAGAGCATCAAAATTAGTCTAATTCAGCTGGAAAACCCTGGACGATTTTCAAAACATATGTTTTTGTTACCCAGTGTAATTGATTGATTGATAATTGATTGATTGATTGATTGATAATTTTATTGGCCTTAATATTATACAAGTTATTATACATGTAGAGAAAATGTCAAAGCCTTTGTCCATTGAATCGCAACTCTTTTATGGACTTTATGTTATTATAAGAGGTCGGCAGATGTAGCGTGTAGGACGGCCTAATGCTAATTTACATATGAAAAACTAAATTAAATTAACAAATTAATATTCCCTACTGAATATACTACTTAATTTAATCAATTAAATTAAATTAATTTAATAAGTATATTAAAGAATATACACAAACAAGCATTCATACCATAACAGTACTCATACATAATAGTACTGATAACGAGAGCAATGATAATTATCACATTAATTATATAAATCACAATTATAATAATAATAAATTACAATTATAATAATAATAAATTAATTTTAGAGAGAGAGAATGTGTAATATATACCTGGTATCTCAGTGCAAGGCGAGGGCTGGCAGTACTTGGGGGGTATAGCATAGGGACGCAAGCGAGGATAGACAAACTTGCACCCCTGTAGCACCTTCTCCACGTTGGGGCCTGAAAAGCATCCATCACCATAACCATCCAGTCCTTCAAAACCTTCCATCAAATAACCATCATAGTAGTTTCAACACCTTCTTGGGTCATATTAGATAACACTAGATACCTATATAGCGATACATTCCTCCCAAGGTAACAGCTGGGCACATTGCACAGTAAGGTCTTAAATCACATTGACTATCATTATAAACAGTACTTTGGTTCAATATACTAAAGCCAAGTCCTCCAAGGAAATTATGTATGGATGACCAGAGAAAATAAGAAGAAAGAAAAAGAAAGAAACTAATAAGATACATAGAATAAGAGAAGACAACTAACTAAAGACCCAGACAGCAAGAAGAAACACGTCAGGGAGTGCCGTTGAAAAAGGCCCGACTCCCGACCCACAACTGTACTGAACTTGCCAGGCATTCATTTTCTGAAACAATATCAATTTGCTCCTGTCATAATTGCCCGTATTCGTAGTCACATACCATCATTGTACGTGGTCATTGTTCACTTTTTGTCTTGTCCTAATTAAATCAATATGTCATGCCAGCTCTGTTGTGATTGCAATAGGAGTACTGTAGGATTGCTCTAGTACTTGCCATGGCAGCTACAAGATCTCTGTTGTGATTGCAATAGGAGTACTGTAGGATTGCTCTAGTACTTACCATGGCAGCTACAAGATCTCTGTTGTGATTTCAATAGGAGTACTGTATGATTCCTCTAGTACTTTCCATGGCAGCTACAAGATCTCTGTTGTGATTGCAATAGGAGAGCTGTATGATTCTTCTAGTACTTACCATGGCAGCTACAAGATCTCTGTTGTGATTGCAATAGGAGTACTGTAGGATTCCTCTAGTACTTACCATGGCAGCTACAAGATCTCTGTTGTGATTGCAATAGGAGTACTGTATGATTGCTCTAGTACTTTCCATGGCAGCTACAAGATCTCTGTTGTGATTGCAATAGGAGTACTGTAGGATTGCTCTAGTACTTTCCATGGCAGCTACAAGATCTCTGTTGTGATTGCAATAGGAGTACTGTAGGATTGCTCTAGTACTTTCCATGGCAGCTACAAGATCTCTGTAGTGATTGCAATAGGAGTACTGTAGGATTGCTCTAGTACTTTCCATGGCAGCTACAAGATCTCTGTTGTGATTGCAATAGGAGTACTGTAGGATTGCTCTAGTACTTTCCATGGCAGCTACAAGATCTCTGTTGTGATTGCAATAGGAGTGCTGTATGATTCTTCTAGTACTTACCATGGCAGCTACAAGATCTCTGTTGTGATTGCAATAGGAGTACTGTAGGATTGCTCTAGTACTTACCATGGCAGCTACAAGATCTCTGTTGTGATTGCAATAGGAGTACTGTAGGATTGCTCTAGTACTTTCCATGGCAGCTACAAGATCAAGTGAATAATTTTGACTGAGTAGAAATGGAACAAAATCATAGCAATTACCACGAGCAATCATGGTATGTGACTACGAATACGGGCCAATGACTCACCATAGAGGATGAGTCTCCCGCCGTCCGTGATGATGACGGTGGTCTGAATGGAGGGCAGTTGCGTCACCAGTTTGAGCATCGGGTTGTCATCATAGTAATAACTGTGTGGGGGAAAGCAGAGTGCATTAAGCAGAAGTCATAACCGAGGGGGAAAGCAAGCAAAGTGCAGTGTTTCTATTGTGCTCCATATCTGATCTAACAACAGCTCACAAACAGTCAACACTCCTTCACTTCATTAACCGAGGAGGAAACTGAGAAGGAGAAACTGGAGAAAGTACAAAAATGAGGAGAAACAATAACTGAGGAGGAAAGCAGAGTGCATTGTATCATTTTTTTCCCCTGTCTGATCTAACAACAGGTCACTACACTCACTCCCTCACCCTGCAATGAACCAAGCTAGCTAGCAAAGAGGAGGTACAGCCAAATTCCCAACATCCGACCTCCAAACATCCGAATTGTCCAAACAACCGACTGTTTTCACCACCACATTGTGTCTTGTTTTGGCCATTTATTTTACTTAGTTTTTTTTACTTTTTAGAAAACATTGATTTGTGGCTTTATTTATGCATGAATTTTACTTTCGCGTCTACCATTGGATTGGCCTTCAAGAGCTGCATCTTTTATGTTAATATACCATTTTGCCCTTACGTTTATGGTTACTGTGATATCCGAACATCCGACTATTCCAATTATCCGACCTACCTTCGGTCCCCCCAAGGTCGGATAATTAATACTTAGCTGTAGATATAGGGGAGGAGGGACTAGGGAGTAATAGATATGGTTCCTAGGCAGCAAGATTGTCAGCTAAAAACGTCAAGTCTTCCAAGCTTTCTCATTGGGTATTTCAACAGAAATTCCTGACCAGCCAAATACATTAAAATTGTAACCCCTTGAGACCCAGAACGTAATTTCCATTGTAATCTGGGGTACCACTAGACGATTTTGAGTGACTCTAGGTAATAGTTTATAGCTATGACCAGCTTAGTATCCTTGTGCAGTAGCTAATTTGTTTTTTTTCGTGACTTTTCGTACTTTTATGGCTAACAACGGACAATTTTATATAGCCAAGGAAAGATCTGGGCGTGAAGGGGTTAATAATCAGATATATTCTTGTGTTCCCTGTCTGATCTAACAACAGGTCACTACACTCACTCCCTCCTTTACCCTGCACCATGGAGGTAGTACGGGTGGAGACGCCCTGAGCCGCGCGGGTTGAAGCCAAGTCGGCCATATTGCTGTGGGTTACTGGAGCCCACAACACTACTGCCAAGAAGAGATAAATCATCCCATGGAAGTATTTTGAGATTCCTGGGAGTAACGTCAGTCCATTCTAAGTGCAAACAGTGTAATAAGTGAAAAGAAAGAGTGGGTATCTCAGTCACCCAGTTATGACATTGCCCACACCAGTATGGCGGACGGGGGAGAGCGGTGGCTTCACCAGACAACACAGACCGCGCGGCTCAGGGCGTCTCCACCCATACTACCTCCATGCCCTGCACTGAACCAAGCTGGCTAGCAAAGAGAAGGTAGATATAGGGGAGTAGGGAGTAATAGGGGATAGGGAGTAATAGATATGGGTTCCTGAGCAGCAAGATTGTCAGCTAAAAACGTTAAGTATTACAAATTTTCTCATTGGGTGTGTAACATAAATTCCTTACAATCCAAATACATTCAAATTTTAAATAGTGGTGAGATACTGTAATCTGCAATCAGTATGAAATAAACCAGCCTTAGGCATTGAAGAAACAGAGGCAATGGATAGACGTAGTTGGAAACGTATCATCGGCCGTCTAACCTTATAAGATATTACGAGAAAATCGCGTCAAACAGAAAGAAGAAGTGAAAAATAAACCCCACATTAGCCTTGAAGTTAGTCACTCACAAGTAATGTAGATGCTTTAAATAAATAAAATTACAACATTCCTCCATCAAATAATACAAAATTTGGGTTCAGACAATGTAAATCGTCCTAATAATGCTTCTATTGGATGAGGACATTTTTTAGATACTGAGTGGTGAGATCCTTTACTCTACAATCAGTAAGAATAATAACAAATAAATAAGTAATACAGGAGAACATCGTTTAACCGGCATTCAAAACAACGGCAGCCTCAAAACAACGGCACTAATCGACCCAGGCTTTTTTTTTTTTTTTTTTTTTTTTTTTTTTTTTTCACTGATAACTTGGAACTGTTTCCTGTTTCTATTTTCCACTTCCTATGACTACATCTTTTCAAAAGAAGAGTAACAAGACACCTCTCACTAAATGGCTCACCCACTTTTTTATATTATCCGACTGTCTCTTTATAGGACTGGCAATCAGCGGGCTGTGTTACCATTTTTGTTGTGCCCTGGCCAGTTCTTGTGATGAAAAAATAAAAAAAAAAAAAAAAAAAAAATTTGGGGTTCATAAGAGTAACTCAAAACAACGGCAAAACTGAGTGTATCCGGATGCGCTTACTCCCCATCCGAGGTGCAGAATAAACGAAGGTTCATAGTAATGTGATAACTGTGGAGGAAAGCAGAGTGCACTGTTCCTATACCTTGTTGTGTTCCCTGTCTGATCTAACTACAGCTAAGTATTAATTTATCCGACCTTGGGGGGACCGAAGGTAGGTCGGATAATTGGAATAGTCGGATGTTCGGATATCACAGTAACCATAAACGTAAGGACAAAATGGTATAGAACATAAAAGATGCAGCTCTTGAAGGCCGATCCAGTGGTAGACGCGAAAGTAAAATTCATGCATAAATAAAACCACAAATCAATGTTTTCTAAAAATTATAAAAAAAACGAAGTAAAATAAATGGCCAAAACAAGACACAATGTGGTGGTGAAAAAAGTCGGTTGTTTGGACAAGTCGGATGTTTGGACAAGTCGGATGTTGGGAATTTGGCTGTACAGGTCACTACACTCACTCCCTTATCCTACCCGGAATCAAAGAGGGAGACATAGATGTATAGAATGAAAATCTCCTATAAATGCTTCTACTTGATGAGGGATAATTTTAGATACTGTGACGGGTCCTCTCAGTCACTCACAAGTAATGCAGATGCTTCTTATTGTGTTGCTGCAGAGACTTCCCTAGACGCTGTTTTGCAATGTATGAAGGGCGGGACAGCCTTGTATACGGGACGGAAGGGGCGGGATGGGTGCGAAGAGTGTGTGTGTCAAGGGGAAAGGCGGGAAGGAGCTCATGGGAAATATATGCAGCATTAATATCGCTACAGAAAGTATTGCGATTTTCTACACGAGGTGATTTTTGTCATGAATTGTTAGTCACTCACAAGTAATGCAGATGCTTCTTATTGTGTTGCTGCAGAGACTTGATATCAATCCTGAAGGGGAGGCGGGCCAGGGCGTGCACGTTGGTGGTGCGGTACTCGTGTGCTCGGACGTGGTAGCCCAGCCTCTTCAGCAGCACCAAGACCCGGGCGGCCGTCAGGGCAGCGTCCGCCTCGGTCCGGCAGCCCCCACCCCCAACACTGCCCCGTGCTTGTCCAGGTTTATGATGGCCGGTGGATTTTTGAGCTTCATTTCAACCTGTAGAAGACGTGAGATTAACCCTTTCACGCCCAGATCTTTCCTTTGCTATATGAAATTGTCTGTTGTTAGCCATAAAACTACGAAAAAGTAACTAAATATACCAAATTAGCTAATGGACACGAATACTAAACAGGTCATATCTATAAAATATTGCTTATATTCATTAAAATCGTCTATTGGTACCCAAATTACAATGGAAATTGATAATACATATACTGAGGCTCGTAAGATGCTTGAAAGGAGGGAAAATAACACTCCTCCCCGCTTGTCTAGATTTATGGTGGACCGGCGGATCTTGAAAGGAGGGACAACAAACTTACGTAATGTGAAGCAATCCGGACGAACTCAAACACCGTAAATCTGAGATATAATGGCACCCACGATCTAAGCAACTAGGTCTAAGATCTAGAAGAACGGTAACTTCATTAGTCCTAGAATGACACAATTCTTTATCTACGTACAATTTCTTTATAACTTGAGCTCGAGTACCTGACACCCATCCCACCTTCCCTGCGACACTCTGGGGTTCTGGACTTGGCCGATGTCATTCTACACATAGACTCCGTAACGCAGGCTTGCTTAACAAAAATTTGAAGTTATATTTATGTTTTGGCACCATAATTCACATAACACGGGAAAAAGTGCAAAATTACACACAAAATTGTTCTAAATATTCATGAAATCAATGGGAGAATCAAGGATTTGTTCAATGCATTTTTCACTTCATGCAAAATTTTACAGAAACATAACTTGTGTGTTAAATGGGATCTAGGTGTCCTTCTCCCCCTACTGTTACAAGACAAACATTGTGGGCAGGCGCGGCGATCGGGTCCATTTTGTTTTCATACCAAAATTCGCTTGACGGATGAACATTTTAAAAATACGTACAGCCAAATTCCCAACATCCGACCTCCAAACATCCGACTTGTCCAAACAACCGACTTTTTTCACCACCACATTGTGTCTTGTTTTGGCCATTTATTTTACTTCGTTTTTTTATAGTTTTTAGTAAACATTGATTTGTGGCTTTATTTATGCACGAATTTTACTTTCGCATATACCACTGGATCGGCCTTCAAGAGCTGCATCTTTTATGTTCTATACCATTTTGTCCTTACGTTTATGGTTACTGTGATATCCGAACATCCGACTATTCCAATTATCCGACCTACCTTCGGTCCCCCCAAGGTCGGATAATTAATACTTAGCTGTATATACAAAATTATTCTAAAATGTTATGAAATCAATCAATGGGAGAATCAACGGGAACACAGGATTCCTTTAACGGATTTTTCACTTCACCTACAATTTTTCAGAAACGTAGTGGTAAAGTAAAGTTGGGAGCATACGCTAAGCTGTGCGTGGCCTCGTGCTCATCTCCGTGGCATTAGCCCTTAGAGCCTGTGGTGGGTGAGGACCCGTTACCCCGGGACACAGGGCTAGTGTGACACCCGGGTTACCACAGTTGCCTTCCCCAGGTGTCCCCAGGTACCCATTTATCAACCCCGAAAGGAAGGAAGAACAGCTGGGTAGGCTGGTCGCCGACTTGCCCTGGCCCGGGATCGAACCAGGGCCCGCAGATTCGTAGCCAGGCACGCTAGCCACTGCACCACGGAGGCGACAAAACGTAGTGGTGGTAATGGTAATAAGGGAGGCACTAGCAGAGTGGTTAGCATCTCCGAGTGGCGTTCTCTGTGACCGAGTTCGATCCTCGATGAGAACCAAAATCCACTTAAAATATATATGTACCGTCGAGTGGCCTAAGAACACCCACGTGCTGCCCATTAACTCTACCTTCGATTGCAAGTGCATGGGAGGACACAGGGGGGCGGCATGAGTCTCTAATCACAGGCGTCACTATAACAATCCTGCCTGCGCCACCACGGGCGAGGGCCAACCATCACAGCCCTAAGTGAGCCTCCAGGGCCTGCCATCCACCCCTGGAGCTCACTGCCTACGCGTGCTATAGGCCAGGATATAATAAAAAAAATAAAAATAATAAATAAATAAATAAATAAATAAAAAAAATTAAATAAAAAAGCCACCCATTGTGACTCACCCGTCCTGAGGGCAGCAGCACACTGTTGTTGGTGCCCTGCACAAAGTACTCCAGGTTGATCCTGGTCTTCACACTCAGGCGGAACATTACGTTGTGGATCTGCACGTCCATAGAATCCCGCACCTCATGCTCCGTCTTGTCCTGTACGGGGGGTAAAAAAAACATTGTCCGGTAAACATTCTGCAGGAGTTGGCGGCACAAACCAATTTAATTAAATTTAATAAAGGAGATGTCGGAAAAGTTCTCACGGCTATTAACCAGGGTAGAACAAGAAGTAACGGATTCAAGCTGGAAAAGCGTAGATTTAAAATAGAAATAGGAAAAAACTGGTTCACAAATATGGTGGTGAATGACTGGAATGGACTCAGTAGACAGGTAGTTAGTGAGGAGTCATTGGAGAGCTTTAAAGGGAGGCTGGATAAATTCATGGATGGGGATGAAAGGTGGATGTAGGTAGTGTTAAGTAACAGGAACTACCACGTGTAGGTCTCCCAGCCTCTTGTAGCTTCCTTATTTTCTTATGTTCTTATGTACGGTAAACCAGCCGCGGCAGCCGGGCAATCGCGCACCATCAGATTTGCTTATTTAATCAGAATAACTTAACAAAACCTAATCAAAACTTGCCCTAAACCAAAGCTAGCCAACCTAACCTAGTTATTATTATATAAAAAAAGTGTTACGTATATATTTTTGGTTTCCGCAAGTGAATAACTACGGCAGCAATATACTGAGCCCAAAATAATAGAGAAAATGTAAGTTGTAATGCATATGGAGCGCGCCAACTCCTGCAGAATAGTAAGCCATTGTCCTGTTGAAGGGTAACCGGATGTTTCGCCCCCTCCTAATCACGGATGTTTCGCCCCACATTAGCGGACGTTTCGCCCCCATTCGTGGATGTTTCGCCCCACTCGCGGACGTTTCGCCCCCATTCGTGGATGTTTCGCCCCACTCGTGGACGTTTCGCCCCCATTCGTGGATGTTTCGCCCCACTCGTGGACGTTTCGCCCCCATTCGTGGATGTTTCGCCCCCATTCGTGGATGTTTCGCCCCCATTCGTGGATGTTTCGCCCCACTCGCGGACGTTTCGCCCCCATTCGTGGATGTTTCGCTCCACTCGTGGACGTTTCGCCCCCGGATTCGCCCCACGGAAATTACTATACTATTTCAAAACTGTTCATCAAATGACTACAAAATCATCAGAAATATTGACGTGTAGTTACGTATTGGTTAGAAACTAAGTGTGTCAAAATTTGGAGAGATTTGAAGAAGAAATATGGAAATTATTGTAGAAAAATTGATTATCACTCAAATCCTGTTTTGACTATAGTACGGAATTCGAAGTACTCTGTTCCTTTAAGACCGGTCCATAACAGCATTTCGTCATCATTTTGTGCGTAAACAAATCAATCAGTATTTCTGATGATTTTGTAGTCATTTGATGAACAGTTTTGAAACAGTATAGTAATTTCCGTGGGGCGAATCCGGGGGGCGAAACGTCCGTTAAAGTGGGGCGAAACGTCCGCGATTGGGCGGGGGCGAAACATCCATGGGGCGAAACGTCCGGCATTCCTGTTGAAGGGTATTTATAAAGTACATTGTTTGGACAGTTTGTAGTTTTTGGTGCACTCAGTTTGTTCTAGTTCTCAGGCCTAAACAGGGGGGGGGGGGGGTCTTATCTATAGCATTTCTCCTGTAAATATATCAAAATCTTTCTTTGTATCTATAATATCAGACAAAAAAATAAAATATGAGCCACATGCTGGTAACAATAGCTGAACAATAACACTGACAAATAAAATCAAGCATGGATTATCATGGTATTCACTGGAGACTTAATAATAAACACTGTACGTGGTGGTCTTCAGGACTGAACATCTCAAACAAAAATTCCAATATTTAAATGCTTCTGATCCACAGTTATATCCTACTTCCCCTTAACTACCGGGAACACAAGAATAAGCACTTTAATATTATAATGGCTGGGTAGGTTAAAATTATGTTAGTTTATGTTTGGTTTACGTAGGGGTTATGGCCCTGTTAGTCATAAATAAACTTCGGATAAGTTTTGGTGGTTCTACTGCAGTTTAATGCATTACAAGGCAGGGTATTATTCCAGATGAACACCGAATTCACTTTGGTGGACGAAACTATTTTTTTCTAATGAATGTTGATGTGTTTTGAATTAATCTGCTAACTGTTTCTGTCGCAAAAAAAAAACATAATAATTTTTTGTTAGATAAAAGGTTCGTTTATTTTTGTATTTTGTATTTTTTTTTTTTTTTTTTGTCAGGTAAAAGTTAGGTTAGGTTCAATTCGTTTTTTGATTTTGTCATTTTTGCACAAAAATAAAAAAAATATTTGCGACAGAAACGGTCAGCAGATTAATTCAAAACATCAAAATTCACCAGAAAAAAATAGTTTCGTCCACCAAAGAAAGTCGGTGTTCATCTGGAAATTTACCCAAGGCAGGTAGTTGTAACCGTGCTTGACTTGTAGATCTAACCATTTGCAGCATTTCTAACCCCTACAACACACGGAAAAAATGATAAATAATACAAGGGGTGTTTCTGTAGGGGCGAAACGCCGAAACCCCCGCGAAACTTTGGTTACGTAATGAATGGCCAGGCTCAGTGGCGTAGCTAAGGGGGGGTGGGGTTGAAATCGCCCCCCGGGCCCCCAAGAGAGGGGGGGCCCCCACATGCATCACTCAATCAAACTAAACTCCTGTGATCCTCTACAAACTAGGCTTAAGGCGTTTTCTGCGGGGATCCTGATTGCAACCGAAAAATTTTCGGTTGCTCAAATTTCGATTCCTGTTCAACCATCCAGGGAAGATGATTGGCCCGACCCGCAAACATTTGTTGTTGTGACCGTTTGCAACCGAAAATTTTCCGATTGCAACCAAAAATCCCCCGCAGAAAACGCCTATAAACTCCTTCAGTCCTTGGGGGTTTGTTTAATTTGATCTGTATTTTTTTAGTACCATCACAGGCTTCTTAATTCGGATTAAAAAGGATTTATGGGATTGAAAGTCTCAAGTGTCAGAATGCACCTAAATAGTATGTTCTTTTCCAAAAATTTCCCGAAACCCCCCAGCTGGTTGCCTCCCCCCTCAAACCCCTGCACACTTAAGAGGGGGCCCCTCCAGGAAGTAAGCCCCCCGGGCCCCAAATGTCTAGCTACGCCCCTGGCCCGGGCTAGGTAGTTAACTAGAGGGGGGGGTCTGGGGGGCAATTATGTCAGGAGACTAATGGTCGATAGGGAGCATTGTACTAAGCTGCAGTGTTACCGTTTTAGTTCAGTTATTAGAATTGATAAGAAAATGTCATGGTTCGCGGCGTGGCCAGCCTCCCGACCCCCAGCCAGCCGACACAGGCCCATTCCCTCCCCAACCCTGTACAAACACAACCAGGCAAGAACACAGAAGTAAGAACACTGCATGGTGATGACTATGCCACACTATGAATCGCAGTTCAGCCAGGACATGAGAGAAACACAGAAAAACACAAGTTGACGGGATGGGCGAGTCGGCAGTGGCGTCGCGTCCTAACTTGACTTCGCAATTTTCGTTTTTCCACACCCTATGCTCTGTACTCAAGCTTATTACAGTGTTTGCCCCTTACTGTTGTGTGCGGGGCGGGGGCCATGAAGGGCTCGGGCGTGGTGTCCCTGGGTGTCCTGCGTGGGCGGGGTGGGGGCGGCATGGTGAAGGGAGATAGATGGGTGGTGGTCGTCGCCTCGCCTGCCTTGCGTAATGGCGTCAGGCGGGGAAGGAAATGGCACACTCGACCTCTTCTTCTTCCCTCGCTACTATTCCTCCTCTTCTTCCTGTTTCTATTTCTCCTCCCTTTCTATTCCTTCTTTTAATTCCTCTTCCTCCTTTTAATTCCTCTTCCTCCTCCTATTCCTCTCTCCTATTCCTCCTCTTCCTCCTCCTTTTCTTCCTCCTCCTTTCCTGATGCTGGAATATCTGAAGAAATCACTCACATTGATGTCATGGTGTTTTATAGTTTGTGTTTACTCAACATTTATTTAATAGTAATGAAAATGTGTAAAAAATAACGTTGATAATGACGGCTTTGAAGTACGAAAAGCCTGTTTTGGGGTCCCTGACAGAGCTAGTGCACGGCCTAGTTTAGTGCACTAGCTCTAAGGGGACCTAAAATGACGGCTTTAAAGTATGAAAAGCCTGTTTTTGGGTCCCTGACAGAGCTAGTGCACGGCCTAGTTTAGTGCACTAGCTCTAAGGGGACCTAAAATGACGGCTTTGAAGTATGAAAAGCCTGTTTTTGGGTTCCTGACAGAGCTAGTGCACGGCCTAGTTTAGTGCACTAGCTCTAAGGGGACCTTAAATGACGGCTTTAAAGTATGAAAAGCCTGTTTTTGGGTCCCTGACAGAGCTAGTGCACGGCCTAGTTTAGTGCACTAGCTCTAAGGGGACCTTAAATGACGGCTTTAAAGTATGAAAAGCCTGTTTTTGGGTCCCTGACAGAGCTAGTGCACGGCCTAGTTTAGTGCACTAGCTCTAAGGGGACCTAAAATGACGGCTTTGAAGTATGAAAAGCCTGTTTTGGGGTCCCTGACAGAGCTAGTGCACTAAACTAGGCCGTGCACTAACTCTATCAGGGACCTAAAAGGAGCGATTTAAGGAAATGGTTTCATGTCTCTTTCATTCATTTGACAAGACTACATTTTCAATCATTTGGTACCTATATATGGGAAGACCTATACTACGTACAGGTAACGTACGTAGGATAGGTACTACGGTAGGTACAGTATATATGCACTTTATTGCTTGTGGTAATCATTTTTAGTAACACTTCATAGGTCCTCTTCAACTTCGTCTCCTTCGTTACAAAACTATCACTTTAGGTTTCACGGCCTCTTGTAATAGCTTCCTTATTTTCTTATGTTCTTATGTTAACAGTCTTGTCAACTCTTCCCTTACCTAGCTTCACTTGGGATGCTAATTAATTGCCTTCTTTTGTCACGTTGAAGGCGTGCGAGGGGGGGCGCGTCGATCAGCTGGGCGTGTGACTGACGACTGACGAAGGTAAGAACTGCTGACTGGACTGACGTGCCTCTGCCTTCCCTCCCCCGTATCGTGTGTCGTGATGGGCGTGAAGGGCCTTTGATGCATATATATAAAGGCATCTACCATTTGTGAGTGTGACAGTATCGCCATAAAGGGCCAGACTCCCGACCCACACCTGAACTGAACTAACGTGCCTCCCTGCCTTCCCTCCCCCCGCAGACCTACACGAGGTAGTTCTTGTACTTAACACTACCTACATCCACCTCTCTTCCCCATCCATGAATTTATCCAGACTCCTTTTAAAGACCCCAATAGACTCCGCATTGACCACTTTTTTTTTTTTTTTTTTTTTTTTTTTACATCACAGGGAACTGGCCAAGGGCACAACAAAAATGGGTAACACAAAGCCCGCTTAGTTGCCAGTTCCTATAAAGAAGACAGTAAGAGAGTACAATAAAAACAAAGGGGTGAGCCAATTTAGTTCGGGAAGTGTCTTGTTACTCTTCTTTAGAAAATATTTAAGTCATAGGAAAGTGGAAAAATAGAAACAGGAAGAGAGTTCCAGAGTTTACCAGTGAAAGGGATGAAAGAGTAAAGATACTGATTAACTCTTGCATTAGGAAGATGGACAGAATAGTAATGAGAATGAGTAGAAAGTCTTGTGCAGCGAGGCCGCGGGAGTGGGGGAGTCCACCTGACGACTGAGTCCATTCTAATCATTCACCACCCTATTTGTGAACCAGTTTCTCCCTATTTCTATATTCAATCTAACGCTTGCCTTCCCTCCCCAGCAGTGTGCCGTGATGGGCGAGGACTGAACTGACGTGACTCCCTGCGGCCTGCCTTCCCTCCCCACAGTGTGTTGCGTCATGGGCGTGAAGGGTCTGTGGGAGGTGGTGTCGTCCACGGGGCAGGTGGTGTCCCTGGGGGCCCTGGCGGGACGGGCGGTGGCCGTGGACCTCGCCGGCTGGCTGGTGGACTCGCAGTGCCTCCAGCTGGGTCATCAGGTCACGCGGCCCCATCTCAGGTCAGGATACTCTTGTTTACTACTTGTTGCTACCGTAGATAACACTAAAGTCGCCAGGACAACGTGTTTTTTATTTTATTTACAGACGTGTAGTGGCGTTAAGAGAGAGAGAGAGAGAGAGAGATGCCCCTCCATATAGTTTAGATATTATAGTGTGTGTGTATTAACCTATTTGATATATTTTTCTTGATCTGCTCAGTCTCTTACAATTAACTGTTAAAATGCACATCTGAATATATCAGTAAAAATAGTCTTGTCAGAAAATTTAGAGGATGCTCAGAAACCAAAATGTACCATAATATAATCTAGTCTATATACTGATGGCTGTTCCTTGGTACTCATAAGAACATACGAACATAAGAAAATAAGGAAGCTACAAGAGGCCGTGAGACCTACACGAGGTAGTTCCTGTTACTTAACACTACCTACATCCACCTTTCATCCCCATCCATGAATTTATCTAGCCTCCCTTTAAAGCTCCCTAATGACTCTGCACTAACTACCTGTCTACTGAGTCCATTCCAATCATTCACCACCCTATTTGTGAACCAGTTTTTCCCTATTTTATTTTTTTAATCTACGCTTTTCCAGCTTGAATCCGTTACTTCTTGTTCTACCCTGAACTCCCTCAAGTGGATGGCCAGTCTCCATTTACACCTGTCCATCCACCTTATTCTCATACATCTACCAGTCCTTTCTCTCACTCTTACATCTGTCTCATACACGCTCTGTACCTCTGTTAATGCACTCCTTATAAGCTAATCTATTGCTCCATTAAAAAATAACATAAGAACATAAGGAAATAAGGAAGCTACAAGAGGCCGTGAGACCTACACGTGGTAGTTCTTGTTACTTAACACTACAGGTTGAAGTTCCCAAACTCGGCAACCTCGGGACCAGCGCCGAGCCGAGTAATGGAATTTTCCGACTTTTAGAACGTAGATACATTGAGGGGAAAAAAAGCATGAAAATAATAATACCAATAACAGACCTGTAGAAGTACACAAAATAACAGTGTACACAACTCTACAGTCACAACACCACTGAACAATAACAAAACAAATCGGCGGGAGAAACCAAGCGGCCTAGTGTGGTGGCACCCAGCGGCCGACCCGGCAACTACGCGCCGGGTTTTGGGTGTTCTGCCGTGTTTTGGAAAATCCGGAACCATAGCCGAGTTTTGGGTGTTGCCGAGTCTTGGGATGCCGAGTTTGGGAACTTCAACCTGTACCTACATCCACCTTTCATCACCCATTTTATACTTTTGCACTTCATTATCTCCTCTCCTCTTGTGTTTAGTTCCTTGCTGTGTCCTCATAATGTTGAGTTTCCTTGTTGTAATAAGTCTTCATTGTGCTGTCTTGAGAGTTAGCAGTAGTTTATAGTATAAGAATTATAGGACACAATTAATGTATGGTGATGGTATTTATTTCAGTTCTTTGTGTTTCAGATATTGGTGCCTTTATTGTAAGGATAAACTTAAGAATTAAGAAGTGTATCCAAAACCCCAGGAAGGAACAGCAAATTCATCATAATTTTTTTTTTTCTGTACCGTAGATAACAGTCAAGTCGCCACCTGTAGTCATGTCGCCAGCCGCCAAATATTACGAATGATAGCATCACTACTGATTTTTATGTGCCACTGAAGATGATACACAGTAGTTTATATCATGACTGTATAATCTACCCTGTTTCAGCGTTGTTTTATGCTTTGTAGCTGCAAGTATAGACGGTTTCAAATTTCGTTACGCATTTTTTTTCCGGGCGACGACGACAGCGGTACGACACTCAGTAAATAAACACTAGATGGCGACTCTACTGTTGGTAGCCACTTTGTAGATACTTTTGTCATTTGTTCATTTATAGCCATACTATGACACAGATGAAGACATAAAATGACACAGACTCTCCAGGTAGCCCCTTCTAACTTTCCTGAAATCATGGCTCTAGAAATGTAAGTATTAACGCCACCACATGTCTGTAAACAGAAAAAAAAGTTGTCCTGGCGACTTAACTGTTATCTACGGTAACTGTAATTTCTCTTTCTTTCCTCAAAGCTTAAACTTTTCAGACTTGGCACTCATCTTATTACTGCTTTTTGTAATAAGCGTTTTTGTAAAATCGTCTAATGGTACCCAAATTACAATGGAAATTACGTTCTGGGTCTCAAAGGGTTAATGAATTCTCTTCTGCCCTGCCAGGAACCTGTTCTTCCGGTGTGTGGCGTGCCTTCAGGCGGGGGTGCTGCCAGTGATGGTGCTGGAGGGGGACGCGCCCAGCCTCAAGTGGGACACCATCAGGGCCAGGAACCAACAGAGGGGCTTCGGCAGGCACCGGGGGGGGAAGGGTAGTGCCTCCTCCCACCACCACCACCACAGCCACAGCCAGCACCACCACAGCCTCAGGCACGGGGAAGAGAAGGCAGTTTAATGCTGTGATGAAAAAGGTAAGTTGGAGACACACTTTGGAGGTTTGAGTCCTTGAGTTCCCAATTTGAGACTTATTTTGATTACTTAACCCCTTGAGGCCCAGAACGTAATATCCATTGTAATTTGGGTACCATTAGACGATTTTTAGTGACTATAAGCAATATTTATTAGATATGACCTGTTTAGTAGCCTTGTCCACTAACTAATCTGGTATATTCAGTTACTTTTCGTAATTTTATGGCTAACAACAGACAATTTTTTATAGCCAAGGAAAGATCTGGGCGTGAAGGGGTGAGTTCTCAATTTAAGAACTTACTTTGTTACTTAAGTTGAAGGTCTATATCTTTTTAGGGTGTTATTCAAGGGCATCTTCATTTTAATAGTTAGTTAATGGCTCAATAGGTAATTAAAACCTCAAGGACTGGGAAGAGAAATCAGTTCAATGCTGTCCAGAAAAAGGTAGGTTGGGGACACACCTTCTTTTTCTCCTTCTTTCTGTTTAACGTCAGATTTTCCCATAATATCTGACGAGGTTAGACGGCCATGGACACACCTTGGAGGTTTTAATTCTTGAGTGTCCAATTTGAGGACCTATTTTGTTATGTTAGTTGTAGGTCTGTACCTTTGTTTAGGGTGTCACTCAGGGGTGTGATGTGTTGAGCGTGTGTTCCCCTCCCCGCCACAGTGCACGGAGCTGTTTGATCTGCTGGGTGTGCCGTGGGTGCGTGCCGCTGGGGAGGCCGAGGCTACCTGTGCTGCCCTCAACTACCACCAGGTGAGAGGCACTACCATCACTACCATCACTGCCATACCTTACCATCTACCAGTCACCACCATCACTACTGTACCTTACCATCTACCATTCACCACCATCACTACCATACCTTACCATCTACCATTCACCACCATACCTTACCTTACCATCTACCATTCACCACCATCACTGCCATACCTTACCATCTACCATTCACCACCATACCTTACCATTTACCATTCACCATCACTACCATACCTTACCATCTACCATTCACCACCACTACCATACCTTACCATCTACCAGTCACCACCATCACTACCATACCTTACCATCTACCATTCACCACCACTACCATACCTTACCATCTACCATTCACCACCATCACTACCATACCTTACCATCTACCATTCACTACCATCACTACTATACCTTACCATCTACCATTCACCACCATCACTACCATACCTTACCATCTACCATTCACCATCACTACTATACCTTACCATCTACCAGTCACCACCATCACTACCATACCTTACCATCTACCAGTCACCACCATACCTTACCATCTACCATTCACTACCATACCTTACCATTTACCATTCACCATCACTACCATACCTTACCATCTACCATTCACCACCATCACTACCATACCTTACCATCTACCAGTCACCACCATCACTACCATACCTTACCATCTACCATTCACCATCACTACCATACCTTACCATCTACCATTCACCACCATCACTACCATACCTTACCCATCTACCATTCAACCACCATCACTACCATACCTTACCATCTACCAGTCACCACCATCACTACCATACCTTACCATCTACCATCACCATCACTACCATACCTTACCATCTACCATTCACTACCATCACTACCATACCTTACCATCTACCAGTCACCACCATACCTTACCATCTACCAGTCACCATCACTACCATACCTTACCATCTACCATTCACCACATCACTACCATACCTTACCATCTACCATTCACCACCACTACCATACCTTACTATCTACCATCACCACCATCACTACCATACCTTACCATCTACCATTCACCACATACTACTATACCTTACCATCTACCATTCACCACCATCACTACCATACCTTACCATCTACCATTCACCACCATCACTACCATACCTATCATCTACCAGTCACTACCACTACTATACCTTACCATCTACCAGTCACCACCATCACTACCATACCTTACCATCTACCAGTCACCACCATCACTACCATACCTTACCATCTACCATTCACCACCATCACTACCATACCTTACCATCTACCATTCACCATCATCACTACTATACCTTACCATCTACCATCACTACCATACCTTACCATCTACCAGTCACCACCATACCTTACCTTACCATCTACCATTCACCACCATCACTACCATACCTTACCATCTACCATTCACCATCACTACTATACCTTACCATCTACCAGTCACCACCATCACTACCATACCTTACCATCTACCAGTCACCACCACCACTACCATACCTTACCATCTACCAGTCACCACCATCACTACCATACCTTACCATCTACCATTCACCACCATCACTACCATACCTTACCATCTACCATTCACCACCATCACTACCATACCTTACCATCTACCATTCACCACTACTACTATACCTTACCATCTACCAGTCACTACCAGCACTACCATACCTTACCATCTACCATTCACCACCATCACTACTATACCTTACCATCTACCATTCACCACCATCACTACTATACCTTACCATCTACCATTCACCACCATCACTACCATACCTTACCATCTACCATTCACCACCATCACTACTATACCTTACCATCTACCATCCACCATCACTACCATACCTTACCATCTACCATTCACTACCATCACTACCATACCTTACCATCTACCATTCACCACCATCACTACCATACCTTACCATCTACCATTCACCATCATCACTACCATACCTTACCATCTACCATAAGGAAAACTGTACTTCTTAACTCTTAACTGGCCTCTATTCTTTGAGATTGAGTTATTCTTATTATTTTTATTTATAATTTGATCATTAGAATATTGTATCCTCTCACCTGTCTGATATTTACGGAGTTGTATTTATCCGTACTTCTTCAGGGAAAGCTGTACGTACTTCTTTGTGTTATTCAAGCATTTACCTGCTCTCAGTTTTTCCTGGTGTCCCCTCATACGTATACAGCTAAGTATTAATTATCCGACCTTGGGGGGACCGAAGGTAGGTCGGATAATTGGAACAGTCGGATGTTCGGATATCACAGTAACCCTTAACGTAAGGACAATGGTATAGAAATAAAGTGCAGCTCTGAAGGCCGATCCGGTAGACGCGAAAGTAAATTCATGCATAAATAAAGCAGAATCAATGTTTCTAAGACATAAAAACGAGTAAATAATGCAACAGACCAATGTGGTGGTGAAATCGTTGTTGACAGTCGAGTTGGGGCGGATTGGAATTTGACTGTAATCAACCATTTTCTCTCATTAGGTCTTTATGTCCTACTAGCATATCCATTATACCTGGACTCTAACAATCTCTTTTGCTTCAGTTCAGTTCAGTACAGTTGTGGGTCGGGAGTCAGGCCTTTTTCCTGGGCACTCCCTGACGTGTTTCTTCTTGCTGTCTGGGTCTTTAATTAGTTGTCTTCTCTTATTCTATCTTATTAGTTTCTTTCTTTTTCTTTCTTCTTATTTTCTCTGGTCATCCAAAAACTGTTGATTGTTCTTTTTGCTTCTTCCACATTCCCCTCTCCGAACAAATACTCCCCCACTATAGCCTCTTCCTCCTCTAAGTAACAAATACTCCCCCACTATATCCTCTTCCTCCTCTAGGTAACAAATACTCCCCCACTATAGCCTCTTCCTCCTCTAGGTAACAAATACTCCCCCACTATATCCTCTTCCTCCTCTAGGTAACAAATACTCCCCCACTATAGCCTCTTCCTCCTCTAGGTAACAAATACTCCCCCACTATAGCCTCTTCCTCCTCTAGGTAACAAATACTCCCCCACTATATCCTCTTCCTCCTCTAAGTAACAAATACTCCCCCACTATAGCCTCTTCCTCCTCTAAGTAACAAATACTCCCCCACTATAGCCTCTTCCTCCTCTAAGTAACAAATACTCCCCCACTATAGCCTCTTCCTCCTCTAGGTAACAAATACTCCCCCACTATATCCTCTTCCTCCTCTAAGTAACAAATACTCCCCCACTATAGCCTCTTCCTCCTCTAGGTAACAAATACTCCCCCACTATAGCCTCTTCCTCCTCTAAGTAACAAATACTCCCCCACTATAGCCTCTTCCTCCTCTAGGTAACAAATACTCCCCCACTATAGCCTCTTCCTCCTCTAGGTAACAAATACTCCCCCACTATAGCCTCTTCCTCCTCTAGGTAACAAATACTGCCCCACTATAGCCTCTTCCTCCTCTAAGTAACAAATACTCCCCCACTATAGCCTCTTCCTCCTCTAGGTAACAAATTCTCCCCCACTATATCCTCTTCCTCCTCTAAGTAACAAATACTGCCCCACTATAGCCTCTTCCTCCTCTAAGTAACAAATACTCCCCCACTATATCCTCTTCCTCCTCTAAGTAACAAATACTCCCCCACTATAGCCTCTTCCTCCTCTAGGTAACAAATACTCCCCCACTATAGCCTCTTCCTCCTCTAGGTAACAAATACTCCCCCACTATAGCCTCTTCCTCCTCTAAGTAACAAATACTCCCCCACTATAGCCTCTTCCTCCTCTAGGTAACAAATACTCCCCCACTATAGCCTCTTCCTCCTCTAGGTAACAAATACTCCCCCACTATAGCCTCTTCCTCCTCTAGGTAACAAATACTCCCCCACTATAGCCTCTTCCTCCTCTAAGTAACAAATACTCCCCCACTATAGCCTCTTCCTCCTCTAGGTAACAAATACTCCCCCACTATATCCTCTTCCTCCTCTAAGTAACAAATACTCCCCCACTATATCCTCTTCCTCCTCTAGGTAACAAATACTCCCCCACTATAGCCTCTTCCTCCTCTAGGTAACAAATACTCCCCCACTATAGCCTCTTCCTCCTCTAAGTAACAAATACTCCCCCACTATAGCCTCTTCCTCCTCTAGGTAACAAATACTCCCCCACTATAGCCTCTTCCTCCTCTAAGTAACAAATACTCCCCCACTATAGCCTCTTCCTCCTCTAAGTAACAAATACTCCCACACTATAGCCTCTTCCTCCTCTAGGTAACAAATACTCCCCCACTATAGCCTCTTCCTCCTCTAGGTAACAAATACTCCCCCACTATAGCCTCTTCCTCCTCTAAGTAACAAATACTCCCCCACTATAGCCTCTTCCTCCTCTAGGTAACAAATACTCCCCCACTATAGCCTCTTCCTCCTCTAAGTAACAAATACTCCCCCACTATAGCCTCTTCCTCCTCTAGGTAACAAATACTCCCCCACTATAGCCTCTTCCTCCTCTAAGTAACAAATACTCCCCCACTATAGCCTCTTCCTCCTCTAGGTAACAAATACTCCCCCACTATAGCCTCTTCCTCCTCTAAGTAACAAATACTCCCCCACTATAGCCTCTTCCTCCTCTAAGTAACAAATACTCCCACACTATAGCCTCTTCCTCCTCTAGGTAACAAATACTCCCCCACTATAGCCTCTTCCTCCTCTAGGTAACAAATACTCCCCCACTATAGCCTCTTCCTCCTCTAAGTAACAAATACTCCCCCACTATAGCCTCTTCCTCCTCTAGGTAACAAATACTCCCCCACTATAGCCTCTTCCTCCTCTAAGTAACAAATACTCCCCCACTATAGCCTCTTCCTCCTCTAAGTAACAAATACTCCCCCACTATATCCTCTTCCTCCTCTAGGTAACAAATACTCCCCCACTATAGCCTCTTCCTCCTCTAAGTAACAAATACTCCCCCACTATATCCTCTTCCTCCTCTAGGTAACAAATACTCCCCCACTATAGCCTCTTCCTCCTCTAAGTAACAAATACTCCCCCACTATATCCTCTTCCTCCTCTAGGTAACAAATACTCCCCCACTATAGCCTCTTCCTCCTCTAAGTAACAAATACTCCCCCACTATATCCTCTTCCTCCTCTAGGTAACAAATACTCCCCCACTATATCCTCTTCCTCCTCTAAGTAACAAATACTCCCCCACTATAGCCTCTTCCTCCTCTAGGTAACAAATACTCCCCCACTATAGCCTCTTCCTCCTCTAAGTAACAAATACTCCCCCACTATATCCTCTTCCTCCTCTAAGTAACAAATACTCCCCCACTATAGCCTCTTCCTCCTCTAAGTAACAAATACTCCCCCACTATAGCCTCTTCCTCCTCTAAGTAACAAATACTCCCCCACTATAGCCTCTTCCTCCTCTAAGTAACAAATACTCCCCCACTATATCCTCTTCCTCCTCTAAGTAACAAATACTCCCCCACTATAGCCTCTTCCTCCTCTAGGTAACAAATACTCCCCCACTATATCCTCTTCCTCCTCTAGGTAAGGTTGTTGTAGCCTCACACTTTTCTTTCTTTCATTACTGTAGTGTTGGTAGCTGTACAGTGTTGGTAGCTCCATTGCCTTTAGTCTTTGCACACACACCATACACACCATACACATCATAGTAACTAAAAGCTGCCATCATAAGAGAGCAGGAAGCTACAGGAACCTGGTACATCTACTAAGTATATTTTTCTTCCTGTGTAAAGCAAGGTATTTCTTGGTGTCCGTAGATGGGATGAAAAGTGGATGTAGGTAGTGTTAAGTAACAGGAACTACCACGTGTTGGTTTCGCGGCCTCTTGTAGCTTCCTTATGTTCTTCTGTAGGTGGTGGAGGGAGTGATCACGCAGGACAGCGATGTGTTCCTGTACGGCGGCATCACTGTCTTCCGCAACTTCACTGTCTGCCAGAAAGTGACGGCAGAGAAATTCAGGTAATTTATTGGATGTGTGAGTTGGAATCCATAACAATTTCAGGTATCCATTCTTTAACCCCTTGAGACCCAGAACGTAATTTCCACTGTAATTTGGCAACCATCAGACGATTTTAATGAATATAAGCAATATTTTATAGATAATTATGACCTGTTTAGTATCCATGTCGGCTAACTAATTTGGTATATTTAGTTACTTTTTCGTAGTTTTATGGCTACAGGTTGAAGTTCCCAAACTCGGCATCCCAAGACTCGGCAACACCCAAAACTCGGCTATGGTTCCGGATTTTCCAAAACACGGCAGAACACCCAAAGCCCGGCGCGTAGTTGCCGGGTCGGCCGCTGGGTGCCACCACACTAGGCCGCTTTGTTTCTCCCGCCGATTTGTTTGTTGTTATTGTTCAGTGGTGTTGTGACTGTAGAGTTGTGTACACTGTTATTTTGTGTACTTCTACAGGTCTGTTATTGGTATTATGGCTCCCAAACGTCCAGGAACACCTACTGGTGCAAGTGAAAAGAAAAGGAAGAACAATGTGTTAACTATTTCTGAGAAAATTGACCTTTTGAAGAAGTTGGATGGCTTTTTTTCCCCTTAATATATCTACGTTCTAAAAGTCGGAAAATTCCATTACTCGGCTCGGCGCTGGTCCCGAGGTTGCCGAGTTTGGGAACTTCAACCTGTACTGCTTTTTGTCAATGGTCTATATTGTATCGGCATCTATAGCATTTTCATGTATGCTATCCATTCTTTGAGGACTATGAATGATTGCTTTGCTTTGTATCAGCTGTCTATAGTCTCTAAAGATATAAATACCACTTCCTTCTGTCTTTAGAGATGATTTCATGATCAATTGACCCTTTATCAAGAAGGAAGGAAGGAGGGAAAGTAAAGTTCTGGATACACAGGTTGAAGTTCCCAAACTCGGCAACCTCGGGACCAGCGCCGAGCCGAGTAATGGAATTTTCCGACTTTTAGAACGTAGATATATTAAGGGGAAAAAAAGCATGAAAATGACATGAAAAAAATTAAGGTAGTTAGATAATCCCTCCCTAGCCCGAAACTAGGTCACTGAGTCCATTATAATGTGGTGAGGGTGACGAAATTATTCTAAAAAGAGGATTGTATACTTCAATATGTAGGAAAAAAGCTATATTTCACCGATAAGAAACCAAGCGGCCTAGTGTGGTGGCACCCAGCGGCCGACCCGGCAACTACGCGCCGGGTTTTGGGTGTTCTGCCGTGTTTTGGAAAATCCGGAACCGTAGCCGAGTTTTGGGTGTTGCCGAGTCTTGGGATGCCGAGTTTGGGAACTTCAACCTGTACTTTGTGTGGAGGAGTAAGGAGGTTGGAGGGAAGGATGAAGGTTTTGGTTTGGCTTGAGGAGGGGGAGGAGGAGGAGGAGAACAGTCAAGATCATACTGTATCTTGAAACTCATGTGATAGTTTTTTTGGCACAGTGATGCAAGGGAGTGACTGGCTTACCTGTCAACGTTAAGGTTCTCTCCAAGGATAGTTTATATATTAGGTAAGGTTACATTAAGGGTAGCAAGAAGTAATGGATTCAAGCTGGAAAAGCGTAGATTTAAAAAGGAAATAGGGAGAAACTGGTTCACAAATAGGGTGGTGAATGATTGGAATGGACTCAGTGGACAGGTGGTCAATGCGGAGTCTATTGGGGCCTTTAAAAAGAGTCTGGATAAATTCATGGATGGGGATGAAAGGTGGATGTAGGTAGTGTTAAGTAACAGGAACTACCACTTGTAGATCTCACGGCCTCTTGTAGCTTCCTTATTTTCTTGTGTTATCCGTGGCTCTCTCTCTGTGTCTGTGCAGCATGGACCTGATAGAGGAGCGCCTGCAGGTGACGCGGGGAGGCATGGTGGTGCTGGCGGTGGTGCTGGGGTGCGACTACCTGCCGGGCGGGGTGCACGGGGTGGGCAAGGACACCGCCGTCAGGTTCCTGAGGGCGGCGTACGCGGCGGGGGACACAGACCCTGCACAGAGGTAATGCATTGGATGAAGTAATAATGGACAGATTAACAGACCTAATAGTAATGAATAATTGATTAATAAGGGACAGACCCAACACGTAGAGGGGACTCTTGTGTTAGAGGGAGTGATGAAGAAGAGAGATTGTTCATATCATTGAAAGCAGCCTGGAAGATGTGTTTCTGCCACAAATTTATGTTCCTTGATTATAAACAAAAATTATAATAGAGCCGTGTCCCTGTTTTGAGGCTACAGGGAGGTCCCGTTATACGAGCATTCGGTATACGAGAATCCGATGATACGAGAGGTGTAAATTAGGGTCTATTTTCAATATAAGAGATCAAAAATCCAATGATACGACATTCAAACTGGGGTGAGTAAAATTATCAAGTTCAAAATGCGCGCCCTACCACTCCCGGGCTGGACAAAGGGGGATTTGGTTGACCCCAGTGAGGTCACCCCTAGCAAGGCGTGACCTGAAGGGTAATTAAGCATATGGCGCGGCCTGACCTTTAGGGGTAATTAGCAGGTGTGCGGCCCCAACCTTGGGACCGCAGTCAGGTCACCCCTAGCAAGGCGTGACCTGAAGGGTAATTAAGCATATGGCGCGGCCTGACCTTTAGGGGTAATTAGCAGGTGTGCGGCCCCAACCTTGGGACCGCTACACTACCTTCTCTTGTATCACGCGGCGTCCCCTACATTACAACGTCTTTTTTGCTTGTTATGCATGTTTTATGTTTAATTAATGTGCAGTTATGCTATTTTGTGTGCTATTTACTCTTTCAGAATGCTTTTTCTACAGAATAGGTAGTACAGTGTGGGTAATATAGACGATATTTTTTTTTTATAATTGATGGGGTCCTGGAACCAAACCTATATTTTACCATTAGTTATATGTTTCGTTATACGAGATTTCGCTTTACGAGTATGCCAGGCGGAACCTAACTGCTCGTATCTTCGGGACCTCCCTGTGTTATTCCCATGCTACTATTATTTTATGTTACTGAGGTTCCCATCATTGTATTAACCTGCCCTTATCTCTCTCCCCCCGGTGATCCCCGCCTCAGACTCGCACTGTGGGCCAAGGAACACCTCACCCCTCCCACACGCTCCCAGCTGGCCTCTACAAAGTGGAAGAAAGGGTGGGTCGTGTGTTTGTCTGATGTGACACACTGGGCGTACAACAATGTGCCACTCCCCAGGCATTGCTGTTTCTTTTTATAGCGTGTATTTTTTCTACATACGTAAGAACATAAGAACATAAGGAAGCTACAAGAGGCTGGGAGACCTACACGTGGTAGTTCCGTTACTTAACTCTACCTACATCCATTAAGCTGTCTAGCCTCCTTTTAAAACTCCCTATTGACTCCCCACTAATTACTTGACGACTGAGTCCATTCCAATCATTTACCACCCTATTTGTGAACCAGTTTTTCCTTAATGAATCAGTGTCTCCCTAAAAACCAGCGATCAACCAGTTTTGACCTATTTCCTTTTTAAATCTACGCTATATCTTTGTCTGTTACAGTGCCCTATGACCTCTGATATCTGGCACTTCTTGATTTCATGAACTTACTCAGACAGCTGTAATGGCAAAAACACTCTCTTAGAAGAATTCTCCCCACTTCAGGACTACTAAGCGGACTTTTTGTTAACGTTTTTTTTGTTGTTGTTGCTCTTGGCCAGTCCTTTGTGATGTAAAAAGTTGTAATGACAGAAAAACTCTCATAAGTTTTCAAGATATTTTGTGCTTTTTGATGTCATGAGCTTATTCAGACAGTTATAAGTACAGAAATATTCTCTTATAGGAAGCTTTACCTTGTCTTTACTTTGGCCAGTCCTTTGTGATGTAAAAAGTTGTAATGACAGAAATACTCTCTCATAAGTTTTCAAGATATTTTTTTAAGATATTTTGCGCTTTTTGATGTCATGAGCTTATTTAGACAGTTATAAGTACAGAAATACTCTCTTATAGGAAGCTTTACCTGGTCTTTACTCTGGCCAGTCCTTTGTGATGTAAAAAGTTGTAATGACAGAAAAACTCTCATAAGTTTTCAAGATATTTTTGCGCTTTTTGATGTCATGAGCTTATTCAGACAGTTATAAGTACAGAAATACTCTCTTATAGGAAGCTTTACCTGGTCTTTACTTTGGCCAGTCCTTTGTGATGTAAAAAGTTGTAATGACAGAAAAACTCTCTCATAAGTTTTCAAGATATTTTGCATTTTTTGACGTCATGAGCTTATTTAGACAGTTATAAGTACACAAAGACTCTCTTATAACAAGTTTTCCCTTGTACAGGAGTGATACAGTTCATTTTTATCTAATCAAAGCACCATATAACCTCTGATATCTAGCACATCTTCCTTCCATGACCTTATTTAGACAGTTGTAATGACAGAAATACTCTTACTACAGGAGTGATGCAGCCCTGTCACTTCTTAATTTCATGAACATACATACACAGACAGTTGTAATGACAGAAATGCCCTAAGAAGAAGTCTCTCTTAAAGGACGTTTCCCTACTACAGGAGTAAAAAGTTTTCCCCACTACAGGAGTGATGCAGCCCTGTCACTTCTTAATTTCATGAACATACATACACAGACAGTTGTAATGACAGAAATGCCCTAAGAAGAAGTCTCTCTTAAAGGACGTTTCCCTACTACAGGAGTAAAAAGTTTTCCCCACTACAGAAGTGATGCTGTCCTGTCACTTCTTATCTTATCGAAAGAAGAGAGCAGAGAGAGAGGCAGTGGACACGCTGGATCGCACAATGATCCATCCAGAGTCATATACCATAGCACGGAAATTTTTGGGCATGGTTGGTGTGCATCAGCAGGACATTGGCGGTGACCACCTTATCCGCACCATGCAGCTCTTCATGCAGACAGCCAGTATGGAGGATGTGGCCAGGCAGTGTGAAGCCAGCCTGCCCACCATGCAGCTCCTCATCGAGGGTCTGGCACAGCCCCTCGACTATGACATCCGGGCACAGTTTGAAAAGCCACTGTTCCGCCAGGGCATCACCTCCATAGACGACGTGTCGCTTGGTACCAAGCTGAGAGGGTCCGTTAGAAATGTTGTTCACTTTGGCGCTTTTGTTGATGTTGGTCTTGGCCAAGATGGACTGGTGCACTCCTCCAAGATGGGCGGCATGAGGGTGGAGCTTGGCAACATTGTGGAGGTGACCGTCATTGCTGTTGAGAAAGGTCGGGGAAGAATTAGTTTAATGTTACATAGAGTACTCAGTTGAAGTGTGTGTCAGGTGATTGTCCATTGCATATATCAGATCTGCTGGGAATCAATCAAGAGAAGTCATCAAGAGCTATTTGTTTTAAATGGATTTTTTTTTTTTTTCCCCTTTTCACATTGGGGTAATAATTCTTTGTAAGGTGTAGAAAATGAGGTAATGAGCTGGGTAGTGTTGGTGTGTGATGGTGCAGCTCCTCACAATGACTTAGATTTTGAGCAGAATCAACCATTCTGTTCCCTCATCGGTGAAACTCATGCTAAACAACAAAAGGACACAAATGGATGGATTTCCAGCCCAAGTGTCCCTCAAAGCTAACCACGAAGTGGGGGATATCAATCTACACTTCAACAGGACCAACCGATTGCTAGAGGAAAGAAGAAATTTCTTTTAGCAATGTACTGCCTGAGACGTTAGAATAGAATAGACATCTGTTCTGATGTCTAAAGCACAAACCTATTGGTTATAGCCATTTGTGTACACTGTCTCGGACCTGTTACAACTCGAAACACAATGCCAAGGTTTTTGTTGTTATTATCTTATATATAATTACAGTGAACACAGGTGATATGTTCATGATGCAGGACGAAGCTGCTGCTGTGCCTGTTCTGAAGGACATTCCTTGGGAGCATCTCGGCAAAATGCTGATGAATGGAACCCAATATTTAGCATTTCAAATGTGGCAGGACAGCTATATTTTGCTTGTACCTGAATTTATCAGAAGCAGGAACTACCACGTGTAGGTCTCACGGCCTCTTGTAGCTTCCTTATTTTCTTATGTTCTTATCTCATGAACATAGATACACAGACAGTTGTAATGACAGAAATGCCCTAAGAAGAAGTCTCTCTTAAAGGACGTTTCCCTACTACAGAAGTGATGCTGTCCTGTCACTTCTTATCTCATGAACATACATACACAGACAGTTGTAATGACAGAAATGCCCTAAGAAGAAGTCTCTCTTAAAGGACGTTTCCCCACTACAGAAGTGATGCTGTCCTGTCACTTCTTATCTCATGAACATACATACACAGACAGTTGTAATGACAGAAATGCCCTAAGAAGAAGTCTCTCTTAAAGGACGTTTCCCCACTACAGAAGTGATGCTGTCCTGTCACTTCTTATCTCATGAACATACATACACAGACAGTTGTAATGACAGAAATGCCCTAAGAAGAAGTCTCTCTTAGAACAAGTTTTCCCCCCTGCAGGAGTGATGCAGTGCTGGAGGAGGGGCTGAGGCAGAGGGTAGCGGCCACCGACGGCTTCCCCTTCACCGAGCTCCTGGCAGAATTCCGTCAAAGGCTGCCGCTGCCCCTGAAGAGAGTGCAGTGGTCGCGGCCGGACTTTGAGGGACTGGTGGTGGGTAGAGGGCACGGAGACACACTGTTCATGGTCATAATAATACTAATCATCATTCTGTTGAACGTCAGATTTTCCCATTGTGTTTTATGAGGTTAGATGGTCAATGAGTCACTCAGTAAATGATCAGAATCCTACAAAATGCTTCAGAAATATAGAAGCTTCAATATTGCAGTGCATTTTCTAAGCAAATCATACTGGGCGACATGCTTTGGATAGCCAGAAAGGTAAAGGCCTTCCTGTTAAAATATAGCTTTTTGGATACATCAACTTCACCCTTTTGTATGTTGTGTATAAATAAAGATCCCATGCAGTAATAAGAATGCACTTCTGGATCTAACACACACAGACATGATGAACCATTGTACCCAGGAAGGATTTTATGAACAAATATCTTGTCGCCCAGTAGCTTAAAATTGTTCTTACTGGGCGACAGTTTTTCATCACTGGGAAACATTTTGGTCACCCGTTGTGATGTTAAAAAATGCACTGCAATATTGTGCTTGTATGTAGCAAGATTTATTTATGAAGACCTGTAGGAATGGGCTTCAGTCTTTAAGTAGAGTCGTGTGTCCTTGCAGGGGTGGTGTGGGCGCATGCTGGAGTGGGAGGCGAGCTATGTGGTGCAGAAGGTGGCGCCGGTGGTGACGCGCTGGACGGTGACCCAGGGAGCCGTGCCCAGACCCCTCATGGTACTACACTCACTCAGAATGACTTAAATCTACGCATAAACTATAGTACAGGTTGAAGTTCCCAAACTCGGCAACCTCGGGACCAGCGCCGAGCCGAGTAATGGAATTTTCCGACTATTAGAACGTAGATATATTAAGGGGAAAAAAAGCATGAAAATCTTCAAAAGGTCAATTTTCTCAGAAATAGTTAACACATTGTTCTTCCTTTTCTTTTCACTTGCACCAGTAGGTGTTCCTGGACGTTTGGGAGCCATAATACCAATAACAGACCTGTAGAAGTACACAAAATAACAGTGTACACAACTCTACAGTCACAACACCACTGAACAATAACAACAAACAAATCGGCGGGAGAAACCAAGCGACCAAGTGTGGTGGCACCCAGCGGCCGACCCGGCAACTACGCGCCGGGTTTTGGGTGTTCTGCCGTGTTTAGGAAAATCCGGAACCATAGCCGAGCTTTGGGTGTTGCCGAGTCTTGGGATGCCGAGTTTGGGAACTTTAACCTGTAAAGACAAGAGCATGTTAGTGTCTCTCATAATAGTAGTAGTAGTAGTAGTAGTAGTAGTAGTAGTAGTAGTAGTAGTAGTATAGTAGTAGTAGTAGTAGTAATCTCTGCTCCCTTACATTGCATTGGCTGAATAAATTAAGTAGTTTTATGATCTAATTTCTAATAGAGTTTAACCCCTTCACGCCCAGATCTTTCCTTTACTAAAAAAAAATCGTCTGTTAGCCATAAAATTACGAAAAGTAACTAAATATACCAAATGAATTAGTGGACGAGGATACTAAACAGATCATATCTATAAAACGTTGCTTATATTCACTAAAAATCGTCTTATGGTACCCAAAGTACAATGGAAATTACGTTCTGGGTCTCGAGGGATTAAGCAAAAGACGACCCATAGAACAGTCTTGATTGAACCAGTGCACTATAAAGTCTACACAGTCTATCAAAGCTACTCACAGAAGAGATCAGAAACTAGTAACTACATGCATCCTTTCTTTCCATACCTTATATACCTTTATCTATATATACTTCTCCTTGTAATAACAGCCAGTGAAGCAAACAAAGCAAGATGGCCTATAGAACAGTCTTAATGTAACCAATGCCCCATAAAATCTACAGCGTCTATCAAAGCTACTCACATAAGAGATCAAACTGGTAACTACTCTCACTATAACTAACTATTAACTACTCTCACTATAACTCACTATTAACTATAACTACTCTCATGCTATCCACCCTTGTGATGACAGCCGGTCAGCGCGTTGAAGCGGTGTGTGAGGCAGGGCGTGGCGTGTCTCAGGCTGGAGTGGCGGGTCACCCCCTCCCCCGCCCTGCCCCCGGACACCCCGCAGCTCCTCACCACAGAGGAACCGCTGGAGCTGCTGCGCCAATCACTCCCCGACATTGTGCAGCAGTTTGAGGACCTGACTCTGGCTGCAAAAAAAGGTATTTAGTATTGCTTATTAGTTTATTACTGTAGTCGTTCCATTTTATCAGGTCACTTGGAGAAATTATCCACCACCCACTCTTTCAATTATTAGTAGAGTGGTAGTTTTGTCCCCCGTCCTTGTGAGGGAGGTATTGTTCGTTCACCATAAGGGGAGAGTAGGAATGTATATATGTAATTATGATGGTAATGGGTAGAAATTAAAGTGACTAAAGTGACTTGATACATTAGAAAGACTAGCATGCTCACTTTTTTTTAACTGATCTTATGTAGCTAATTTCTTTTGATAAGCACTTTTATTTATGACCGCCCCGTAATTATTGTTTGAGGACCTGACTGTAGCCGCAAAAATAGGTATTCCTCATCGTCATCATCTTGCTGTTTAACGTCAGATTTTCCCTTAACCCCTTCACGCCCAGGTCTTTCCTTGGCTATATCAAATCGTCTTAGCCATTACGAAAAGTAGCTTAATATAGCAAATTAGCTACCGTAGATAACAGTGAAGTCGCCAGGCGCCAAATATTACGAATTATAGCATCACTACTGATTTTTATGTGCCACTGAAGATGTTACACAGTAGTTTATATCATGATTGTATAATCTACCCTGTTTCAGCGTTGTTTTATGCTTTGTATCTGCAAATATAACTGTTGCGCATTTTGCTTCTCAAGTTTTTCTTTGCGCGATGACAGACAGTAAACAGTAGCCTTTCGGGCGACAGGACGCAGACTTGCCAGATCTTTCAAACTTGAATAGAATTTATTTTCACGTTGACAGAGGAATTTTTATATATCCAAGCATCTTCCGCAGCTAATATATATAGAGACTTGTTTTACTTTACCTCTAATTTCCCTGAATTCCCCAGAGTGGCGACTCAACTGTTGGGTTAAAATACTAGCTGGCGACTTTACTGTAGTAGGTATAGTGAGGTCGCCACTCGGTTTTATTTTTGTCATTTGTTCATTTATAGCCCTAATATGACACAGATGAAGACACAAAATGACACAGACTTTCCAGATAGCCCCTTCTAACTGTCCTGAAATCATGGATGTACAAATGTAAGCATTAACGCCACCACACGTCTGTAAATAACAAAGAAATGTTGAACTGGCGACTTCACTGTTATCTACGGTAGTGGACAAGGGTACTAAACAGGTCATAGCTATAGAATATTGCTTATATTCATGAAAATAGTCTAATGGTACCCAAATTACAATGGAAATTATGTTCTGGGCCTCAAGGGGCTAATATCTTATGAGGTTAGACGGTCGATGATGCGCTTCCAACTATCTCTATCCAATGCCTCAAAAAAAGGTATTCAGTTTTGCTTATTGCTAAAATGTTCACTTTTTTTTAAACTGATCTTTTGTAACTAATTCCTTGTGTATTGATGACCACTTTTAATGATGACAGACCTTTGTAATTACTGTGGAATATCTCTAATATAATCTAACTTGTTCCATCCTTCAGGTAAAAAGAGAACCCAAGCCAAGAAGGCCAAAGAAACCATGACAAACAAGGAGAATATTTGTGATAACAGGCAGACAATAACAGAATACTTCAAGCCGGTCACATCAAGCAGTGCGTCTGTAAACAAGGTCCCAACACTGTCCCCAAGAACATCAGGAAGTAAGGTCGGGAGTGCAAACAAGGTCCCAACACTGTCCCCAAGAACATCAGGAAATAAGGTCGGGAATGTAAACAAGGTCAGTATCACAACATTATCCCCAAGAACATCAGGAAGTAAGGTCGTCAGGAGTGCAAACAAGGTCCCAACACTGTCCCCAAGAACATCAGGAAATAAGGTCGGGAATGTAAACAAGGTCAGTAACACATTATCCCAAGAACATCAGAAGTAAGGTCGCAGAGTGCAAACAAGGTCCAACACTGTCCCAAAGAACATCAGGAAATAAGGTCGGGAATGTAAACAAGGTCAGTATCACAACATTATCCCAAGAACATCAGAAGTAGGTCGTCAGGAGTGCAAACAGGTCCAACACTGTCCCCAAGAACATCAGGAAATAAGGTCGGGAATGTAAACAAGGTCACTATCACAACATTATCCCCAAGAACATCAGGAAGTAAGGTCGACAGGAGTGCAAACAAGGTCACTACTATTACACTGTCCCCAAGAACATCAGGAAATAAGGTCGGGAATGCAAACAAGGTCCTAACACTGTCACCAAGAACATCAAACAGTAAGGTCGAGAATGCCAGGAAAGGAGAACAGGTGAACATGAAACATACACATCAGTCTATAACGAAACACACCAGCAAAGGTCTGTATCAGGACAAGCAAGACTGGCTGGGAGAAGAGAAGGAGGTCCCTATCACAACATTGTCCCCAAGAATAACAGGCGGTGAGGTGAGGAATGCCAGGAAAGGGGAACATAAGGTGGTGACACAGGCCCATACGACCACAGACTCCATAAAGAAACACAGGTGGAAGTATCAAGGCAAAGGTCTGCATCAGGACGAGACAGAGTGGCTGGGAGGAGAGGAGGAAAAGGAGAAGAAATATGAGGAGGAGGATGACGAGGAAGAGGAAGATTCTGAGTGTGATGAGAGAGAATTATCTTTAATCATTGATAGGATTATTAATATGAAAGTGAATTCGGAACAGGCATGGCATAGCGAGCTGAGAAAAGAGGAGGTAAGTGTAAGTCTATTGGAAGATCACCATTGGCACAGGATAGGAGTCGTACTAACACTCGTAAATCGGAAGAGAAAACCCAAGATCAACACAGAAAAACCCAAGATCATCACAGAAAACCCAAGATCATCACAAGAAAACCCAAGATCAAGACAAAAAAACCCAAGATCAACACAGAAAAACCCAAGATCAACATAGAAAAACCCAAGATCACCACAGAAAAACCAAGATCAACACAAATAACCCAGATCATCACAAGAAAACCCAAGATCAAGACAAAAAAACCCAAGCTCAACACAGAAAAACCCAAGATCACAGTAAAACACATTGGAAGTTAAACATAAGTGATGAAAACATGTCCTCTCCGAATCACCCAAGTTTATTCGACAGAGCATCGAAGAGACTTTTAGAAAACAGTAGTAAGGACTCAAAACCTTCACTTAGTAGTCATGCCGGGATAGAGATAGACTTGTGTTTGGATGTCAGTGATAGTGATGACAGTGAAGAGTCCATTACTTCAACAGGAATCTCCCCCAACACTACTCCATGTAAAGCCATTGTAGGAGCAGATGTTAAGAGTGAAAGAGAGTATCATAAGCATTCAAAACCTTCCCTCGATCATGCCAGGGGAGAAATGGGCTTGTGTTTAGATGCAAGTGACAGTGATGACAGTGAGTGTCTACTAATACAGCAAGAAACTCCCCAACACTACTCCATGTAAAGCCATTGTAGGGGCAGTTGTTAAGAGTGAAAGAGAGTATCATAAGCATTCAAAACCTTCCCTCGATCATGCCAGAGTAGAAATGGACCTGTGTTTAGATGCAAGTGATAGTGGTGACAGTAAAGAGTCCATTACTTCAACAGGAATCTCCCCCAACACTACTCCATGTAAAGCCATTGTAGGGGCAGATGTTAAGAGTGAAAGAGAGTATCATAGGCATTCAAAACCTTCCCTCGATCATGCCAGGGGAGAAATGGGCTTGTGTTTAGATGGGAACATTATAAGTGACAGTGATGACAGTGAGTGGTCTACTAATACGGCAAGAACTCCCTCAATACTACTACATGTAAAGCCATTGTAGGAGCAGATGTTAAGAGTGAAAGAGAGTATCATAAGCATTCAAAACCTTCCCTCGATCATGCCAGGGGAGAAATGGGCTTGTGTTTAGATGGGAACATTATGAGTGACAGTGATGACAGTGAGTGGTCTACTAATACGGCAAACTCCCTCAATACTACTACATGTAAAACCATTGTAGGAGCAGATATTAAGAGTGAAAGAGAAGCACACAAGACTTCACAATGTTTAGATGGGAACATTGTGAGTGATAGTGATGACAGTGAATGGTCCTCTAATACTAATACTACAGGAAACCCGAACACTACTACATGTAAACCATTGTAGGAGCAGATATTAAGAGTGATACAAATGTTGACAAGACTTCGCAATTTTTAGGTGGGAACATTATGAGTGATAGTGATGATAGTAAAGGGTCTACTAATACTACAGGAAACCCGAACACTACTACATGTATATCCATTGTAGGGACAGATATTAAGAGTGAAAGAGAAGCAGAAATGACTCACGGGGCAGCTGTAGATAGGGAAGAAGCGTACAAGACTCACGCAACACAGGCTTCGTGGTCCCCGAGAGTAGATATGGAAGCAAAGTCACAGTGTCATGACGTATCCAAGGACATGTTTGAGTCCTCGGTGAATGAAGACACCAATAACACGAGTAACATTATGTATGAGGAAGATTTAAGTGCGAGTACTTTAGCTGTGATGTGTGAGGATACCTTGAGTGAGGGTACTTTGAATGAGGGTACTTTGAATGAGGGTACTTTAGCTGTGACGTGTGAGGAGGATTTGAGTGCAGGTACCTTGGCTGTGATGCTTGAGGATACCATGACTCTAGAAATCTCCGTGCCTGACATAAACATTAGCCGGGATGATAATAATAAGCAAGGCAGTGATAAATATTCTCCGCATGACCCTGACTGGAATTTGTCGACAGTTGTACCTGAATCTCCTTCCATGCCGTGTCTGTTCCATCACTACCCGTCTGTCAGTCCAGCAATATAAGGGAGACTACCAAACCACATGCTACAGAAGAACATCCCAGCCTTAAAGTAACTCACCGGGCCACAACACCACTCAAAGATGTCCCGGGAAGATCGGATTACAAGTATGTGTTTGGCCGGAGCGCACGTCATCAAAACACTACCACACAACAACGATGGCAATACACAACAGCCGCCTCAAGCCTCAAGAAAGCTGCCGTCATTGAAGACAGTCGTGTAGAGGCTCCTGCTATATGCACAGATACAAAGGCATGTAAAAGAAAGGAGACCAATACTTTCATTCAGTTTGATCCGGACGTGAAAGGGAATGGGAGAGAGAAAGAAAACCCACCAGTCAGGGATACAAATGGATCTTCTGGGTCACATAGTCAGGCGTGGAGCTGTGATTCCTTCTCCCCAGCGGACCTCAGCCTCACCCTGGCACAAAGACTGAAGCTCAAGTGTTCTGATAAGAGATTCAGAAAACTGTTGGATGACCTCAGTTGATACTTAAAGAATCTTGCTTTTAGTTATCGTATTCCTTATAGAGATTCTTAGTTGGTTAGAATCGTAAAAGGTTTTCGGAAAATCTTTGACTTAAGTGTTCGGATAAGAGATTCAGGAAACTGCTGGATGATCTCGGGTGATAGGTGAGTTGTCATAATTCAGAAAGATATTTAGTTGGTGAGAATTATATAAGGTTTTCAGAAGATCTTATAAATGATACTATTATTTATTTAGGCAACTTTTTTCAGGCTAAGAGATTCAGAAAACTTGGATGACCTCGGCTGATAGCTAAGTTGTCATAATTCAGAAAAATCCTTGGAGGTTTTCAGAAAATCTTTGAATAATACCATGATTTATTTAGGCAACTTTTCAGGATTACCAAAGAAATGGTCAGCATCTGATTTGGTGTGATCAGAAAACTGGCCGTGCATTATATTTACTATAGTCAAGTTTTTTTAACGAGGCAAAAATTCCATTCTATCATAAGGTCTCATGCATAAAATGATGCCTATGTGTACCTGATAATATGGTTAACTATGATTAAATACAGCTGACATTAAGAAGAAGCGTAGTATTCCCTTCTCCTGGCATCAAATATCAGTCAGTAAGCAGCAAGAGGTCAGGATTTTTCACCTCGTTAAAAAAACAGAGTATAGTTATTAGTTATGGCATGTTAGACTTGTAATGAGTCGAGATATTGATGATTTTATATGTAATGAGTCGAGATATTGATGATTTTATATGCAATGAGTCGAGATATTGATGATTTTATATGTAATGAGTCGAGATATTGATGATTTTATATGCAATGAGTCGAGATATTGATGATTTTATATGCAATGAGTCGAGATATTGATGATTTTATATGTAATGAGTCGAGATATTGATGATTTTATATGCAATGAGTCGAGATATTGATGATTTTATATGTAATGAGTCGAGATATTGATGATTTTATATGCAATGAGTCGAGATATTGATGATTTTATATGCAATGAGTCGAGATATTGATGATTTTATATGTAACATCTTCAGAAATTATTGTAGAATTTGGACAGGTTCTTTTCACAATTAAACCCTTGCTAATTTTTTAAACAGCAAAATGTATTCATTAAGTAAGTGAATTGTGACTTAACATTCCCTGGTGTGTGTGTTATTAAATAATTAAACTCTTACAGGATTGAGTAAAGTTCATGTGTCCCGTATTCCCCGTGTGGAGGATAAGCAAGGGGAGGGAGAAGAAAAGTGAAGACGATAGCAAAATTATAAAGTACAGGGAGGTCCCGAAGATACGAGCAGTTAGGTTCCACCTGGCATACTCGTAAAGGGAAATCTGGTATAGCGAAACACATAACTAATGGTAAAATATAGGTTTGGTTCCAGGACCATCAATTAAAAAAGAAAAAAGAAAAAAAAGACATGTTTTTCAAGCTACAATAAACTCTAGCAAACACAACAAACACACAGCGTCTATATTACCCACACTGTACTACCTATTCTGTAGAAAAAGCATTCTGAAAGAGTAAATAGCACACAAAATAACATAACTGCACATTAATTAAACATAAAACATGCATAACAAGCAAAAAAGACGTTGTAATGTAGGGGACGCCGCGTGATACAAGAGAGTGTAGTGTAGCGGTCCCAAGGTTGGGGCCGCACACCTGCTAATTACCCCTAAAGGTCAGGCCGCGCCATATGCTTAATTACCCTTCAGGTCACGCCTTGCTAGGGGTGACCTCACTGGGGTCAACCAGATCCCTCTTTGTCCAGCCTGGGAGTGGTAGGGCGCGCATTTTGAACTTGATAATTTTACTCACCCCAGTTTGAATGTCGTATCATTGGATTTTCGATCTCGTATATTGAAAATAGACCCTAATTTACACATCTCGTATCATCGGATTCTCATATACCGAATGCTCGTATAACGGGACCTCCCTGTATGTATATATTGATTGATTGAATGCCAAAAAAGGGGGAAATGTGCCAGACCTCAGAGGTCATATGGCACTATGGCAAAGCATATCAAGGGTCAGGGTTATAGGAAAGAGTGATACGGTGAGGAAAGGGGGGAAGAACGGAATGTTACAGCAGGATGGTTAGATCAGATGTAGGATGTGGATTTGTTGGAGGAAGGAGGTTACATTTTCCAGGGAGAAGGAGGGGGATTCCGGGAGAATGTCCGCAAGACAGGGAGGACAAATGAGGGAAGGAACTGGAACGGGCAGGAGTAAGATGTATATATAAGAAAGTATATATAACAAAATCCATTTTCTTTATACCGTAAGCCTATTTTCGGGGCGGGAGGGGTAACTAATGTCATGCTCGCGGATTTACGATACTCGCGGGTGTCTCTGTTCCCTAACCCCCGCGAGCATGAAGGGTTTATTGTATATATATAATACAACATCTCTTGGGTATAAAATGTATTGCCTTATTTAACAGTGCTTCCAATTATACATGCTTCAAGATCCATTCATTGATCATCTACATGTAATTTGTACAATGATGACGAAGAACATGTTACAATGTCACATGTCATCTTTTCTAAATACATATTTTTCAGGATATAACATGTTTGCCATTTTCTTGTAGACCACTTTAACCCCTTGGGACCCAGACCATAGTAATTTGGGTGCCATTAGACGATTTTTAGTGACTATAAGTAATATTTTATAGATATGACCTGTTTAGTATCCTCTCCACTAGCTAATTTGGTATATTCAGTTACTTTTCGTAATTTTATGGCTAACAACAGACAATTTTTTATAGCAAGGAAAGATCTGGGCGTGAAGGGGTTAAGAACTCAAGTTATCCCCGGTATAAATGTCAACAAATTGCTATACATGAGCAAGATTCAGTCCTAATACTTATATAACTTAAAGGCAGGAGGCTCACCACTCTACATTGAGGGTAAATACATTCTATATTGAGGGTAAATGTCCAATAGAATTACTCCATGAAAGCGCCTATGCCTGGCTTGTACAGGCTGCTATGAGGAGTTAAAAGAGACACAATGCATATCACAGCTCAGACTACTTTGGTTATCAGTAGAAAAGACAAGTTATTGGACACAGTTGTGGTAAATAAGATGTGACAAGATATGTTTCTATCCTAAATGATCCTATCTATCGCTCCTATATCCTTTGTATCCTATGTGTGGATATCCTATGTATGGATATCCTACGTATGGAAATCCTATGTATGGATATCCTATGTGTGGATATCCTATGAGGCTTAACTAGACATAAAAGCGCCAGGGAGCCATCGGAAAGAATCATGAGCCGAGGAAGAGTAAATTGATTGATTAATTTAATGCAAAAAAAGGGGGAACGTGCCAGACATCAGAGGTCCTATGGCACTATGGCAAAGCACAAACAGGAGGGTTATAGAGAAACAGCGAAACGGTGAGGGAAGGGGAAAGAACGGAATGTTACAGCAGGATGTGGATTTGTTGGAGGAAGGAGGTTAAATTTTCCAGGGAGAAGGAGGAAGAGTAGAACAAGAGTACAGCAGTAAAAGTGTCATTCTTAATCTACTCATCCAAAAATTTAACATGGCAAATTCTGGATGACAAAAATCAATACATTTAAAAGCACGAATACACAAAGTATGAATAATAATGCCCACTAATGTTCAATAATTTCACGGACGCTGTGTTATCTTGGTGCCTCGTCAACAGTGATATGGTGACTCCTCTTCTTTTCTACAAATATTTCACCATCGTCCACCATTTCTTGTGTTGTGACTGGGCCATCCAACACGCTACCCTAACCAACAACAACACTTAATGGAAATACATACTGAGTGACCATTCTTACGTAGAGCACCACTTTATCCTACTAGTTCCTTGAAGACAATACACTCGACCCTAATTTTCCAGACCTCCTATTGGCAGATTTCGGATTTCCCGGTCATAATCCGCCCCCGGACATATTTGGCATGGCTGGATATATACACAAACCTCGATTTCCCGGATATCGGAGTTGCCGGACAAAATCCGAGGTCCGGGGATATGTCAGTCTCGGACAATTTTTAATGGCATCGGACTGTTTTTTTATTTTTTTATTTTTTTACTTGCGATTCCCGGGCCAGTGCTCCCCCCTATTAGTCCGGGAAATCGAGGTTTGTGTGTATGTCCCAAATAGTCCGGGACATTAAGGAAAGTACGGCATTCAAATTTCCCGCGCGGTGAGGTTCCCGGCCTTTAGTTCGGGGATGCCGCCGCTATGGGTCAGGGTGGGCGGACACAGCCGCTCGGGGTGAGTACTATCGCCACAATGCCTCCCGTACTGCCGCCCAAGGACCCAAAACGTACTAGAAAACCAGTATACCTTACCGTTTACCAGATCAAGTCTCTGAATGGCTACACCTCCCGGACTTTTGGGGTTCCTGGACCAGGCTAATCCCCTAATAGTCCGGAAAATCGAGGGTCGAGTGTACACTGACCCATCACAAAGTTGAGCAATCCCAAGTGAAGCTTTAAGGCATTGAAGCTGACACTGGTTAGAACACTCCTGGTCACCACACACAGCCGCTTCAAAACTTATACTACAGCACCTGATGACATTATAACAGCCATTACTATGTGTGCACCTTAAATATGACTTAGCAATTAGTGACTATAGCAATAACATGAGGAACAATGATACATTTCCACCCATGGACAACCTGACTGAGTTTTCTGACTTGGGAAAGAAATGTGTAGTAAATCAAGAGATGCTGTAAACCTCAAGACTTGTGTTCCTCGGCCAAACGGATGCTTGCACCATGAGACCATACACACACCTTGACCCCTTGAGACCCAGAACGTGATTTCCATTGTAATTTGGGTACCATTACACGATTTGAGTAAATATAGGCAATATTTTATAGATATGAACTGTTTAATATCCTTGTCCACTAACTAATCTGGTATATTCAGTTACTTTTCGTAATTTTATGGCTAACAACAGACAATTTTTTATAGCAAAGGAAAGATCTGGGCGTGAAGGGGTAAGTTCTCAAGTTATCCCCGGTATAAATGTCAACAAATTGCTATATGTTTATATATACAGCCTTGTCCATTAGCTAATTTGGTTTATTTAGTTACTTTTTCATAGTTTTATGGCTAACAACAGACCATTTCATATAGCCAAGGAAAGATCTGGGCGTGAAGGGGTCAAGGTAGTGATGGAGGGTCAAAACCTGCACACATTTTGTAAGTTAGTGTTGAGCAATCAAAGTTAATACTGTTGTGCACTTGGACTGGATGGGTCCCTTGTGGATGCCTGTCCGGGAAGCAGCACGGCGTCCCACACCATCAGACGGCTTACGGAACGGTCGCCGATGGGATTCTCGCCGAAACACCCACCTGGAACTCTCGCCCACGTGGAAATTTTTACTTAACCTGGACATTGGCACCTAACTTAACCTAACTGATCGAGCTATTGCTGGTATTTCATCCCTGAATGCAGAAACACGGATAAAACCTGATTAAACGTATATATTGAGTCCTGTAATATCAAGAATTGGAACACTCGACGACCACGGTGGCGAGAGTTCAGATCGGCGACAGTTCCAGGTACCCATCAGACATATAACAGAACACTGCAACACACATCATCACACACCCCAACAACATAACATAACATAAGTCATGGAGCTTTAATAAGACCTCCATGACATGAGTACACTCCATGAAAGACCTGAGGGAATACCCGGTACAGGTCATGGCCTTCCTCAGTCTGTGTGTGTCCTGCGTGTCACAGGAGACGGATACGAGGGTGGAGGGCGGGAGTTCCTTCATATGGCAGTGTCATGAATACATAAAGCAGAATCGAGCAATATGCTTTTTGCCACGTGCCCCTCCATTTGTTAAGTACAAGGTCAGTTGTATTGAAAACACATCAGCACATCATTATAAAAACATGAAATTTCTTGGTATCTATCCAGTTCACATTATACACTAACATGGAATGAAGTACCAAAGCCATGCTCCACATCATATGGCCTCCACACTCACACATACACATACACACACACTCACACACACACACATACACACACACACACACACACACACACATGCATGTACACGTCTTTTAAACAGCGCTGTAAGAACCACAGCTTCATGGAATAGAGTTCAATGGACTTAATACCTGTAGTAATCCTGCCAGTAATCCTCTCCCTCCCTGGTGTAATCCCACAACCCAGTCACTTCACCATCTTCCTCTTGGGAGAACTAATAGCCGGGGTATCTGAGGGACGCTTGACACCTCCTTCCCCCACCACCACCACACTCTTGTCAGTATTAGTAACACTCACAATAATATTCTGAGGCATCAAGGGGCTTTCTCGGGTCACCTTCCTGCCTTCCTTTGCCTTGCCTTGCAGATCAAAGGTGTTGTTTTCATGGTGTGGCCAGACTGCTATGTCAATGGGTGGCTGTATTCTTCCCTGCGCCTTCTCCCCGTCGCTGGGTGGTTGTGGCAGCAGCTCCGTCTGCCTGTCCCCTCCCTCCACGCGGCTCCTGTTCTCAATAACCTTGGCGATGACTTTTCTGAGGTGGTCCTCGTCCTTACCTTCTTGTTTTTGCTTCTTGCCTTGGCACGAGGCTTTTCTTTTCTTGTAGTAGTCCGTGAAGGCTAGCATTTTGGCTCTCTGGAAGGCCAACTCTTTGCTGGTGTTGTGAAGGATGTATTCCTGAAATAAAGATGCTTGACTCAATCTTGACTCAATCTTGACATCACCAGGACCTCCAGTGACTCAGCAAAGATTACTGCATCATCGGCAAAAACAAGATCAGTGATCTTGGTGTTGCCGAGGGATGCTCCACAATCACTTTGATCTACAACCTTGTCCAATACCCAGTCCATACAAGCGTTGAAAAGTGATGGGGCAAGGACGCACCCTTGCCTCACTCCTGTATTAACAGGAAAGAAGCTGGATACACCTGCCCCACACTTCACAGCACTCTCAGTCCCAGAGTACAGACCAGTCATCAAACCAATAGTCCTTGCAGGAATCCCGCGAAGTCACAGAAGATCCCAGAGTGACTCACAATGCACTGAGTCAAACGCCTTCTTGAGATCAACATAGGCTGCACACATCCCCTTTCAAAACCCATCAACTCACCTTGTACTTGTTGGTGTGGCCGGGGGACTGGCAGTGGGTGGCGGCCTCGGCCCTGGTGGCCAGCGGGCATTTACACAGGCCGCAGTACAGGAGCCTGGTGACCTTGAGGAACTCCACTCCTGTGATGAATGCAGGGCAGGAGTGAGTCAATCAGTAAGATGAGTAAGGGGCGATCTGATAGAAGTTTTTAAGTGGATAAAGGGATTTAATAAAGGAGAGGTAGGAAAAGTTCTCACGGCTATTAACCAGGGTAGAACAAGAAGTAACGTATTTTACGGCTTATAAGACGCTGCATCTTGGAAGACGCACCACCATTTTGGAGAGAAAAAAAAAGAAGAAGAAAAAAAAAAAAGACGCACCCTGATTTTGGAGAGAGAGAGAGAGAGAGAGAGAGAGAGAGAGAGAGAGAGAAAAAAAATCTAAAGGATATAAAAAACATCTGTAGTGTCAAGGTCTAAGTAACTCCATAGTACAAGTAAATCATTTTGATGAATTCGCCATGGGTTATAATTTCCAGGACTGAAAAAAGCTTGTGATAGGTGTGACAGCCTGGTGGTAAATGCTGCATCAACACCAGCAGACGATAGGTGGTGGTGTTGGTGCTATCTGCGAGTTGGAAGTTGCCGCGGAACGGCTCCCGCCAGTCTTGGCGGCAGTCTCATTCCAACATTCGTCTTGGAAGACGCATGAGTATTTTTTAGGGTAATTTTTAGGTAAAAAAGTGCTTCTTATAAGCCGTCAAATATGGTAACAGATTCAAGCTGGAAAAGCGTAGATTTAAAAAAGAAATAGGGAAAAACTGGTTCACAAATAGGGTGGTGAATGATTGGCACGGACTCAGTAGACAGGTAGTTAGTGCGGAGTCAAAAGGGAGCTTTAAAAGGAGTCTGGATAGATTCATGGATGGGGATGAAAGATGGATGTAGTAACAGGAACACGGATGTTAAGTAACAGGAACTACCTTGTGTAGGTCTCCCGGCCTCTTGTAGCTTCCTTATGTTCTTATGTAATCAATTAAAGACAGAATGTATCCGTAAAGACAGAATGCATAGAGTAGGATTATAGTTAAACCCTACTGATCCAAGCTTGGCAATCTGATCCAAAGTGGGATTGCAAAGAAAACATGGTACCTACAGTATAGTCTATAAGAAAACATGGTACCTACAGTATAGTCTATAAGAAAACATGGTACCTACAGTATAGTCTATAAGAAAACATGGTACCTACAGTATAGTCTATAAGAAAACATGGTACCTACAGTATAGTATATAAGAAAACATGGTACCTACAGTATAGTCTATAAGAAAACATGGTACCTACAGTATAGTATATAAGAAAACATGGTACCTACAGTATAGTCTATAAGAAAACATGGTACCTACAGTATAGTCTATAAGAAAACATGGTACCTACAGTATAGTCTATAAGAAAACATGGTACCTACAGTATAGTCTATAAGAAAACATGGTACCTACAGTATAGTCTATAAGAAAACATGGTACCTACAGTATAGTCTATAAGAAAACATGGTACCTACAGTATAGTATATAAGAAAACATGGTACCTACAGTATAGTCTATAAGAAAACATGGTACCTACAGTATAGTATATAAGAAAACATGGTACCTACAGTATAGTATATAAGAAAACATGGTACCTACAGTATAGTCTATAAGAAAACATGGTACCTACAGTATAGTCTATAAGAAAACATGGTACCTACAGTATAGTCTATAAGAAAACATGGTACCTACAGTATAGTCTATAAGAAAACATGGTACCTACAGTATAGTCTATAAGAAAACATGGTACCTACAGTATAGTCTATAAGAAAACATGGTACCTACAGTATAGTCTATAAGAAAACATGGTACCTACAGTATAGTATATAAGAAAACATGGTACCTACAGTATAGTATATAAGAAAACATGGTACCTACAGTATAGTCTATAAGAAAACATGGTACCTACAGTATAGTCTATAAGAAAACATGCTACCTACAGTATAGTCTATAAGAAAACATGGTACCTACAGTATAGTATATAAGAAAACATGGTACCTACAGTATAGTCTATAAGAAAACATGGTACCTACAGTATAGTATATAAGAAAACATGGTACCTACAGTATAGTCTATAAGAAAACATGGTACCTACAGTATAGTCTATAAGAAAACATGCTACCTACAGTATAGTCTATAAGAAAACATGCTACCTACAGTATAGTCTATAAGAAAACATGCTACCTACAGTATAGTCTATAAGAAAACATGCTACCTACAGTATAGTATATAAGAAAACATGGTACCTACAGTATAGTCTATAAGAAAACATGGTACCTACAGTATAGTCTATAAGAAAACATGGTACCTACAGTATAGTCTATAAGAAAACATGGTACCTACAGTATAGTCTATAAGAAAACATGGTACCTACAGTATAGTCTATAAGAAAACATGGTACCTACAGTATAGTATATAAGAAAACATGCTACCTACAGTATAGTCTATAAGAAAACATGGTACCTACAGTATAGTCTATAAGAAAACATGGTACCTACAGTATAGTCTATAAGAAAACATGGTACCTACAGTATAGTATATAAGAAAACATGGTACCTACAGTATAGTATATAAGAAAACATGGTACCTACAGTATAGTATATAAGAAAACATGCTACCTACAGTATAGTCTATAAGAAAACATGGTACCTACAGTATAGTCTATAAGAAAACATGGTACCTACAGTATAGTCTATAAGAAAACATGGTACCTACAGTATAGTCTATAAGAAAACATGGTACCTACAGTATAGTCTATAAGAAAACATGGTACCTACAGTATAGTATATAAGAAAACATGGTACCTACAGTATAGTCTATAAGAAAACAGGGTACCTACAGTATAGTATATAAGAAAACATGCTACCTACAGTATAGTCTATAAGAAAACATGGTACCTACAGTATAGTATATAAGAAAACATGGTACCTACAGTATAGTATATAAGAAAACATGGTACCTACAGTATAGTCTATAAGAAAACATGGTACCTACAGTATAGTATATAAGAAAACATGGTACCTACAGTATAGTCTATAAGAAAACATGCTACCTACAGTATAGTATATAAGAAAACATGGTACCTACAGTTATAGTCTATAAGAAAACATGGTACCTACAGTATAGTCTATAAGAAAACATGGTACCTACAGTATAGTCTATAAGAAAACATGGTACCTACAGTATAGTCTATAAGAAAACATGGTACCTACAGTATAGTATATAAGAAAACATGCTACCTACAGTATAGTCTATAAGAAAACATGGTACCTACAGTATAGTATATAAGAAAACATGGTACCTACAGTATAGTCTATAAGAAAACATGGTACCTACAGTATAGTATATAAGAAAACATGGTACCTACAGTATAGTCTATAAGAAAACAGGGTACCTACAGTATAGTATATAAGAAAACATGCTACCTACAGTATAGTCTATAAGAAAACATGGTACCTACAGTATAGTCTATAAGAAAACATGGTACCTACAGTATAGTCTATAAGAAAACAGGGTACCTACAGTATAGTATATAAGAAAACATGGTACCTACAGTATAGTCTATAAGAAAACATGGTACCTACAGTATAGTCTATAAGAAAACATGGTACCTACAGTATAGTCTATAAGAAACATGGTACCTACAGTATAGTCTATAGAAAACATGGTACCTACAGTATAGTCTATAAGAAAACATGGTACCTACGTATAGTATATAAGAAAACATGCTACCTACAGTATAGTCTATAAGAAAACATGGTACCTACAGTATAGTATATAAGAAAACATGGTACCTACAGTATAGTCTATAAGAAAACATGGTACCTACAGTATAGTATATAAGAAAACATGGTACCTACAGTATAGTCTATAAGAAACAGGGTACCTACAGTATAGTATATAAGAAAACATGGTACCTACAGTATAGTCTATAAGAAAACATGGTACCTACAGTATAGTCTATAAGAAAACAGGGTACCTACAGTATAGTATATAAGAAAACATGCTACCTACAGTATAGTCTATAAGAAAACATGGTACCTACAGTATAGTATATAAGAAAACATGGTACCTACAGTATAGTCTATAAGAAAACATGGTACCTACAGTATAGTATATAAGAAAACATGGTACCTACAGTATAGTCTATAAGAAAACAGGGTACCTACAGTATAGTATATAAGAAAACATGCTACCTACAGTATAGTCTATAAGAAAACATGGTACCTACAGTATAGTCTATAAGAAAACATGGTACCTACAGTATAGTCTATAAGAAAACATGCTACCTACAGTATAGTCTATAAGAAAACAGGGTACCTACAGTATAGTATATAAGAAAACATGGTACCTACAGTATAGTATATAAGAAAACATGGTACCTACAGTATAGTATATAAGAAAACATGCTACCTACAGTATAGTATATAAGAAAACATGGTACCTACAGTATAGTATATAAGAAAACATGCTACCTACAGTATAGTATATAAGAAAACATGGTACCTACAGTATAGTCTATAAGAAAACATGGTACCTACAGTATAGTCTATAAGAAAACATGGTACCTACAGTATAGTCTATAAGAAAACATGCTACCTACAGTATAGTCTATAAGAAAACAGGGTACCTACAGTATAGTATATAAGAAAACATGGTACCTACAGTATAGTATATAAGAAAACATGGTACCTACAGTATAGTATATAAGAAAACAGGGTACCTACAGTATAGTCTATAAGAAAACATGGTACCTACAGTATAGTCTATAAGAAAACATGGTACCTACAGTATAGTATATAAGAAAACATGGTACCTACAGTATAGTCTATAAGAAAAACATGGTACCTACAGTATAGTCTATAAGAAACATGGTACCTACAGTATAGTATATAAGAAAACATGGTACCTACAGTATAGTCTATAAGAAAACATGGTACCTACAGTATAGTCTATAAGAAAACATGGTACCTACAGTATAGTCTATAAGAAAACATGGTACCTACAGTATAGTCTATAAGAAAACATGGTACCTACAGTATAGTCTATAAGAAAACATGGTACCTACAGTATAGTCTATAAGAAAACATGGTACCTACAGTATAGTCTATAAGAAAACATGCTACCTACAGTATAGTATATAAGAAAACATGCTACCTACAGTATAGTATATAAGAAAACATGGTACCTACAGTATAGTATATAAGAAAACATGGTACCTACAGTATAGTCTATAAGAAAACATGGTACCTACAGTATAGTATATAAGAAAACATGGTACCTACAGTATAGTATATAAGAAAACATGGTACCTACAGTATAGTATATAAGAAAACATGGTACCTACAGTATAGTATATAAGAAAAAAATGGTACCTACAGTATAGTCTATAAGAAAACATGGTACCTACAGTATAGTCTATAAGAAAACATGGTACCTGCAGTATAGTCTATAAGAAAAAATGGTACCTACAGTATAGTATATAAGAAACATGGTACCTACAGTATAGTCTATAAGAAAACATGGTACCTACAGTATAGTATATAAGAAAACATGCTACCTACAGTATAGTATATAAGAAAACATGGTACCTACAGTATAGTATATAAGAAAACATGGTACCTACAGTATAGTCTATAAGAAAACATGCTACCTACAGTATAGTCTATAAGAAAACATGGTACCTACAGTATAGTCTATAAGAAAACATGGTACCTACAGTATAGTATATAAGAAAACATGGTACCTACAGTATAGTCTATAAGAAAACATGGTACCTACAGTATAGTATATAAGAAAACATGCTACCTACAGTATAGTCTATAAGAAAACATGGTACCTACAGTATAGTCTATAAGAAAACATGGTACCTACAGTATAGTCTATAAGAAAACATGCTACCTACAGTATAGTCTATAAGAAAACATGGTACCTACAGTATAGTATATAAGAAAACATGGTACCTACAGTATAGTATATAAGAAAACATGGTACCTACAGTATAGTATATAAAAACATGGTACCTACAGTATAGTCTATAAGAAAACATGGTACCTACAGTATAGTATATAAGAAAACATGGTACCTACAGTATAGTATATAAGAAAACATGGTACCTACAGTATAGTCTATAAGAAAACATGGTACCTACAGTATAGTATATAAGAAAACATGGTACCTACAGTATAGTCTATAAGAAAACATGGTACCTACAGTATAGTCTATAAGAAAACATGGTACCTACAGTATAGTCTATAAGAAAACATGGTACCTACAGTATAGTATATAAGAAAACATGCTACCTACAGTATAGTATATAAGAAAACATGGTACCTACAGTATAGTATATAAGAAAACATGGTACCTACAGTATAGTATATAAGAAAACATGCTACCTGCAGTATAGTCTATAAGAAAACATGGTACCTACAGTATAGTATATAAGAAAACATGGTACCTACAGTATAGTATATAAGAAAACATGGTACCTACAGTATAGTATATAAGAAAACATGCTACCTACAGTATAGTCTATAAGAAAACATGGTACCTACAGTATAGTATATAAGAAAACATGGTACCTACAGTATAGTATATAAGAAAACATGGTACCTACAGTATAGTATATAAGAAAACATGCTACCTACAGTATAGTCTATAAGAAAACATGGTACCTACAGTATAGTCTATAAGAAAACATGGTACCTACAGTATAGTCTATAAGAAAACATGGTACCTACAGTATAGTATATAAGAAAACATGGTACCTACAGTATAGTATATAAGAAAACATGCTACCTACAGTATAGTCTATAAGAAAACATGCTACCTACAGTATAGTCTATAAGAAAACATGGTACCTACAGTATAGTCTATAAGAAAACATGGTACCTACAGTATAGTCTATAAGAAAACATGGTACCTACAGTATAGTATATAAGAAAACATGGTACCTACAGTATAGTCTATAAGAAAACATGCTACCTACAGTATAGTCTATAAGAAAACATGGTACCTACAGTATAGTATATAAGAAAACATGGTACCTACAGTATAGTCTATAAGAAAACATGGTACCTACAGTATAGTATATAAGAAAACATGGTACCTACAGTATAGTCTATAAGAAAACATGGTACCTACAGTATAGTCTATAAGAAAACATGGTACCTACAGTATAGTCTATAAGAAAACATGGTACCTACAGTATAGTATATAAGAAAACATGCTACCTACAGTATAGTATATAAGAAAACATGGTACCTACAGTATAGTATATAAGAAAACATGGTACCTACAGTATAGTATATAAGAAAACATGCTACCTACAGTATAGTCTATAAGAAAACATGCTACCTACAGTATAGTCTATAAGAAAACATGGTACCTACAGTATAGTATATAAGAAAACATGCTACCTACAGTATAGTCTATAAGAAAACATGGTACCTACAGTATAGTCTATAAGAAAACATGGTACCTACAGTATAGTATATAAGAAAACATGCTACCTACAGTATAGTCTATAAGAAAACATGCTACCTACAGTATAGTCTATAAGAAAACATGGTACCTACAGTATAGTCTATAAGAAAACATGGTACCTACAGTATAGTCTATAAGAAAACATGGTACCTACAGTATAGTCTATAAGAAAACATGGTACTACAGTATAGTATATAAGAAAACATGCTACCTACAGTATAGTATATAAGAAAACATGGTACCTACAGTATAGTATATAAGAAAACATGGTACCTACAGTATAGTCTATAAGAAAACATGCTACCTACAGTATAGTCTATAAGAAAACATGCTACCTACAGTATAGTCTATAAGAAAACATGGTACCTACAGTATAGTATATAAGAAAACATGCTACCTACAGTATAGTATATAAGAAAACATGGTACCTACAGTATAGTCTATAAGAAAACATGCTACCTACAGTATAGTCTATAAGAAAACTGGTACCTACAGTATAGTATATAAGAAAACATGGTACCTACAGTATAGTCTATAAGAAAACATGGTACCTACAGTATAGTATATAAGAAAACATGGTACCTACAGTATAGTCTATAAGAAAACATGCTACCTACAGTATAGTATATAAGAAAACATGCTACCTACAGTATAGTCTATAAGAAAACATGGTACCTACAGTATAGTATATAAGAAAACATGGTACCTACAGTATAGTATATAAGAAAACATGGTACCTACAGTATAGTATATAAGAAAACATGCTACCTACAGTATAGTCTATAAGAAAACATGGTACCTACAGTATAGTCTATAAGAAAACATGGTACCTACAGTATAGTCTATAAGAAAACATGGTACCTACAGTATAGTCTATAAGAAAACATGGTACCTACAGTATAGTATATAAGAAAACATGGTACCTACAGTATAGTCTATAAGAAAACATGGTACCTACAGTATAGTCTATAAGAAAACAGGGTACCTACAGTATAGTATATAAGAAAACAGGGTACCTACAGTATAGTCTATAAGAAAACATGGTACCTACAGTATAGTCTATAAGAAAACATGGTACCTACAGTATAGTCTATAAGAAAACAGGGTACCTACAGTATAGTATATAAGAAAACATGCTACCTACAGTATAGTCTATAAGAAAACATAAATGGACATGAAATTACAATAAATGCCTACAGGCGCTCTAGGCTCAGAGTATCAAGATAATAAATAAAAGAGCCTATATCAACCCTTACCGAGAGCCTCCTGCGCCTTGCCTTGCTCTGCCGGGGGTGTCTTGGGGCGGCCCAACAGCTTGTGTAGACGCTCTTCACCGGCCTTCTGAAAGGGATGGGGAGAGTTGGAAGCGTACCATCAACCGTCTAACCCAGAGGTCGGCAAGCCAGTTTCTTCCCACTAGGCAGGGCAGCAGTGGTGATGGCGCCGCAGTGTACATTATGAATGCAAATTACTAAACAATAAAATGTTCCTCCTCCATAATACCACATGGGAGTTAAATATACCCACAGACAAGGTCATCAAATACAGTTGGATAATACTACTACTACTACTACTACTACTACTACTATTACTACTACTACTACTACTACTACTACTACTACTACTACTACTACTACTACTACTACTACTACTAATAATACTAACAATACTACTACTACTACTACTAATAATGCTAATAATAATAATGCTAATAATAATAATGCTACTACTACTACTACTACTACTACTACTACTACTACTACTACTACTAATGAAGGCACCGCACCTACCTCCTCTCTATCTAGGTGTTCGGGCAGCTCCAGGTGGCTGACGTATCCCACGATGCTGGTGAAGAACAGATTACACGTCTGACACCACAGAGTGTTCAGGTTCTTAGAGGACGGGTACATGGCGAGCGTACTGGCCACTCTGTCCACCACCTCGCACTCACTTATCTTGGCCTCGGTGACTCCTGCTGGCTTTATAACACTCTCAGGGGTGTTGCAAGGCTGTGGGTGTGATTGTGGCGCCTCGGAGAACACGGAGGGGAATAAAACTAAATCTGTACTGGGTTTTACATGACTGGGATTACCATTCAGAGTGGCTTTCTTTCTTTTACGCTTGGTTTCTGCTACTTCTGCTCCTGCCTTTGTAACATTCTCAAGGGTTTTGCAAGGCTGTGGGTGTGGGTTTGGCGCCTTGAAGAACACAGGGGGGACTAACACAACATCTGTACTGGGTTTTACATGACTGGGATTACCATTCAGAGTGTCTTTCTTTCTTTCACTCTTCTTGGTTTCTGTTACGCCTGCCTTGGTAACATTCTCAGGGGTGTTGCAAGGCTGTGGGTGTGGGTTTGGCGCCTTGAAGAACACAGGGGGGACTAACACAACATCTGTACTGGGTTTTACATCACTGGGATTACCATTCAGAGTGTCTTTCTTGTCTGTAGCAACATTCACCCCTTGCTCTGCCTCCGTCACTGTCTTCAATGAGGACTTGTGAGGCTCGGGGTGGGATAGTGGGGCCTTAGGGAACATAGCAGCCTCTGTACTGGGTTCTACGTCACTAGGTTTACCCTTTAGAGTGGGTTTCATTCTTGCACTCCCCTTGGTTTTAGTTACTTCTGCTGCCTTTATAACATTCTCAGGGGCGTTGCGAGGCACTATAGCAACATCTGTACTATGTTTTACAGCACTAGGATTACTATTTTGAGTGGCTTTCTTGTCTGTAGCAGCATTCACTCCTTGCTCTGCCTCCGTCACTGTCTTCAATGACACCTGGGGGACCATAGCAACACCTGTACTGGGATTTACATCACTAGGTTTACCATTCAGAGCAGATTCCCTTTCTCTCTTCTTTCCTGGGCCTCCTTTACTCCTCCTCCTCTTTGAAGCAACTCTCATCACTTGCTCTCCCTCCGTCAATGCCTTTAATGTGTCTCCTATGAAGCTACTGTTATTATCATCACCCACTTTATTTGTGTTAACAGGGGAGATTTGGGGACCTTTGGGGCTTTGTACAGGCTTCTCAGGTACTGGCGAACAACCGTTACTTTTGCTCGTCATTTCTGATGCAAGATTTTTACTTTTTAATGTAGCAATCTTCCTTTTGGTCTGTGTCCCTTGCTCTCCCTCCGTCAATGCCTTTACAGTGTCCCCGATCAATGTACTGGTATTATTATCACTCACTTCAGCGGAGATTTGTGGAACTTTGGGGCTTTGTACAGGTTTCTCAGGTACAGGCGAAGAACCATTAACACTACTCCTCTTCAATTCTGAGATCCCTTGACTTTCGTTTTGTATTTGTGACGCAAGATTTTGACTTTTCTGAGCCACGTTACTTTTGCTTTCTATTTCCGACATCCGATGTTTACTTTTTTGAGCAACGATCTTCTTTTGGGTTTCTATTTGTGACGCAAGATCTTTACTTTTCAACGCAATGATCTGCCTTTTAGTCTGTGTAATCTGTGCGTTCAGGCTTTGGATCTGATCGTCTACTTCCTTATACTGACACAAATTATCCTGCAGGTCTTCGCTCAGTTTGTGTTTGTCCCCGTCAAAGCAATCCAGGTGAGAGTCTTTTTGCGAGGCCAGATTTTTTTTGTGGGTGACCATCGCTTTGAGTTTGTCCACTAGTGATGTCTTGAGGGAGGTGAGTGCCATCATCTGACACTCACTCTCCTCCTCACACAGCTCCCTGGCACTGACTGGCACTACCTCGGCTAGCCTTGGTTCAGCGGTACACACACTGTAATAAGGAGGTAGTGGTGAATATAGTGCCTGAGTACTGGTAGATCTCCTTTCACTACACATATAAATATACACACTGACGAGTTCTAATAAAATGGTGTTACTTTGAAATCTGGCAACATAAGATCAGTAATTTAGCCTTCAATACCTGAAGAACCTGGCTTCAAGAAACATATGCATCTTCCTAATTAAGTTTTTCTCTCGGAGGGTTGCAAGAAACACCTTAAAAAGCCCCATAAAACTACGTATCAAATAATATAGTTCTGGCAAAGAGAAAATAGTGGGATGTCGAGAAACCAAAATGTAGCTACTCATTCCAGTCAAGGGAGCATTAATTACACACTATTATGATTAACACTGAAGAGCTACATGTCATTTAAGAGTAGATTAAGAGAGAGAGAGAGAGACATACAGAAGATACAGGCAGGCAGAGATACAGACAGGCAGGCAGGCAGACAGGCAGGCAGAGATACAGACAGGCAGGCAGGCAGGCAGGCAGGCAGGCAGGCAGGCAGGCAGGCAGGCAGGCAGGCAGGCAGGCAGGCAGGCAGGCAGGCAGGCAGGCAGGCAGGCAGGCAGGCAGGCAGGCGGGCAGGCAGACAGGCAGGCAGAGATACAGACAGACAGGCAGGCAGGCAGGCAGGCAGACAGGCAGGCAGAGATACAGACAGGCAGGCAGGCGGGCAGGCAGACAGGCAGGCAGGCAGGCAGACAGGCAGGCAGGCAGGCAGGCAGGCAGGCAGGCAGGCAGGCAGCAGGCAGGCAGAGATACAGACAGACAGGCAGACAGACAGGCAGGCAGACAGGCAGGCAGAGATACAGACAGACAGGCAGGCAGGCAGGCAGGCAGGCAGGCAGGCAGGCAGGCAGGCAGGCAGGCAGGCAGGCAGGCAGGCAGGCAGGCAGGCAGGCAGGCAGGCAGGCAGGCGGGCAGGCAGACAGGCAGGCAGAGATACAGACAGACAGGCAGGCAGGCAGGCAGGCAGGCAGGCAGGCAGGCAGGCAGGCAGGCAGGCAGGCAGGCAGGCAGGCAGGCAGGCAGACAGACAGGCAAACAAACAGACAGACAGACAGACATGGAGAGTATTGAAGGGAGAAGGAGAGACTTGTCCTTGACCTGGTGTGTATGGGGAAGAAGAAGAGTTACATGTTATTTAAGAGTAGCTTGAGTGTGTCCATTCCTTTACCTGGTGTCTTGTGGAGGGTGAGGCAGGCAGTCTAGGTAGATTAAGTCAGGCTCTCTATGGACTACAGAGGGATGGCTGCCACCCTCTGACTCATGGCTCTTCGATGACTCCTCCTTATAGCGATCCAGCTCCTTGCCCACCTCCTCCAGCCCTAGGAAGAGCTCCTCGTCGAAGTCATCCATTATAGAGGGGCTTCTGTCCATGTCTCCCTTCCCTGGTAATTCACTCTTAGGGGACATTGGGGGATTTTTCTTACTGTGGACGTTCATCAATAGGTGGTCATTGCTTGGCTTGCCATTTATACTCTGAAAAACAACAAGAAAAAAATCTGATTAGGGGCCTTTTGGGGGCTTTTTTCTAACTGCAGGCATTCTTTACGTTTAGACTGAAAACACCAAGGAAAAAAAGTCTGATTAGGGGCCTTTTTCTTACTGTAGACGTTAATTTCTCTGTGGTCATTGCTTGCTTTCCCATTTAGATCCTTAAAACAGCAAGAAAAAAATCTGATTAGGGGCCATTTGAGGTTTTAGACCGTATAGGGGAGACAGGATAGGGGAGCTTCTGTTCATGTCTCCCGCCCCCAGTAACTCACTCTTAGGGGACATTTGGGGAATTTTCTTGCTGCACTTTCATTAGTTGGTGGTCCTTCTTTGCCTTGCCATTTATACTCTGAAAACATAACACATAAAACATACGAAAAAAATCTGATTAGGGTCATTTGAGGCTATTTCTTACTGCAGACTTTCATTACTTGGTGGACATTCTTTCGGGTCCATGCAAACACCGGATCTGAGCAGTAAACACCGGTGAATAGGGCCAAAGGGGTTTTAATAGTGTCTAAAAAGAGGATATATACATGACATTAGGCGTAGTTGTATCATAGTTTATCAAATATCGATGTTAAGAGATAACTTGTACCACGGGCATTTTATATTGAACAGCGATCTGTGTCATTTTGTCTCTTTGGTTATAATGGACGAGTTTCGCGGTCGTTTGCAGAGACACCAACTATTTTTTCATGGCCTACAATAGGTGCTTGTTCTAATGGTGCTTGTTTTATTTTGCGCAAACCAAAAAGAAAAAAAAAAAAAAAATGAAACCTAACCTAACCTTATTTTAATGAAACCTAACCTAACCTTAAAGGTTTTAATGAAACTTAACCTAACCTTAAAGGTTTTAATGAAACCTAACCTAACCTTAAAGGTTTTAATGAAACTTAACCTAACCTTAAAGGTTTTAATGAAACCTAACCTAACCTTAAAGGTTTTAATGAAACTTAACCTAACCTTAAAGGTTTTAATGAAACCTAACCTAACCTTAAAGGTTTTAATGAAACTTAACCTAACCTTAAAGGTTTTAATGAAACCTAACCTAACCTTAAAGGTTTTAATGAAACTTAACCTAACCTTAAAGGTTTTAATGAAACCTAACCTAACCTTAAAGGTTTTAATGAGACCTAACCTAACCTTAAAGGTTTTAATGAAACCTAACCTAACCTTAAAGGTTTTAATGAGACCTAACCTAACCTTAAAGGTTTTAATGAGACCTAACCTAACCTTAAAGGTTTTAATGAGACCTAACCTAACCTTAACCACAAAATATACATTTATTTATATATTTTTTTTATTTATTATTATTTTTTTTTTTTTGCGCAAAATAAAACAATCTCCATTAGAACAAGCACCTATTGTAAGCCAAGAAAAAATAGTTGGTGTCTCTGCAAACGACCGCGAAACTCTCGTCCATTATAACCGAAAAGACAAAATGACAGATCGCTGTTCAATATAAAATGCCCGTGTTACAAGTTATCTCTTAATATCGATATTTGATAAACTATGATACAACTACGCCTTATGTCATGTATATATCCTCTTTTTAGACACTATTAAAACCCCTTCGGCCCTATTCGCCGGTGTTTACTGCTCAGATCCGGTCAGATCCGGTGTTTACTGCTCAGATCCGGTCAGATCCGGTGTTTACTGCTCAGATCCGGTGTTTGTATGGACCGCATTCTTTCCTGAGGTTTGACTTACATCCATGCTACATAAGTTTAACTAAGGCATCCCTGTTATCTGCATAGGAAAACATGAATTTTTGTGTGTTTACGGTAGTACATACATATCATAGCTGGCATGCCGTGTGATCTGTAGTCTACAGTGCTTAGATTAGAGGCAAGTCTACCATACAGCATACGTGTTGTCACATGAAGAACAGAGGTGCCTCCACAACCTTACCTAGACGGGTAACACGGGTGGACACTGCCAGGTAACACGGTGGACACTGCCAGGTAACACGGGACACCACTGCCAGGTAACACGGGACACCACTGCCAAGTAACACGGGTGGACACTGCCAGGTAACACGGGTGGACACTGCCAGGTAACACGAGTGGACACTGCCAGGTAACACGGGACACCACTGCCAAGTAACACGGGTGGACACTGCCAGGTAACACGGGACACCACTGCCAGGTAACACGAGTGGACACTGCCAGGTAACACGGGACACCACTGCCAGGTAACACGAGTGGACACTGCCAGGTAACACGGGACACCACTGCCAAGTAACACGGGACACCACTGCCAAGTAACACAAGTGGACACTGCCAGATAACACGGGTCACAGGTAACACGGGTGGACACTGCCAGCTACTGTAATAACACGGGACACAGGTAACACTGCCAGCTACTGTAACACGGGGTAACACTGCCAGCTACTATAACACGGGGTAACACTGCCAGGCACTGTAACACGGGTCGTCAGGGCAACACGGGGTCACGCGGCGATGGTTTGTTTACACTTTTCGGGGCGCGGCGCCAATGTCCCATCACGCCCATGCCCAGCTGATCAAGGCAGATAGAAGAGCCTGTGTCGTGCAGGAAATCGTCCCGCGTCGTAAATCGTCCCGCGGAAGCTTATTTAACCTAAATAACTCTACAAAACCTAACACAAACCTATCCTAAACCTAACGTAACCTAAACCAGACCTAAACATAACTTAAATATAACTTAAATTAAACCTAGAAAACTATATGTGGCGATCTGAGGGAAGAAAACATAAGAAAGCTACAAGAGGCCGTGAGACCTATACACTTGGTAGTTCCTGTTACTTAACACTATAGCCTACATCTGCCTTTCATCCCCATCCATTAAATTGTCTAGTCTCCTTTTAAAACTCCCTATTGACTCCGCATTGACCACCTGACGACTGAGTCCATTCCAGTCATTTACCACCCTACTTATGAACCATTTTTTCCCTATTTCCTTTCTATATCTACGCTTTTCCAGCTTGAGTACGTTACTGCGTGTTCTACCCTGGTTACTAGCCGTAAGAACTTTTCCTACATCGCCTTTATAATATCCCTTTAACCACTTTAAAAAAAATTCTATCAGATCGCCCCTCAGATCGGCAAACATAGTTTTTAGGTTTAGGTTAAGTTATATTTAAGTTATGTTTAGGTCTGTTTAGGTTAGGCTAGGCTTAGGATAGGTTTGTGTTAGGTTTTGTAGAGTTATTTAGGTTAAATAAGCTTCCGCGGGACGATTTACGACGCGGGCCGATTTCCTGCACGACACCTGAGTGGATATTACATCATTACACATACATATAGACACACAGGACAATACCCCTTCCTATGAGGAGCACAAGGGGTCTACATACATCTCCTATCATTGCTTCCATGACATTAAGTACAGTAATATACACTGTCTAATGTAATGTATACGCTTCTATGCCTTACAGCTGATGGCACGGCGCGACAGGCTGGCTGAACGCTGTACTCCACACTACACCGCTGATTACTGCTGTGTCCCGTGCTGTTATATCTTGGTGGGCATCATAACACATACATGAATACCATATCTACACACAGGATATAATAGACAAGCCTACGGAATTGTATATCAGGCAAAATAACGAATAAGTTTTCCGAGGAGACGCGAAGCAAAATCTGAAATTGGTGAAAATGGGTAAAAAAATAGGGGAAACTATGGTAAAAATGGGTGAAATAATGGAGAATTAAGAAGAATAGTGGGATTTTAATGGAATATATATCAAAATGGTATATATTTTGACCCTTGTTAGGTTCAAAATTTCAAACAGTATCCTATCATTGCAATAATGGAAGTGCAATCTTACGTTTTCATATTTCGCAAAAGTAAGAATATAAAAATTATTAGTTATAATAAATAGGACGGAGAATGTTCACATGTAACCCCTTCACGCGCAGATCTTTCCTTGGCTATAAAAATTGTATGTTGTCGAGCCATAAAATTACGAAAAGTAACTGAATATACCAAATTAGTTAGTCGACAAGGATACTAAACAGGTCATAATCTATAAAACATTGCATATATTCACTAAAAACCGTCAAATGGTACCCAAATTACAATGGAAATTACGTTCTGGGTCTCTTTCTAACCCTTTGAGACCCAGAACGTAATATCCATTGTAATTTGGATACCATTAGACGCTTTTTAGTGTGAAAAGTAACTGAATATACCAAATTAGTTAGTCGACAAGGATACTAAACAGGTCATAATCTATAAAACATTGCTTATATTCACAAAAAAGCGTCAAATGGTACCCAAATTACAATGGAAATTACGTTCTGGGTCTCTTTCTAACCCTTTGAGACCCAGAACGTAATTTCCATTGTAATTTGGTACCATTAGACGCTTTTTAGTGACTATAAGCAATAATTTATAGATATGACCTGTTTAGTATCCTTGTCCACTAACTAATTTGGTATATTAAGCTACTTTTCGTAATTTTATAGCTAACAACAGATGATTTTTATATATTAATGGAAAGATCTGGGCGTGAAGGGGTTAAAAGTCCTCATTTCGGGAAAGTTCAAAATTGTAGAAAGTTCCGAACCGAGACGAGACAGAGAGTGACGCCGCCTGTATTACCCACGCTAACTACTGCTGCTACTTTACTACTACTGCTGCTACTACGCAATGGAGGGCAGGACTGATCTCTGATTAACTACTAAGGTAAATAAGAGTGCAGTGATCATTAGTATCGAAGAAAATAGTAAGAATAAGGGCGAATACAGCGTAAATGTTGGTAAATAAGAACCGCGTCACCTCACCCCGGCTATGTTCCTGCCATTACGGAAGGTACATATTTCATAAACCACGTTCACCATCATCACCACACAACACCATCACTGCCACATCACTTTCACCATCACCAAACGCATATATTGTCCTACATGTATTCAAAATTTTCCATTCCTATGCATTGTATTTCAAAGTTTTCCATTCCAAAAACGGTCCGAGTGTCTTCCATTGCATTCCAAGGACTTCCAGGCGGTATTATTTTACACTAGGACCGAAATTGCCTACACAATTAGGAGTGTGGTTTCTGTTTGCCTTTATTGGATTCTAGGAAACATTCTCTCTATGAGCTTCCGTCGCAAATCATTACTTTTGGAGATAATGACATGTTGTTCATAGGGAGGCGAGAGACGAGTGTTTAAGTCTGCCTCACTCTTCTTCCTCTTGTGACCTGCCTTGCCTCTGTTCTTCCCTTGCCGCGGACACTTTTTAATGCAGATTTGGCTTTAGTTTGGAGGTTAAAGCGTGGGAATAGGTTAGGTTAGGTTAGGTTAGGTTAGATTAGTGAGTCTAAAGGTGGGGTTAGGTTAGCTTAATTTTCATATCTCATATACACTCCTTCCTATTATAAACGTCTTGTATCTCCTTAAGTAGTGATTTGCGACGGAAGTTCATAAAGAGAATGTTTCTTAGAATCTATTAAGGTGAACAGAAACCACACTCCCAATTGTGTAGGCAATTTCGGTCCTAGTGTAAAAGTTTACCATATAAATAAATAAATATATATATATATATATAATATATATATATATATATATAATATATATCTCTCTCTCTCTCTCTCTCTCTCTCTCTCTCTCTCTCTCTCTCTCTCTCTCTCTCTCTCTCCTCTCTCTCTCTCTCTCTCTCTCTCTCCTCTCTCTCTCTCTCTCTCTCTCTCTCTCTCTCTCTCTATATATATATATATATATATATTTATTTATTATATTTTCTTTGCAATAGCGGGGGGGGCATGCGGCCATGCCCCCCCTCCCCCCCCCCCCTTATTAGCATGACCTGCTAATACCTCTGCTGGCTGTGTGAGACGTTTGTTGGTAAATTTCCAGATGAACACCGAACTTCCTTTGGTGGACGAAACTATATTTTTCTGGTGAGTTTTGATGTGTTTTGAATGACCTGCTGACCGTTTCTGTCGCAAATATTATTATTTTTTCGTAGGTAAAGGTTAGGTTATGTTAGTAGGTTAGGTATAGATTATGTTAGGTGAAGGTTAGGTTATGTATAGGTTCAATTTGTTTTTTTGTGATTTTTTAAATCACAAAAAAAGAAAAAAAAAGTGATTTGCGACAGAAACGGTCAGCAGATTAATTGAAAACACATAAAGACTCACTAGACAAAAATAGTTTCGTTCACCAAGGGAAGTTCGGTGTTCATCTGGAAATGTACCCGTTTATTTGACCAAGAAAGACCCGTGGGTGCTACTATAGCGTGCGGTCTATCGGGACATTTGCACTATAGCGTGCGGTCTATCGGGACATTTGCACTATAGCGTGCGGTCTACCAAGACATTTTACACTATGCGGTCTACACTTCTTACTCGCTACTTACATTCTACACTCTTACACTTCAGGCTGAAATGAACTTACTATTGCTATATGATAGTGTCTATTATACAGTACAGTATTATAGAAAAACAAACAGACAAACAAAATAACGTTTTCTATTTTCCTGCACACTACCACATCGATGCCAAGGCTCTGCTTCTTGTGGGGCGTCCAGAAGATTGTTTTCACGTATAAACGTAACCGCTGTTTCTTCTGTCAAGATGACACTTCTGTAGAATTCTTTCAATAGCATTGTAGAGGGTTAAGTGTGTAGGACTGATGGTCTCGGCTTGAATTTTAGGAGGATACTGAGACATTACTTCGTTGATCCCCATTTTACAAGGTTGAGTAGGGTCCCGGTACTTAGGTCAGGTCAGGTCAGGTAAGGTCAGGTGTGGGCTTTTCAGACTGCATATTACAGCTATGCGGCAGTCAGGTCAGGTCAGATCAGGTGGGATCTTGGTAAACAACACACTAGGGTACCGTAGACTGCAGACCCCGAGGTAGACCGCACGCTATAGTAGCACCTAGGGTATCTAGTAGCACCGACCCGTGTTTTAGCCTGTTTTTATATCGTTATGTTGGGTTCAAATTTAGAAATGGGGTTAAGAATACTCAGAATGCAGAAATCTACCCGATGATGTAGGTAAGAAGGTTATGATTCGTTTTATCGCCCCTGCCATAGCTCGCTTACGACCTTGTGAAGGACTAATCTTTTGTCATGCACGTCTTCTACTAACCTTCAAACCTCTTGGCAAGCTGTTACTTTGGTCAAAATCACGGACAAAAATGATCTAATAATAATAAATAGGTGCAACTCCGCCGTCGCCATCAGCACAGGAATCCTAGGACTTTTGAAAGCCCACTACCGAAATAATACCGGGGTGGGTAGGGGCACTGTGTGTGTGTGTGTGTGTGTGGCTGGCCGCCGACCTGCCATAGCCCGGATTCGAACCCTGGCCCGCGGATTCGTAGGTAGACGCGCGAGCCACTACACCACGGAGACGATTCCGTGTGGCGAGACTTAGGGAGGGGAAGGGAACAAATAACGGTAAATTTCCAGTTTGACACCGAATTCACTTTGGTGGACGAAACAGTTTTTTTTTCCGGTGAGTTTTGACGTGTTTTGAATTAATCTGCTAACTATTACTGTCGCATATAGTTTATTATTATTATTATTTTTTTGCAACAAACATGATTGAAAAACAAATAGAACCTAACCTAACCTAACCGTAACCTAACCTAACCTAACCGAACCTATACCTAACCTAACCTAACCTATACCTAACCTAACCTAACCTATACCTAACCTATACCTAACCTAACCGAACCTATACCTAACCTAACCTAACCTAACCGAACCGAACCGAACCAAACCGAACCGAACCTATACCTAACCTAACCTAACCTAACCTAACCTAACCGAACCGAACCGAACCGAGCCGAACCGAACCGAACCGAACCGAACCGAACCGAACCGAACCGAACCTAACCTATACCTAACCGAACCTATACCGAACCGAACCGAACCTAACCGAACCTATACCGAACCTAACCGAACCTATACCTAACCTAACCGAACCGAACCTATACCTAACCTAACCGAACCGAACCTAACCTAACCTAACCTAACTTAACCTTTACCTAAAAAAAAGAAAAGATGAATATGAAATAGGTCTTGTTTAAATTTTTTAATTTTTTATGATAGCCTTTAATGCCAGTGCCGAGAGGGAATAAGGGTGTTAATGCCTTGCTAACACCCTATGATGGCTGTACAGAGAGGGAATAAGGGTGTTAATGCCTTGCTAACACCCTATGATGGCTGTACAGAGAGGGAATAAGGGTGTTAATGCCTTGCTAACACCCTATGATGGCTGTACAGAGAGGGAATAAGGGTGTTAATGCCTTGCTAATACCCTATGATTGCTGTACAGAGAGGGAATAAGGGTGTTAATGCCTTGCTAACACCCTATGATGGCTGTACAGAGAGGGAATAAGGGTGTTAATGCCTTGCTAACACCCTATGATGGCTGTACAGAGAGGGAATAAGGGTGTTAATGCCTTGCTAACACCCTATGATGGCTGTACAGAGAGGGAATAAGGGTGTTAATGCCTTGCTAACACCCTATGATGGCTGTACAGAGAGGGAATAAGGGTGTTAATGCCTTGCTAACACCCTATGATAGCTGTACAGAGAGGGAATAAGGGTGTTAATGCCTTGCTAACACCCTATGATAGCTGTGTGAGAGGGAATAAGGGTGTTAATGCCTTGCTAACACCCTATGATGGCTGTACAGAGAGGGAATAAGGGTGTTAATGCCTTGCTAACACCCTATGATGGCTGTGCAGAGAGGGAATAAGGGTGTTAATGCCTTGCTAACACCCTATGATGGCTGTGCAGAGAGGGAATAAGGGTGTTAATGCCTTGCTAACACCCTATGATAGCTGTGCAGAGAGGGAATAAGGGTGTTAATGCCTTGCTAATGTAACGCGAGAAATTACATTAATAGGGGAAGAGATGAAATAACATAAGTATCAATAAGCTAACGAGGAATTTTCCTCCACGCCTCATTCCTGAATCACTGGTTAGGCTTATATTTTAAGCCAGTGGTAGTTGACCACGTATCGAAACGAAGTGAGAAGGGGAGCTGAACGTCAGGTTAGCATTTAGTAGCAGACGGACTCCCGGTGGGTAAGCCCACTGGGAGGTGACCTTATCCTCCCTTGTAAAGGGTCCCAAGGTAGGATGCTGTTGGTGGACCAGGGGGCCAAGCGCTCACAAATGAGCAGAGGGGGCAACCACAACATGTCACAGACAGCCGTGTGAGGACAAGGAGAAAAGAAGGAAATTGAAAAATAAGTGAGAGGGAAACAGTTGGAAGTGGGATAGACTACGTATACATTATATTAGGATAACGACTTGAGCATTACATGTGCGTATCGTTAGGGGTAACAGTGCGACTGAGTTACCAAAGATAGTACATCCCTCTTTTTAGACACTATTAAACCCCTTCGGCCCTATTCGCCGGTGTTTTACTGCTCAGATCCGGGTCAAGATCCGTGTTTACTGCTCCGATCCGGTCAGTATCGGTGTTTACTGCTCAGATCCGGTGTTTGTATGGACCGCATTCTTTCCTGAGGTTTTGACGTACATCCATTCAGCATAAGTTTTAGCTACGGCATTCCCTGTTATCTGCATATGAAACCTGAATTTTTTTGTGTTTAAGGTAGTACATACATATCATAAGTGCTGCCCGTTGTGAATCTGTAGTCTACAGTGCTTAGTTAGAGTGCAAGTCTACCATACAGCATATACGGTGTTGTCACATGAAGAACAGAGGTGCCTCCACAACCTTACCTGACGGGTAACACGGGTGGACACTGCCAAGGTAACACGGTGGACACTGCCAGGTAACAACGGGACACGCACTGCCAGTAACACTGGACACCACTGCCAAGTAAACGGGTGAACACTGCCAGGTACACGGGTGGACACTGCAGGTAACACGAGTGGACACTGCCAGGTAACACGTGTACACCACTGCCAAGTTAACACGGGTGGGGACACTGGGGGGCCGGAGGTAAACGACGGGACAACCACTGCTCAGGTTAACACAGTGGGACACATGCCAGGTAACACGGGAACACCACTAGCCAGGTAACCAAGATGGAGACACTGCCCAGGTAAACGGGAACCCACTTGCCAGGTAACACGAGTGGACACTGCCCAGGTAACACGGGGACACCCACTGCCAAGTAACACAAGTGGACACTGCCGATAACACGGTCACAGGTAACACGGTGGACAACTTGCCACTTTACTGTATAACACGGTACACCAGGTACACTGCCATCTACTGTTAACACTGGTAAACAACTGCCCAGCTACTATAACACGGGGTAACACTTCCAGGCACTGTAAACACGGGTCGTCAGGGCAACACGGGTCCCCAACGCGGGCGATGGTTTGTTTAACACGTTTTCGGGGACGCGGGGGGGGCGCCAAAATTCCCATCCACGCCCAAGCCCCAGTCTGATCAAGGCAAGATAGAGAGCTGTTGTCGTGCAGGAAATTCGCCCGCGGTCGTAACATCGTCCGCGGAAGCTTATTTAACCTACATACTATACAAAACCCTAACCACAAACCTATCCAAACCTAACGTAACCTAAAACCCATACCTAAACATAACTTAAATATAACTTAAATTAAACCTAGAAACTAATATGTTGGACGCTCTGAGGAAGAAAAACATAAGAAAAGGCTACAAGAGGGCCGTGAGACCTATACACTTGGTATTCCTGTTACTTTAACACTATAGCCTAAACATCTGCCTTCATCCCCAAGCCATTTAAATTGGGTCCTAAGTCCCCTTTTAAACTCCTATTGACTCCGCATTGGACCACCTGACGACTGGATTCCATTCCGAGTCTTTACACCCCTTATGACCATATTTTTCCTATTTCTTTTCTATATCTACGCTTGTTCCAGCTGGTACGTTACTGGCGTGTTTTTCTACCCTGGTTACTAGCCCGTAAGAACTTTTCCTACATCGCCTATTATAATATCCCTTTAACCACTTTTAAAAAAAATTCTATCCAGTATCGCCCCCCTCAGTGAATCGGCAAACACATAGTTTTTTTTTAGGTTTAGGTAAGTATTATTTAAGTTATGTTTAGGTTCTGTTTAGGTTTTAGGCTTAGCTTAGGATAGGTTTTGTGTTTTAGTTTTGTCAGAGTTTATTTAGGTTAAAGTATCTTCCCGCGGGACGATTTTTTAACGACCGCGGGCCGGATTTCCTGCACGACACCTGAGTGGATGATTACATCTTACACAATACAATATAGACCACAAGGACCAATACCCTTCCTATTGAGAGCACAAGGGGTCTACAATATGACATCTCCTATCATTGCTGTCCCATTGACATTAAGTACAGTATATACAACTGTCCCCTAATGTAATGGATACGCTTCTTGCTTTACAGCTGATGGCACGGCGGCGACAGGCTGGCTGACGCTGTCTCCACACTACACAGCTGATTACTGCTGTGGATCGCCGTGCTGTTATATCTTGGTGGGCCATCATAACACATACATGAATACCATATCTACCACACAGGATATAAATAACAACCTACGGCAATTGTAATATCAGGCCAAAATACGAATAATTTTTCCGGGAGACGCGAGCAAAATCTGAATTGGTGAAAAATGGGTAATACAAAATGGGGAAACTATGGTACAAAGGGGTGAAATAATGGAGAATTAAGAAGAATAGTGGGATTTTTAATGGAATATATATCAAAATGGGTATTATTTTGACACCTTTGTTTAGGTGTTTCAAAAATTTCAAACAGTACCTACATTGGCAATATTGTGTAAGTGCAATCTTACGTTTTTTCATTTTTCGCAAAAGTCAGAATATGAAAATTATTAGTTCTAAAATAAATAGGACGGAAATGTTCACGATGTAACACCTTCACGCCGCAGATTTTCCTTGGCTTAATAAAATTGTAATGTTTGTCGAGCCATAAAATACGAAAAAGTAACTGAATATAACAAAATTAGTTAGTCGACAAGGAATCCTACCAGTCATACGTCTATACAAACTTGCATTATATTCACTAAAAAACCGTCAAAATGGTAACCCCCAAATTACATGGAATTTTTACGTGTTCTGGTCTCTTTCCTAACCCTTTGAGACCACAGAACTAATATTCCCTTTTAATTTGGTACCATTAGACGCTTTTTAGTGTGAAAATTACTGAAATATCCAATTAGTTTAGTCCGACAAGGATACTAAACAGTCATAATCCTATAAAACATTGCCTTTATATTCCCAAAAAAGCGTCAAATGGTACCCAATTACAAATGGAAATTACGTTCTGGGTCGTCTTTCTAACCCTTTTGAGACCCAGAAAACGGTAATTTCCATTGTAATTTTTGGTACCATTAGATACGCTTTTTAGTGACCTATAAGCATTAATTTAATGATATGACCTGTTTAGTATCGTGTCCCACTAACTAATTTGGTATATTAGAGCTACTTATTCGAAATATTTTATACGCTTAACAACAGATGATTTTTTATATTTAATGGAAAAGTATCTGGCGTGGAAAGGGGTTTTTAACAGTCTCATCGGGAAAGTTCAAAATTGTAAGAAGTTTCCGAACCGAGACGAGACAGAGAGTGACGCGCCTGTATTACCCACGCTAACTACTGGCTGCTACTTTACTACTACTGCTTGTCTACTACGCAAATGGAGGGCAGGACTTGGATCTCTGAATTAACTACTAAGGTAAATAAGAGTGCAGTGGATCGATTAGTATCGAAGTAAATAGTAAGAATAAGGGCGAATACAGCGTAAATGTTGTTAAATAAGAAACCGCGTCCCACCCTCACCCCGGCTATGGTTTCCTGCCATTACGGAGGTACATATTTTCATAAACACGTTCACTCATCATCACCACACCAACACCATCAACTGCCACATCACTTTCACCATCACCCCAAACGCCATATATTGTCCTACATGTCTTCAAAATTTTAAATTCCTTGCATCTGTATTTTTCAAAGTTTTCCCATTTCCAAAACGGTCCCCCCCGAGTGTCTTCCATTGCATTCCCAGGACTTCCAGGCGGTCATTATTTTACACTAGGACCGAAATTTCCTACCACAATTGGAAGGTGGTGGTTTCTGTTTGCCTTTATTGGATTCTAGGAACCTTTCTCTCTATGGAGCTTCCGTCCCCGCAAAATCATTACTTTTTGGAGATAATGACATGTTGTTCATAGGGAGGCCGAGAGACGAGTGGTTTAAGTCTGCCTCACTTCTTTCTTCCTCTTGTGACCTGGCCTTGGCCTCTTTCTTCCCCTTGCCAGCGGACACTTTTTTAATGCGGATTGTGGCTTTAGTTTGTGAGGTTAAAGCGTGGGAATAGGTTTAGGTTTGTAGGTTTAGGTGAGGTTTAGATTAGTGTGAGTCTAAAGGTGGTGGTTAGGTTTAGCTTTAATTTTTCATATCTGTCATATACACTCCCTTTCCTATTATAAACGTCTTGTATCTCCCTTAGTAAGTGGGATTGCGACGGAATTTCATAAAGATAATGTTTCTTAGAATCTATTAGGTGAAACAGAAACCACACTCCCCCATTGTTTAGGCAATTTTTGTCCTAGTGTAAAAGTTTTCATATAAATAAAATAATATATATATAATTATATATTATATATATATATTATTATAATATATCTCATCTCTTCTCTCTCTCTCCGTCTCTCCTCTTCTCTCTCTCTCTCCTCTCTACTCTCTCTCTCTCTCTCCTCTTCTCTCTCTCTCCATCCTCCCTCTCGTCTCTCTCTCTCTCTCTCCTCTCTCTCTCTCTCTCTCTCTTATATATATATTATTATATATTATTTATTATATTTTCTTGCAAAGCGGGGGGGCATGCTGCCAGGCCCTCCCTCCCATCCTCCCCCACCACCCCCTTATTAAGCATGACCTGCTAATTACCTCTGCTGGCTTGTGTGAGACGTTGTTGGTACATGTTTTTCCAGATGAACACCGAACTTCCTTTGGTGACTCAAACTATATTTTTTTCTGTGAAGTTTTTGATGTGTTGTTTTGATGACCTGCGGACCGTTTTCCTGTCGCCAATATTATTAATTTTTTTCGTAGTACGTTTAGGTTATGTTTAGTAAGGTTTAGGTATAGATTAATGTTTTAAGGTGAAGGTGTAGGTTTTATGTATAGGTTCAATTTGTTTTTTTTGGATTTTTTAAATCAACAAAAAAAAAGAAAAAAAAAGTGATTTTTTGCGACGAACGTTCAGCAGATTAATTGAAAACACATAAAGACTCACTATACAAAAAATAGGGTGTCGTTCACGTATCAAGGGGAAGTTTCCGGTGTTCATCTGGAAATTGTAACCGCGTTTTATTTACCAAGAAGACCGTGGGTGCTACTATAGCCTGCGGTCCTATCGGACAATTTGGCACTATAGCGTGGCCGGGTCTATCAGGGAATTTGCACTATAGCGTCGGTCTACCAGACATTTTTACACTATGCGGTCTACACTTCTTACTCGCTACTTTACATTCTACACTCTTACACTTCCAGGCTGAATAAACTTACTATTGCTATATGATGAGTGTCTATTATACGTAACAGTAGTTATAAGAAACAACAAAACAGACAAAACAAAATACGGTTGTTTCTATTTTTCCTGCACACTACCACATCGATGGCCATGCTCTTGCTTCTTGTGAGGGCGTGCCAGAAGATTGTTTTCACGTTATAAACCGTAACCGACTGTTTTCTTCTGTCAAGATGACACTTCTGTAAGAGATTCTTCAATAGCATTGTAGAGGTTAAGTGTTTAGGACTGATGGTCCCTCTGGCTGAATTTTTTAGGGATACTGAGCACATTACCTTCGTTTGAATCCCCATTTAACAAGGTTAGAGTAGGGCCCGGTACTTAGGTCAGGTCCCAGGTCAGGTAGGCAAGGTGTGGGGCTTTCAGACCTGCATATTACACTATGCGCTGTTCCAGGTCAGGTCAGATCAGGTGGGATCTTGGTAAACACCACACTAAGGGGTTTAACCCGTAGGAACTGCAGAACCCCCGAGGTAGAACCGCACGCTATAGTACAACCTAGGGTATCTAGTAGCACCGACCCGTGGGTTTTTTTAGCCTGTTTTTACTATCGTTATGTTGGTTTCAAATTTAGAAATGGTTCAGAATTACTCAGAATGCAGAAATTTTACCCGATGATAGTAGGTAAGAAGTGATGATTCGTTTTAATCGGCCCCTGCCATAGTCTGAAGCTCGCTTACGAACCTTGTGAATTGGAACTAAATCCTTTTTGTCACATGCGCGTCTTCTACAACCTTCAAACCTCGTTGCAAGCTGTTTTACCTATTGGGTCAAAATCACGGACAAAATGATCTAATAATAATAAATAATAGGTGGCAACTCCGCCGTTCGCCATAGCACAGGAATCCTATGACTTTTGAAAGCCCACTACGAAATAATACCGTGGGGTTTTTTGTGTGGGGGTAGGGGCACTGTGTGTGTGGTGTGGTGTGCTGGCCGCCGACCCTGCCATAGCCCGGATTCGAAACTGGCCCGCGGATTCGTAGGTAGATGGGGCGCGCGGCAGCCACTCACCACGGGGAGACGATTTCCCGTGTGGCGAGACTTAGGGAGGGAAGGGAAACACATAACCTGTAAATTCCAGTTTGACCCGAATTCACTTTGTGGACGAACAGTTTCTTTTTTTTTCCGGGGGGGTGAGTTTTGACGTGGTTTTGTTGAATTAAGCTGCTAACTATTACTGTCGCATATAGTTTTTATTATTATTATTATTTTTTTGCAACAACATGATTGAACAACAAATATGAAAACCTAACCCTTAACTAACCCGAACCTAACCTAACCTAAACGACCTAATACCTAACATAACCTAACCTATCCTAACCTAACCTAACCGATACTAACCTATACCTAACCTAACCGAACCTATACCAACCTAACCTAACCTAACCGAACCGAACCGAACACAAACCGAAACCGGGGGGGGGGGGGGGGGAACCTATACTACCCTAGTACCTAACCTAAACCTACCTAAACGACCCGAACCGGGGAACGAGCCGAACCCGAACCGAACCGGTAAAACCGAAACCGAAACCGAACCGAACCGAACCTAACCTATACCTAACCGAAACCTATAACCGAACCGAACCGAACCCTCCGAAAACCTATCCGAACCTAACCGAACCTATACCTAAACCCAACCGAAACCGAAACCTAATAACCTAACCCTAAACCGAACCGACCTAACCTACTACTCACCCTAACTTAACCTTTACCTAAAAAAAAGAAAAGATTAATATGAAATAGGTCTTGTTTAGATTTTTATTTTTATGATAGCCTTTACTGCCCAGTGGCCAGAGGGAATAAGGGTGTTTAATCCTTGCTAACACCCTCTATGGCTGTACAGAGAAGGAATAAGGTGTTTAATGCTTGCTAACACCCTAGATGGCTGTACAGAGTATGGAAATAATGGTGTTAATGCCTTGCTAACACCCTAATGAAATAGGCTGTACAGAGAGGGATAAAAGGTGTATGCTTGCTAACACCTATGATGGCTGTACGGAGGGAATAAAGGGTGTTAAATTGCTCTTGCTACAACCCTATGATGGCTTGTACATAGAGGGAATAAGGGTGTTAATGCCTTGGCTAAACACCCTATGATTGGCTGTACGAGAGGGATAAGGGTGTTAATGCCTTGCTACCAACCCCTATGGATGTCTGACAGAGAGGGAAAATGTGTTTAATAATGCCTGCTTAACAACCCTATGAATGGCCCTGTACAAGAGAAGGGAAATAAGGTGTTAATAGCCTTGCTACACCCATGATGGCGCTGTACAGAGAGGGAATAAGGGTGTTTAATGCCTTGCTAAACACCCTATGATAGCTGTGGTGAGAGTGAATGGGTGTTAATGCCTTGCTACACCCATGATGGCTGTTAACAGAGAGGGAATAAGGTGTTATGCCTTGCTAACACCCTATGATGTCTGTCAGAGAGGGAATAAGGTGTTAATGCTTGCTAAACACCCTATGATGGCTTGTTGACAGAGAGGGTAATAAGGGTGTTAATGCTTGCTGAACACCCCTATGATTGGCCTGGTGCATGAGAGGGAATAAGGGGTGTTTAATTGCCTTGCTAATGGACGCGAGAAATTACATTAATAGGGGAAGAGATGAAAATACATAAGTATCAATAAGCGAACGAGGAATTTTTCCTCCACGCCTCATTCCTGAAAATCACTGGTTGCTTATATTTTAACCCATGGGTAGTTGACCAGGTATCGAAACGGGAAGTGAGAAAGGGGAGTCTGGGAACGTCAGGTTTAGCATTTAGTAGCACGGACTCCCCGGTTGTAGCCCACTGGTAGTGACCTTAGCCTCCCTTGTAAAGGTTCCCAAGGTAGGATGCTGTTTGGTGGACCGGGGGCCAAGCGCTTCACAAATGGAGCAGAGGGTGGCGAACCACAACATTCACAGGACAGCCGGTGGTGAGGACAAGGGAGAAAAGAAGGAAATTGAAAAAATAAGTGAGAGGGAAACAGTTGGAAGTGGGATAGACTACGTATACATTATATTAGGATAACGAACTTGAGCATTACATGTGGCGTATTCGTTCAGGGGTAAACGGCGACTGGGAAAGTTACCAAAGGTAGTACATTATATTAGGATACGACTTGAGCATTACATTGTGGCGTATCGTTAAGTGGGTAACATGCGAACTGAAGTTGTACCAAAGATAGTAAAATTTATATTAGGAATAACGACCTTTGAGGCATTTCGGCGTGCGTATCGCTAGGAGGGAAGGAAAGACCTTAATATTAAGATAACTTTTATGAAATTTACAACCAGTTTTGGAATGAGACAGTAAAGAGTTAATATATTATTAATTTCGAAATACTTAAACGAGTTATCATTCAGTTTTTCCAACATACATATTTTCTTAAATTCTATTATTTTTTTCAATCAATATATTTTTTCCCACTTAATTGGGTGGGGCAGCGGAGGTAACCAGGACTGTTAGAGTACACTCCCAAGTGGGCAAAACTACATAATGGTAACTAAAAGGTGTGATTGGGTCAAAAAGACCCATTACACTACACCTATGAATAGCTGTACAGAGAGGGAAATAAGGGTGTTTAATGTCCGTTGCTACTACCCCCTATGGAATAGCTGTGCACGGAGGGACATAAGTGGGTGTTAATGCTTGCTACCCCCATGAATGGCTGTAACAGAGAGGGAATAAGGGTGTTAATGCCTTTTGGCTAACAACCCTATGAATGGCTGTGCCAGAGAGTAATAAGGGTGTTACATGCATTGCTAACACCCGATGATAAGCTGTGGCATAGAGGAATAAGGGTGGTTTAATGCCTTGCTAACGACCCCTATGATGGCTGTACAGAGAGTGGATAGGGTGTTAAATGCTTTGGCTAACACCCCTATGATGGCTGTGGAGAACAAGTAAGTGAATAAGGTTGTTTATGCCTTCCTAACACCCTATGGATGGCATGTGCTAGAGAGGGAATTAAGGTTGGTAATGCCCTTGCCTAACACCCTATGATGGCCTGTACCAGAGAGGTGAATAAGGTTTTTAATGGCCTTGCTAACACCCTATGCTGGCTGTACAGAGCGGGATAAGGTGTTAAATGCCTTGCTAAAACAGCCCTATGATCGCCTTTCAGAGAAGGGAAATAATGGTTTTGATAATGAAAATATAATAGTGATAAATAAATCGTAGGTGGTAAGCGGCTTGGTCCCCATGGTCGATTGATACAATTTGAAGGGATTTGGGCTAAAAACCTTGGTATGAGTATTCGATTACACGAATAAACTCTGGCGGTAACGCGTTTTCCCTGCATTTCACAACTCCCGTAGACTCAATGTACTTACCGTTGTGTTTTGGGGTGCTGTGGCAATTTGCTGGGGTTTTTACTATTATCTGCAAATTTCCGTCGCACTGGATATTTGTTTTTTTGTTTTATATTTTCAGAGTAAGACGTCAAGGCGTGGTTGACACAGGAACCGAGAAGACGTGAGTGTTTAACGTTATCAGATACCTTAGCATAACTTTGGAGTGTTTGATCTCTTCCCTCTTACTCTTCTTGGTCTCCCAGCCCAGCCTCCCTCCTCACCATCCTTGCCTGTGCCTCCTCCTATTATTTCCCTTCCTAGGTAAATTTTATATTATCCAACTTATCTCTATAAAATACTATAGCAGTAGCCGTGTGTCTGTGTCTGTTTTGCTATAGCAGTAGCCGTCTGTCTGTCTGTCTGTTCTGGGTAGCCGAAACTGTAAATTCCATTTTGATGAGAGTAGGCTAAAAAAATAGCAAATAAATCACAGGTGTTAAGCGGCTTGGTCCCATGTCGATTGAATAATTTTGAAGAGGGGTTTTGGGCTAAAAACTGTGTTGAGCAGCGGTTGTAAGCTATCCAAACTCCAGCAAACTCCAGCAAACAGCCAGCGTTCAATTTCTCGAAATTGTATTCGACTCGCGACCGAGCACCAACCGCTCCCCGCCACTGCGCTCCTCTGTACTGCTACCGGCCGGCAGGACAGCCGCGTTTGCGTTAATATATGCTTCTGACGGTATACTTGAACTATACAACATTTACTCATATTATACTTATATAATTTACATTATACCTATATTTATACTTATTTTATATATTATAAGAATATATATTATATTTCCGAGGCGAAGGCGCCACGATCATGATCAATTTACGCTGTAAAGCGCTTCAACCAAGCAGCCGAGGCGACGACTTCTACCTGCCTCGCGTACCCATCATCACTGCTACCTGCCTCGCGTACCCATCACTGCTACCTGCCTCGCGTACCCATCATCACGCAGGCAGCGTCTGACACTGGATTCCGCATGCGGCGTCTGCAATTTCCCATCCGTGTTGCATTTGCCATGGAGATCACACAGCCAGGGCCAGACCAAGAGCTACGTGGGAGTCTACTTGCCTACACCCGTGTTCACGCACGGCCAACTCTACGTCAGCCTGTCAAGGGTTGGCTGTGCTGATGCCGTCAAAGTGTTGGCGCCCCGTGGCATCACACGGAACGTGGTCTACCCCGAGGCACTTTGACCAGTGACCAACGACAGCAACAGCACGATTGGAGTTTGCACTCACATTGTTGTCTAATATAGACTACTACTACAAACATCAATACATGGGTCTGAAGGGCCCACAAGCACTTGTATATTTACTATAACGCGTTCAGCTCACAACTTGCTTCTCACACAGCCACATTTACCCATCAAAAGTTGTTGTAAATGGGTGGATCTACAATTTTATCCCAGGCATTTCCAATTATCTATCGAAAAAAATATTTTCGGATTTGTGGCTGCTCAAAAATATTCCAAAATTGACGACGATCAATGTTTCTGTTATTTTGCCGCAAAACTATGAATCGTAGAAAAAAACTTATCGAAGTAACAAAGGTTCATCTTGAGGTGTTCTACATAATGCAGTAATCGGCTTGTCAAAACACCTCATGGTTGTCGAGAAAATTGATATTTTGCATAAATGTACGAATATGCTACTTTCTCGGTTAAATACCAATCAATATTGTTTTGCTTTACGCCATATGATAGCCCTTGATCTATTTCATATTTACTGCTCTATTCATGTTGCACGAATCTGCCATAGTTTTTTAGTTATTGAAAAAAAACGTGATTTAAAAAAAAATCAAGGCATACCCCCTTGCAAAATTTGCAATATTTTTTGAAAAATAGATTTGCTTGAAAATTTGTTCCTAGCAGTTTTCGGGTATGCTGAACACGAATCTGAAGTCAGTTTTCAGCTACAATGATTAGAAGTTCCTATTTCAGCCAATTCACAATGACATGATACTTCCAGATATTTCTTAAAAACCACAAATTAGACAAAACTTACTACAAGAGATAAAAATATGCTAGGAATCGCTAGCTTCAGTGGCGGCTCTTGATAGAATACAATGGAGGGACTGCAAGCTTCACACAACAGTAGGATATACACATTTTACCTATCTCAGGTTTGAGTTGTAGTTGATGTTCACGGATTTCAAGGCATGGTAGTAGTGGTGGTGGTAGAAGGGATGGTGGGGGTGGTAGTGGTGGCAGTAGAGGGGATGGCTGAGGTGGTGATGGTAGAATTACAGTATTACTTGAAAATAAAATCGGTACCGCTTGATTTCAGTCTTTTCATTTAAGGTCAGCTGGGATAAGTTGATGTTTTGCAAATACTTCACTGGATTTTCCATCGTCATAGGGTAGTTAAAAAAGCACGATTTAACCCCACCGTCTACACGCACTGTCAACACGAGAGGGACTAGCGGGCTCCACTGCAGCTCATGTGTTCACACGTGGCGCGGCGGCGGCGGCGCAGACATGAATCGTACAGCAAATCTGAAAGTAATTAAATTTGGTCTGTTTTAATAAAAAAATTCACTTAGTACGTATTGAAAATAGTTAAATAACATATATTGACTTTTTATTATGATATATTTGTTAGTAGTGTATCAATTCTGCTGTGTCTCTAAAGGCATCATACACCTGGCAGTGAGTGTCTGGGGGTGCTGCAGCTCTGCAGCCCTATGCCACGAGCCGCCACTGGCTACATTAGTCATTACTTCAATACAACGATCAGTATTGATATTTTCAATATAAGTATTATTGTTATTAATCCCTATTTGAGCCACTCATGCGATTGTCAAAGTACTCATAAAAACCTAGGAATACTAATAGCAATCCTGTGGGACTTCTAATGCCCTCCCATGACTCCTGTAGGATGCGTGAAGGAGCAAAAAAGGCCCGTGAAGGACTTGAAGGATGGTATACCAAGCGAAGGAAAACTTTAAAAAAATATTTCTTTTTCCCCCTCCCTTTCTTTTCCCTCCTCCTCCTCCCCCTTCCCCCGTCCCACCTCCTTCCTCCTTCTCCCCCCTCTCCCTCCTTCTTCCTTCCTTCCTCCCAAAAAAATATGCTGGTTGCAAAATTCTATTTTTTTCTTAGTTCGATCTAACTTGGATTTACAAAGTAAAAAAGATTTAAACTAAAATATATAATTACTATGCGTGAAAAACATATAGAGTTAGTCCCTCCCCTACACTGAGGTGGAACCTGGTCTCTGACCTATCATGAACGGTTTTTGAATTATAAAATTATATTTCTATAACGCGTTCAGCTCACAAATTTTTCTCAACAGCCACATTACCCATCAAAAATTATTGTAAAGGTGGTCTACAATTTTATCCCGGCTTTCCAATTACCTAGCGAAAAAAATATTTTCGGTTTCGGCTGCTCAAAAAAATTCTTAAATTTAAACCCCACATTATTTTGCCGCAAAACTATGAGTCGTAGAAGAAAAATTTTCAAGTAACAAAGGTTTTATTTTGAGGGTTTTTTTTTCATGATGAACTAAAAAAATTTTTTTTAGCCCAAAACCCCCCCTTCAAAATGATGCAACGACAGGGACCAAGCCGCTTCCACTTTCGATTTTTTTCGATTTTTTTTTGCCTACTCTCATCCAAAAATTGAATTTACAGTTTTTGGCTACCCGAAAAACCAAAAAAGAAACAGAAAAAGACAGGACACACGGGTTCCTATAGGATTAGAGAACAAAAAGCTCTTTTAAATGCCCTTCCCTGCATAGCCGATGATAAAAAAAAATGAATGGATAGTTTAGATGGCGTGTTTTTAAAACGGGGCTCAAATTTGGGTGCTTTTTTTGATATACTAGTTAATTACGCGGTGGTGTGTGGGTGAAGGGAAGAGAAAAAGAGAGAGAGAGAGAGAGAGGAGAGGAGAGAGAGAGAGAGAAAAAGAGAGAGAGGAGGAGAGAGAGAAAAAGAAGAAAGAGGAAGAAAAAACATAAAGTACCTCTCTTCCTCTTCCTTTTTTTTTACCTCTCTCCCTCTCCCTCTTCCCCAAAGAATATAATTTTTATTTGGGAGGAGAGAGAGAGAGAGAGAGAGGAGAGAGAGAAAGAGAGAGGAGAGAGAGAGAGAGGAGAGAGAGAGGGAAAGAGGGGGGAAGAGAGAAAAAAAGAAGTGAAAAAGAGTAAAAAGTAAAAAGTGATACGTGGAGTGAAAAAAAATGTCCAACGCTTCTCAAAAAAAAATATATGGGGGAGGGGGGGGGGGTTTTTTTTGTGTTGTGGGTGATGGTGTTTTTTTTTTTTTTTTTTTTTTTTTTTTTTTTTTTTTTTTTTTTTTTTTTTTTTTTTTTTTTTTTTTGGGGCCTTTTTTAAAAAATTTTTTTTTTTTTTTTTTTTTCCTTTTTTTTTTCCCCCCCCCCCCCCTTTCCCCCCCCCCCCCCCCCCCCCCCCCCCCCCCCCCCCCCCCCCCCCCCCTTTCCCCCCCCCTTCCCCCCCCTTTCCTCCTTTCCCCCCCCCCCCCCCCCTCCCTTTCCCCTCCCCCCTCCCCCCCCTTTTTTTCCCCCCCCCCCCCCCCCCCCTTTTTTTTTTTTTTTTCCCTTCTTTTTTCCTTCCCCCCCCCCCCCCCCTTTTTTTTTCCTTCTTTTTTTTCCCCCCCCTTTCCCTTATTTTTTTATTTCTTTTTTTTTCCTTTTTCCCTTTTTCCCCCTTTTCCCCTTTTCCCCCCCCCCTTTTCCCCCTCCCTTTTCCCCCCCTTAAAACCCGTTTTGTAAAATTTCTCCCCCTTTTTTCCCCCTTTTCCCAAAAATTTTCCCCCCCTTCCTTTTTTCCCCCCCTTTTCTCCCCTTTCCCCCCTAAAGCCTCCAAGTTTTTAAGTAAGAAAAAATTTTAGGGAAACTTTTGGGTTTCCCCCCATTTTAAAACCGGGTTTTTCCCCTGGGGGAAAAAAACAAGAATTTAAACCCCCTTAGTTAAAAAATTATCCCCCCCAGAAAAAAAAATTTTCCCCCCCCCCCTATGATCTAAACCTTATATAAATGGGGAAAAAAAGTTTTCCCCCCTTGCTAAAAAATTCCCCCCTTGTTTCCCAAACTTTTCCCCCCAAAAGAAAACCGTTTTAACCCCCCGGTTAAAAAAGAAAAACCCCCCAAGAACAAAGTTGTTTACCCCCCCATAGATCACAACCAAATAATTACCCCCCCATAGTCATAAACCCCAAAGATATATCCCCCCCCATAGACAAAACCCAAAGATAATTACCCCCCTATAACATCAACCAAGATTTTACCCCCCTTAGTCATCAACCAAGATATATTACCACCCCTATAGATCATAAACCCCAAGAATATTACCAACCCTATAGTCACAACCAAAAATTTTTACAACCCCATAGATCATAACCAAGATAATTACCCCTATAGACATAAACCAAGAAAATTTTACCCCCCTATAGACATCAACAAGATATATTACCCCCCTATAGATCATAAAACAAGATTTACCACCCTAAGACACAACCAAGTTTAATTCCCACCCTATAGACATAAACCAAGATATTTTACACCCCTATAGATCACAACCGATATATACCCCCCTATAACACACCAAGTTTAATTCCCCCCCCTATAGATCATCAACAAGATATATACCCCCCAATAGATCATAAACCCAAGAATATTACCCCCCTATAGATCATAAACCCAAGAAATTACCACCCTATAGACATCAACCAAGTTTAATTCCCACCCTAAGATATAAAACCCAAGATTATTACCCCCCTATAGTCACAACCAAGAAAAATTTCCCCCCCTATGACATAAACCCAAAAAATTTTACCCCCCATAGATCACAACCAAGATATTAAAAACCCATAACATAAACCAAGATATATTCCCACCCTATAGCATAAACCAAGAATATTACCCCCCTAAGATCACAACCAAGATTTTTCCCACCCCTAAGATATCAACCAAGATATTAAAAACCCTAAAACAACCAAGTATATTACCCCCCCTTAGATCATCAACCAAGATATATTACCACCCTATAGTCATAAACCAAGAATATTACCCCCCTATGATCATAAACCAAGTTTAAATTACCCCCCCATAGACATAACCAAGATTATTACCACCCAAAAGATCATCAACCAAATAATTCCCACCCTATAGACATCAAAAAGATTATTAATTATAGCATAAAAATAAGTTCAATAAGTCAAAAGATAGTCAAAAGCGAAAGAAAATACGTGAAACTTTTTTTTTTTTTTTTTTTGGTTTTCTTCCTAAAACAAAAAAATACTTTAAATATTTTTTTTTTCTTTTTTTGGCTTCATTCCAAAGACAAACATTTTTTTTTTTTTTTTTTTTTTTTTGATCCATTCCCAAGACAAAAAATACTTTGAATAATTATTATTTTTTTTTTTTGCATCCTTTCCTAAGAAGACAATACTTACTTTTTTTTGCCATACATTCCTAAGACTAATTATTTTTTTTTTTTTTTTTTTTTTTTTTTTTTTTTTTCAATCCTAAGACAATACCTGAATTTTTTTTTTTTTTTTTTTTTTTTTTTCTATCATTCCAGACATTCATTTTTTTTTTTTTTTTTTTTTTTTTTTTTGCACCTTTTTCTAATGGGGCAATACTTGAAACTTTTTTTTTTTTTTTTTTTTTTTGGGTATCCCTTCCCTACATTGGGCATTTTGCCATCACTTTCGCCGGGTTTCCCCCCAATACCCCACACCCTACTGCTGAATTGATCTATTTCACCGCTTTTTTTCATTGTTCCAAAAATTTTCTCCTCCTCTTTTCTTCCGTCCTTTTCGTCGTTATATTTTTTTTCTCCAAATTTCGGGGGTTTTTTTTTTCTGGGGCGCCAAATTTTTCTTGGAGGATTTTTTCCATTTTGTACTTAAGTTTCGGCTTTCCTCGGTTTTTTCATCTCCTCGAATTTCTTTTCATACTTCTTGCCGCCATTTTCTTAGTTTGTTAGTTGAACATTCCTTTTCCTGGGTTTTCACACACTCCCCAGCTTCCAGTTCTTTTTCTTATCACGTACTCTCCCATTCCTCATCGGCCCTAGCAAGGGACCGATCATTTATTTTCATGATACACTTTCGCATGTTCCCAATGTTTTGTTTTTTGCCCTCTGTGCCCTTTTCGCACATCCTCTTTCCTTTTTTCTTGCCACTCCGATATCAGTTTCCTTTTACTGTTTTCGTTGTTCTCTCCCCCTTTCCTTGCTTCTGAGAGAGTTTTCTCCTTTTCTGCACTAAAGGGGTTTTTGAAAAACCCCTTGGGTTTTTGTAGGCAAAAGCCGACGTTTTTCCCCTCTAAAAGTCGATCTCACCGCCTGTAACGCGGGATTTGACGCTGCTGAGTGCCTAAACGAATCTGTCCAAAGATGGCGTGGTGGAGGGAGTTTCCCAAGGCCTGTCTTCAAAAGGGCGGGGCAGGTGGGGTACGTTCCTGCCCGTGTTCTGTTTGGTTTGATTCCTTGACGGGTACTGCGCAGGGATTCAGGGATTCGCTTAGGTTAGCGGCTCCCCCTTTGGCCCCCTTCCCCCCCGCCGCCTTTCGCCTGTCCTTCCCTCAACATCTTTTCTTCATCATTAAAAGAGTTTTTTTTTCAACCAATTCCAAATCAGGTTTTGTCGTTTTCCTCGTCACTGGTCTCCCATCAAGCCCTTAAAACCCGTTTTTCTAAAGGGACCTCGTGTCCACCTTGCTTCCACAGCTGTTCTGGATTTCTCGTCCCCACCACCATGTGCTCTGACACACCGCTCCCCCTGCGTCTGGATTCGTACACTTTCAGGAGATGGCGTGGGCAGAACTCTGAGACAAAAAACTTGTTCATGTTTTTAAAAACCCTTGTTTTTTGTTTTGCTTTTTCTTTCACCATGTTAAAGTAATTTTGACAAAGGGTGAGCTGCTTTTTTTTACGCGACGCGCCCGCTGCTTTCTCTTCTCTTGCGGGAGGGGGCTAAAGCCCACATCATCCATAGGGTACACGGGAACAGACTTTTAAGTCGTGCTTCGGAAATTCTCTCTTAAAAGACTTTTTTTTCTGTCCAGGAATCTCGGTCAAACTCTCGAAATAATTTTTCGCAGACAAATATTTTTTCTTTTTCTTCTCGCTCATGTTTCCCCAGTTTTTCAACCATTCCCTCGCGGGGGGCCCGTTTTTCCTTCGACTCGAAAATATAACTTGTAATCGTCGTAATGAATTAACAGGCTTTCACGTAGCCTTAAGTTTTTGGCAAATATTGCTGCGCTGACCCGGGGGAAAGCTGCTCGCCCCCTTTCTGGCCACTGTCCCCCTAACAACAAGACGAGGTTCTACCCGGGTACAGTGCGCTCCTCCCCCTTTGCCCCTCTGCATTTTGGTAAAACACGTGGTTAAGGTACCCCACGCGCCGCAAGGGAAACCCATCCAAGAAATTCACGATTTTGACCGTGAATTGTCTTTTTTGGGGACCGCAGCCTCCACCGCCGCCGGGGTTTAAAAGATTTTCACAAGACACTTGACACTTGGATACCCCGTAAAATAGCCCCTCCCCGTTTGGGGAAGGGGTGGGTAGGCCTTCTGCCGCCTAAGATTTCCACACTGTGCTTGTCCGTTCCAGGCACAGCCCGGGAACGCCTCCAAGCCTTGGCCCGCGCCTCAGCATCCCGAAACAGTGAAAAGTTCCGCGACACACCGATTTTCATCACGTACTTACGAATTTTTCCGGCGACGTCCTTCTGCTGAAATTTTCCAGAAGGGCCTCATCTTTTCCCCCGAGACCGGGAACGGCTCCCTTCGGGAACAAAAACCTGCCGCGGGGGAAATTTTTCGGCTGTTTTTTACCTTTCTGGGCCCCCACCAAAATTTCCTTTCACCACGAAGCGCCTCCCATCCTGCTCCCCTCCCCACATGCCCCTTTCTCCTCCTCTTCGCGCTTTTTGCTGAATTCCGCAACAAGTCTTTTCACCACGCTGAGGTCCACCTCTCTGTTCTCATTCTCTTCAGCCAGTCACTGTTTTCCCTGCCGCCGCGAGGGATAATGGCAGGCCCAAAAGGGCCCGCTTTCATCCTCTGCTCATCGTCACTCTGGACACAGACCCCTCACTCCCCTCCCCTGAAGTATGCTCCCCTTCCTGTCCCCCCCTTCCACGGTCCATGTAGGCACCGACTCCAGTTTCGTGGTACAGCTTTTTTTTTTTGGCCCGGAGCACTGACAATTTCCCCGCAGCGGGAGAACACTTTCTTATCTTCGTCCCTCGGCGTCTAGAGTTGGCAGTACCCCCCTCTCTCGTCGGAGTACTCAAGACCCTCGTGGTTTTTGTCGTGGGGATGTAATACCCCTAGTTCGTTCTCCTCGTGCGGGAGTCAATGTCCTGCCCCTGCATCCCAGAGGCGCGTTTTGGGAAAACCGTCAGGGTGGTGGCTGCGGCTTGTTCACGGGCCTCGTCCCCCTTCCCTTTCTCGCCCCCCTTCAGGACCCTGCACCGTTTTGCTCCGTGTAAATGCCCCCCGGGCCCCCTCAGCAAACCCCTTCGCGGTCCTCACGGGCGGGGGACAACGGCGCAAAGAACGCTTCCCCCATCCCCTTTCCTCTGTCCTCCTCCTCTTCTTTTGCTTTATCTCTTTCCTTTCGTTTTGTCAGTTTATCGCATTCTTTTTCGTCCCATCGCTTTTCACCCCTTTTCTCCGTCAAGGAACTCTCGCTCTCACCCCATCATCATCAGAATCTTATCACTCGAGTCTCGTCGTTCGTCCATGCGGTATCGTCCTCATCCGTCCTTGCGGTTTTCAAACTTTTCCTTCCTTGACCTTCTGTAAAGGACCAGTTTGCCCGCCCCTTTGAAGTAACGGGAATGATGCCTGCATGGCGTAGTGCAACCTTACCATCCCCCGCCTCGTCCTTCTCGCTGCTCCCCTGCCACAAAGTACGGGCGCCGCGGGAACCCCTTGATGAGTGCGTACGGCGCACCACCTGCGTTTGGGGAGGCCACCGCGCCACCACTTTCCTGTGCCTTCGCTGCCCCGCGGGCGGCTGATGGCCACCACACACTTTTTCGAGCGGGAATCTGTAGCGGGGTTAAATGGGCTCCCTCAGCACAATTACGACGGGAGGATCGGTTTTGGCCCCTTTGGTTTTGGTCAGCAGGGGGGGCTGAAACGCCCCCATGACGGCGCTCCGGGCCCTGTCATAAAAAACAGCAGTTTTTCTCAGATTCCCCCCAGCACAATCTTGAAAAGCTCTGCTGTTTTTTATCCTCCCCCTCCTCAGAGTCGCATTTCCCCCTGCCGAGTTCATCCCTTCGGGGTCTGAGTGGGGTCGGGCTCCTCTGGGGCCCTCTGTCACCCCTCGCCAGGGCGGGGGTTTTGGGCCCTCCGGGGGGGAAACCAAAACACGGCGCCCTCTCTTTCCACTTTCTTCTGATGGCGATTCTTCAAATTTGAATTTTACTCTTACCCCCCTTTTTGGGGGCCCAGGGACAGGGGACCCGGGTTTCTTTCCTTGGGGAACCCCGGGCTGGGCCCCGGGGCCCCAAATTTTTTGCCAAAAAACCCTAAAAAAGGGCCGCCGGGGCGGATTGCCTTTCCGGAAAAGGGGGGGACCTTTTTCATTGGGGGGGGGGGAAAATTTTTTTGCCTTGGGGAAAAAGGCCAAATTGGGGTGGGGGAGACCCCCCCCCCCCCCCCTTCAGGGAAACCCCAAAAAACCCAAACCAAAAAAAAACCCAAAAAACCCCCCCCCTCCCCCCAAAACCCAAAAACCCCAAACACCACCCCAAAAAAACCCCCCAAAAAAATAAAAAACCAAACCCCACAAAAATAAACCAAACATAAAAAACCCCCCAAAACCACCCAACACCAAAAAACCTTCCCCAACCCCAAACCCCCGGGACAAACAACCCCCTTAAAAAAAAAAAAAACACAAAAAACCCCCAACAAAAAATAACCCCAAAACCAAACAAAAACCCCCAAAACCCAAACAAAACCCCACACCTAAAACCAACCACCAACACACCCACCACCCCAAACACCACCCCACCCCCAACACAAAAATCATCCATTACGGGCGTATATTTGGTTTTGGTTTATCCTTTGGGGCGGGGAAAAGCTTTTTCCTTTTTTAAAATTTAAATCCGGCTGCGGGGGGTTTCCGATTAAGTAGGTCTAAAGGGATTAAATTTAAATTCCGCAAGCCTTGAAAAAAAGGGTTTAGGAAAAACAAATTTCATTTTTTTTTGGGTAAACTTCCCTTCAGTTTTTGGTGTAGGTTTAGTGTTTGGGTTTTCGACACTAAACATAAAACATACAACCCAAAATTTTAAGGACCCACGTTACCCTTTTAAACTAAACCTCCCCATCCTTTCATGCCTTCCAAATTAGTTGGTTTCTTTATCTCCCTCCTCTGCCAATACCTAAAGGGATTCTTCCAGGTTACATGTTGGGGCACCCCTATTTCCATGGGATTTGTATGGTGACAGAAAAGGTAACCAGGGCCTTTTTGGTTAGGCCAAAATTTTACGTTAGGTATAAATTTATATTTTTCTTCATAAAGTGAGAAGGATACCCCTTTAATTTCCCCGGCCAAAGTTTATTTTCCAAATAATCAGGCAATCTAAGTTCAAATTAAAAAGATTAAATTTTAAATTTTGCCAGCTTTTTCAATAAAATTTTAAATTTAAATTTGGGGAAGTTTTTGGGCTTTTAAATTAAAACTTTAAAAAATTTTTGAATTTTTTTCTTTTTTGCTATATTAAAAAAGGGGTTTATAATCCTTTTAAGATGGGGTCTAACGTTAAGTAGGCATAAAAAAAAAAAATAAAAAAAAAAAAAAAAAAAAAAAAAAAAAAAAAAAAAAAAAAAATTTAAAAAAAAAAAAAAAAAAAATTAAATAAAAAAAAAAAAACCCCTTTCCCCCAAAAAAAAAAAAAACCTCTTTTTCAAAAAAAAAAAATTTTAAAAAAAAAAAAAAAAAAAAAAAAAAAAAAAAAAAAATGGTTAAGTATAAATAGGGCAACAAGGGGTTTTTCCAATTTTTTCTTTGAAAGGGGCTTTTATAAAATTAAAACCCATTTTGAAGGGGAACATTTTTCTTTCGTTAGGGGTATCTAACTTAAAAAGGTCTTACCCAAAAAAAGGGGGGTTATACTTTAAAGAAGGGGGTCTATTGATAAGAGGGGGGTCAAAATCATTAAAAGGGAACAACATTGGGTGGGGCCCATTGTTAAGGGGAAGGGTCAAATTTCGATATGGGAAGGTTATGTTGGAAATATTTTAAAAAGATGGGCAATCGTTAAATATACATTCGAATAAAAGGGTTATAAAAGGGGGTTATATCGAATTTTGGGGGTCTATATAAAAGGGAACTTAGAATAAGGAACAAACGAAAGGGGTGGGCCTTTTCTTGGGTAGGGCTTATGATATAAGGTGGTCTATATGATTAAGTGGGTCAAGAATGGAAGGGTTAATCAATAAGGGGTTTAATCATTAGGGGGGGTTTTCCCCAAGGGGGGATTCGTTGGGGGGTAATTTAAGGTTCTAAGTAAATTTTTATCTTGGGGAAATTAATTAAAATGTCAACGAAAAAATTTAAGTTAAAATTTTTTTGTTGACCCTTCCTCCAAAGTTCCATATCGTATAGAAATAGGCCCCCCTATTTTCGATATAAAATTCCCTTATATCGATATAGCCTGTTATATCGTATAAAATTTCTATACGTATAAAATTTCTATATCGATATAGAAAGGGTTTCCCTAATCGATATAGATTCCTTATCGATAAGAACCCTATATCGATATAGGAAGTTCCCTTTTTCGATATAGAAACCCTATATCGAAAAAGGGATTTTCTATTCGATATGGGGTTTTCTATATCCCCCCCCCGATATAGATTTTCTATATCGATATAGAACCTCATATCGATAAGGGATATTCTATATGATATAGCCCCCTCTATATCGATATAGAATTCTAATGTATAGAATTCTATATCGATATAGACCCTATTCTTTCGATATAGATTTATAGGGCCCCTATTCATATGAAAAACCCTATCCCCGATATAGACCCTTCCTCTATACGATATGACCCTATCCTCTATCGTTTTATAGCCCCTGCCTCTTACGATTGGGAACCCCTTTCCTCTATATCGATAAGACCCTTCCTCTATATCGATAAGACCCTATCCTCATATCGATATAGACCCTTCCTCTATAAAAAACCCCAAAAATTTTCGAATAGCCCTTCCTTATACGATATAGACCCTTCCTCATACGATATGGGGCCCCCCCCTCTTATCGTATAGACCCTTTCCCTCTAATCGATATACCCTACCCTCTATATCAAATAGACCCATCCTCTTTCGATTAGCCCCTTTCCCTCTTATCGATATAGCCCCACCTTAATCGATTAGACCCTTCCTCTTACGATATAGACTTAAGAAAATCAACAGCCCATTCTAAAACATTTATTTCTTCTGCGACAAAATGCTAGTAATTTGTCCCTCAGGATAAATTTCCCCCTTAGAACCCTAAAATTTCACCCCAGGGGGAAATTTTTCCCCGGGTTGGGAAAAATGTCCTAGATGATGCAAACCCTTTGGGGTATTTAAACCCCAATGCCTGGACCCCTGGTAAGCAGGATGGCGTGACACCTTATTATAAGAACATAAGCACGACAAGAGGGCCCGGGGGATACACGGGTATTCTGTACTTCAGTCCTTTATAACAGATTTGGCAGATATATAAAAAGTTTCAAAATTGATACTAAATGTCATTGTGTCAGCGATGCCAAAATGGCATTTTTTAAAATTTAAATGTACAGCCATAAAACTCGCCATAGGGTGCAGAATAGTAAGCTGCTGTGAACAAGTATACATTGCCACAGCAATGTTTCAGGTATTTTATTATGACCTGGCTGCTGCAGTACAAGTGAGATACGTGTTACTGTAATGTTAGAAGTGTCGGGTGTATAAAGGGAACCTTTTGACAGGTTTAAGATAACCCCAAAAAAAAGGAAAATAGTGTCATTTCAAAAAATTTGGTTTTGTGTGAATGTTTCAATGACTTTTGAAAAATTGGGTGTTTTATCTTTTAAACCCTTATGCTAACTAGCCATTAGATTCAAGATCTGTTCAATGGTAAAAATACTTGTTTATTAGCAAAAAAGACTGGAAATTTAAAAATTTTAATTGAAAAGACTTGCGCCAATTTGGGAATTAGAAAAACTTTTTGCAAATTTTAAATTAAACTGTTTAAAAAGGTAAACTTAAAGCGTGTATTGTTTTTTCGGAATTTTAAAAAGGCCTGGTATTTAATCCTGTCTACTATACAAAAACTTTATAAAAAGGGGGTGAAACCTTTAACCGTAGTTTTGGTTTTTAAAAAAGCGATGGGGTTTAAAAAAACTCCAATTATAACATACAAGGGAAAATTGGGGGTTGCTTTAAAAAACTACCCCTGGGGTCCTTACCGTTTGGCAGCCCCATTTGGGAGTTAGGCTACAAACAAAATAAAACATACTGCAAAAAAACAGAAAAAAGTGGGGCCACCCCAAAAACTCTTTTTTATTTCCCTTTTTTCAAAGGTTGAAAAAACAATTTAAAATTCTGACACTTTAACGGAAGCCCCCACGGCTACTTGTTAAAAAAACAGGAAAATTTTAATGGAATCCCCCCAGCCCCCCCGGGGGGAAGGAAAACCGAATCCAAGCTAAGCGCCCCGTAGTGGAGTGTATGTGTGTTGTGTGGGTGTGTTTTGTGGGGTGTGTTTGGGGGTGTTTGTGTGTGTGTGTGTGGGTGTGTGTGTGGTGTGTGGTGTGTGGTGTGTTTTGTGTGTGGTGTGTTGTGTGTTGGGTGTGTGTTGTTGGTGTGTGTGTTGTGTGGGGTGTGTGGGTAAATGGTAAGTGGGGTTGTGTGTAGTTGGCGTCGGGTTGAGAAAAAAAAAGGTTTTTACAAAAAGTAAGGTTATTTTTTGAATGGATATTTTTTTTTTAAGGGGGGGGAATTTGGGGCTCTACCAAAACCCCCCAAAAGTTCTAAATTTTCTAACTCAAAAGTTCCCTCTCAAGCTTTTACCCCCCAACCTATCTTGGAACCCCCCGCCGTAATCCAAAACCTTCTTTTTTTACAAAAAAAAATCCCTTTAAAATTTTCGAGCCCCAGGGTTTGAAGGTTCTTTGGGGTATCAAAGAAGCAGAGATGACCGCTCAAGGTTTCCCTGAGTTCCGAGGTCTCACACAAAGGGCCCCAGATCCATGAAGTCTTTAAGGCAATCGCGGCGTCAGGTCGGCAGATGCGAGCCAGCGAGCAAGGAAGCGTTGGTGCCCCGCGTAAAGTAAAATTTAAAATTAAGAAGAATCCCATCAGAAAAAAGGGAAAGAGGGGGGCCGGTTTTGGGTTCCCCCCCGAGGACCCAAAAAATCCCGCCCTGGCGGGGGGGACGAGGGCCCCAGAGGAGCCCGACCTCACTCAGACCCGAAGGAGGATGAACCCCAGGCAGGGGAACGCGACTCTGAGGAGGACGGGAAAAGAAAAGCAGGAGTTTTAAGATTTTTCGCGGGGGAATGGCTGCAGAAAAACTGGCTTTGATGAGCAGGCCGGAGCGCCGATGGGGGGCGTTTTCAGCCTCCTCTGCGGACCAATACCAAAAGGGTTGGGAAACTGATCCTCCGTCATAACTTTGTGGGGGGGCCGATCACCACGTACAGAATTCCTGTCGAAAAAAGTGTGTGGTGGCCATCAGCCGCCTGACGGAGCGCAGAAGGCACAGGAAGAGGTGGTGGGCGGCTGGCCCTTCCCCAACGCATGGTGGGAGCACTGACGCAATTCAAAGGCGTTCCCGCGGCGCACTATTCCCGGGGCAGGGCAGCAGCGAGAAGGACAGGGGGGCGGTGATGCGTGGGCACTACGCCATGAGGGTATCCCCTACTTCAAGGGGGGTGGACAAGTGGTCCTTTCAGAAGGTCAAGGATAAGAAATGTTTGAAAACGCAAAGGGCGAGGGAGGACGATACCCACGAGACGAACGCGATGACTCGAGGATGAAATTCTGAGATGGGTGGTGAGAGGAGGTTCCTGGACGGAGAAAGGGGTGAAAACGATGGGATGAAAAGAAGCCCCTAAAGCTACAAAGCGAGAAGGAAAGGATGAAAAACAAAAGAAGAGGAGGGGGACAGAGGAGAAGGAGATGGTGAAGCGTTTTTTTGCGCGTTGTCCCGCGACACGCTGAGGACCCCGAGGGGGTTTTTGAGCGCGGTGGAGGGGATCTAACGGGAGCAAGACGGTGCAGGAGTCCCCGAAGGAGGGGGAGAAGGGGAAGGGGCCGAGGCCGGAACAGAGCCGCAGCCCCCACCGAGGTTCCCAAAACAGCGCCTGGGTGCAGGGGCGGACATTTTTACTCCCGCGCGAGGAGAACGGAGTGGAGATTAACCCCGACGAAAAATCCTAGAGGGGCTTTAGTACCGACGACGAGAGGAAGTACCCAAATTTGGGGCGCCGCGGGGACGAAGATAAGAAGTGTTCCCTGCGCGGGGAAGTTGTCAGGTCCGTGGGCCACAACGCTGTACAGGAAGGGGGGGGTGGGGGGGGGGGGGGGGAGGGAAGGGGGGAGGAGGGGGGGGGGGGGGGGGGGGAGGGAGGGAAAAGGGGGGGGGGGGGGGGGGGGGGGGAAAAGGACCGGGGAAGGAAGAAACGAAGGGGGGACCTGGGGTGAAAAGATTTTTTGGCGGAAAGCAAATAGGGAGAAAGGAGGAGAGGGACGTGGAGCTGAGAAAGGGGAGGCGCTTTTCCCGGGAGAAGGGAAGGGGGTCGGCCCAAGAAGGGAAAGAAAATCAGCGAAAATTTCGCGCAAGGGGGCCGTTGAGGGGAGCCTTGGGCGGGGCAGGGGGTAGGCCTTCTGGAACATTTTTTGCAGAAAGGATCAGCCGAAAACATTCGAAGTCGTGAGAAGCGGTGGGGCGGCGGGAACTTTGCACTGTTCGGGATTTGCTGAGGCGGGGGCCAAGCCTTGGGGGGGGGCGGGGTTCCCGGGGGTGGTGGGGAAAGGGACGACAGCACAGGTGGAAGTCCTTTAGGGGCAGAAGCCTACCTGACCACTTTCAAGACGGGGGAAAGGGGGTCATCTTTTCGGTTATCGCGAAGTGTCAAATGTTTGTGAAGAGATCTTTAACCCCGGGCGGCGGTGAAGGCTGCGTCAAAAAACGACAATTCCGGGCAAGATCGTGAATTTTTTGGATGGGTTTCCCTTGCGGCGCGTGGGAATACCTTAAAACCCCCGTGTTCACCAAGAGCAGAGGGACAAGGGGGAGATCGCACTGCTACCCCGGGTGAAAACCCCGGTTTTTTGTTCATGGGGACAGTGGAGAAGGCAAGGCAGGAGAGCTTTTCCCCCCGGGCGCAGCAGAAATTTCCAAAAAACTTCAAAGGACGTGGAAAAACCTGTTCAATTCATTGAGAGATTACAAGTTTATATTGGGGAGGAAGGGAAAAACGGGCCCGCCGCGAGGAAGGGTTTAAAACGGGGAAGCTAGCGAGAAAAAAAAAGAAAAAGTATTGCTGTGCAAAAATTATTCGAGAGTTGAGCAGAGATTCCGGAGCAGAAACACAAATCTTTTAAGAGAGAATACCAAGACGGCTTTAAAAGCTGTTCCGCTTACCTATGGAGATGTGGGCTTTTGACCTCCCGCAAGAGAAAGAATGCAGCTGGTCGGCGCGTAATAAAAAAGGCAAACGACCCTTTGTCAAGATTCGTCAACATGGTGAAAAAAAAGAAAAAAAACAAGGTTTTTTAAAAAACAAGAACAATTTTGTCTCAGAGTTCTGCACGCCATCATCCTGAAAGTGTCGACATCCAAGCGGAGAGCGAAAGTGTGTGCAGGCGACTGGTGGTGGGGACGAGAACCCCCCAGAATCAGGGTGTGTGAAGCCCCAGTGACACGAGGGGTTCCCTTGAGAAAGACGGCTTTAAAAGGGGCTTTACTGGGGGGACTCGAGGACGAGGAAAACACGAAACCGATTTGGATTGGTTTTAAAGAAAAATCTTTTAAAAGGAAGAAGAGATGTGAGGGGAAAAGGAGCAGGAGCGAAAGGCGGCGGAGGAGAGGGAGGCCAAAGGTGGGCCCTAAGCCCAAGCAAGATATTTCCCTGAACCCATGCGCGTACTCCGTCAAGGAAAGCAAACAAACAGAAACGGGCAGGAATCGACCCCACCCGCCTGCCCCCTTCGAAACAGGCCTGGGAAAACCCCTCCCCCACCCATCTTGGAAGATTCTTAGGCACCGCAGGTCAAAAACCCGGTTACAGGCGGGTGAGGGGTCGACTTTCAGAGGGGGAAAAACGTCGGCTTTGGGAAAAAAACCCAAGGGCTTTTTCAAGACCCCAGTGTACGAAAAGTGAGAAAAAAATCTAATCAAGAAACAGAGGAAGGGGGAGAGAAACCCCCCCCCAAAAAAAAGTACGAAGGAAAATGATTCGGTGGCCAAAAAAAGGAAAATAGGATGATGACGAAATGACACAGAGGACAAAAAACAAAATTGGAACGTGACGAAAGTGTAGGGCATGAAACTCAGACGAGTCCATTGATATGGGCCGAGAGGAAAGGGAGAGTGACGGGGATCAAGAAAAAGAACTGGAAGCGGGAGTGTGTAGAAAAACCCCAGGAAAGGAATGTTAAAAAAACAAAAAAAATACAAAAAAAAGGGGCAAGAAGGGATAAAAAAAATTCGAGGAGATAAAAACCGAGGAAAGGCCCAAGTTAAGTATCAAAAATAGGGAAAAATCGTCCAAGAAAAGTTTGGCGCCTAGAAAAACACGAAAATTTGAGAGAAAAAAATATAACAGACAGAATAAAGGCGGAAGACAGAGGAGGGGAAAAGTTTGGAAAGCAATGAAAATGCGGGGGAAGATAGATAGATTAAAAAGCAGTAGGATGTGGAGTATTTTAGGAGGACAAGGGGAATGTGGACTGAGCAAAATGCCATGATAGGGAAGGGTGACCCCCAAAAAAAAAAAAAAAAAAAAAAAGTTTAAGGGATTGTTTATTAGAAAAAGGTGCAAAAAAAAAAAAAAAAAAAAAAAAAAAAATGTCCCGGAAAAGATAGAAAAAAAAAAAAAAAAAAAAAAAAAATTCGGGTTTTTTAGGAAAGTGCCAAAAAAAAAAAAAAAAAAAAAAAAAAAAAAAAAAAAATCTTAGGAATGTACAAAAAAAAAGTAAGGTATTGTCTTCTTAGGAAAGGATGCAAAAAAAAATAAAAAATAAAATTTAAATTTTTTATTGTTTGGGGAAGGATGAAAAAAAAAAAAAAAAAAAAAAAAAAATGTATTGTCTTAGGAATGAGCCAAAAAAAAAAAAAAAAAATATTTAAGTTTTATTTCTTAGGAAGAAGCAAAAAAAAAAAAAAAAAAGTTTTACTGTATTGGGTTATGCTTATTGCTTATCTTACTGTACTTATTGAAATTTGGTATTCATTTTTAATAATCTTTGGGTTTATGATCTTAGGGGGGTAAATATTTGGTTATGATCTATAGGGGGGTAAAATCTTGGTTGTGATCTATAGGGTGGAATTATTCGGTTGATGATCTTAAGGGGGTAATTTTTTGGTTTATGATTATAGGGGTGGTATATATCTTGGTTGATATCTATAGGGGGGGTAAAATATCTTGGTTGTGTTATAGGGTTGGGAAAAATATCTTTGGGTTTATGACTATAGGGGTGGAATATATCTTTGGTTGATGATCTATTTGGGGGGGTTTTGGTTTTGGGTGGGAATATATCTTGGTTATGATTATAGGGTGGGAATATTTTTGGTTGTGTTATAGGGTGGTAATATTCTTGGTTGATGATTATGGGGGGGTAATTTTTGGTTTATGATCTATAGGGGGGGTAATAATCTTTGGTTTATGATCTATAGGGTGGGAATATATCTTTGGTTTTATGTTATGGGTTTTTAATAACTTTTTGGATCTATAGGGGGGTAAAATACTTGGTTGATCTTAGGGGGGTAATATATCTTTTTTTTATGACTATAGGGGTAATATATCTTGGGTTTATGATCTATAGGGGGGGTAATAATCTTGGTTGGTCTAAGGGGGGTTTTGGGGGTTAAAAAATCTTTGGGTTTTGACATAGGGGGGGGTATAATTTTTGGTGATTCATAGGGGGGGGGTAATATATCTTGGTTTGATGTCTATAGGGGGGTAATATATCTTTGGGGGATGATTATGGGTTGGGAAAATTCTTGGTTGGATCTATAGGGGTGGGAATAATCTTGGTTGATGTCTATAGGGGGGGGAATTATCTTGGTTGATGATTATAGGGGGGGGTAAAAAATTTTTGGTTTATGATCTATAGGGTTTTGGGAATAATCTTGGTTGATGATCTATAGGGTGGGAATATCTTGGTTGGGATCTAAGGGGGGGTAAATTCTTTGGTTTATGTCTATAGGGGGAATATACTTGGTTATGTCTATAGGGGGGGTAATTAAATTTTGGTGATGATTATGGGGGGTAAATATCTTTGGTTTTATCATAGGTTAAAACTTTTGTTTTTGGGGGGTTTTTCCGTTAACAAGGGGGTTTTCTTAAACTTAGGGGGAAAATTTAGACAATGGGATTTTTAATCAAGGGGGGGGAAACTTTTTTTAAGGGGGTAAATAACTTGGGAATCATAGGGGTTAAAACTTTTTTTTTCTTAAATTAAAAAATTTTTTCCCCCCAAGGGGGAAAAAACAAAATTTTAAAAAAAAGGGGGAAATTTTAACAAATTTTGGAAAACTGGTTAAAACCTTAAGTGTTTTAATAATTTTTTTCCCCATAAATTAATCGGGTTTTTGGAAAAGGGGGGGAAAAAGGGGGGGAAAAGGGGGGGGGAAAAGGGGGGGGAGGGGCAAGGGAAAAGGGGAATGGGGGAAAAGGGGAAAGGGGAGTGGAAGGAAAGGGGGGGGAAAAAAGGGGAAAAAAAGGAAAAAGGGGAAACAAAGGAAGGGGGGAAAAAAAAGGGGGGGAAAAGGGAAAGGGGGAAAGGGAGGGGGGGGGGAAAGGGGGGTAAAGGGGGGAAGGGGGGGGAAAAAGGGAAATTTTAAAAAAAAAAAAAAAAAAAAAAAAAAAATAAGGGGGGGGGGAAAAAAAAAGGGGGGGAAAGAGGGGAGGAGGGGGGGAGGGGAGGGGGAGAGGAGGGGGGAGAAGAGGGGGAGGAGGAGGAAGGGGGGGGAAGGGAAAGGGGGGGGGAGGGGGGGAGGGGGGGGAAAGGGGGGAGGGGGGGGGAGAGGGGGGAGGGGGGAAAGGGGGGGAGGGGGGAGGGGAAGAAAAAAAAAAAGGGGAGGGGGGGGAATTTCAAAAAATTTAAAAAAATTTAAAAAAAAAAAAAAAAAAAAAAAAAAACATTTTAAAAAAAATACCAACAACAACACCCAAAAAAAAAAAAAAAAAAAAAAAAAAAAAAAAAACCCAAAAAAAAAAAAAAAAAAAAAAAAAAAAAAAAAAATTTTTTCCCCCAAAAAAGAAAAAAAAAAAACCCCCAAAAAACCCCCCCAAAAAAACCCCCCCACCCAAAAACCCCCCCCCCCCCCCCCCCCCCCTTTTTTCCCCCCTTTTTTTTTAAAACTTAAACTTTTTTAGAGAAACATTTTAAAATTTTTTTAAATTTTTAATTTTCCCTTCTTTTCTCCTCTCTTTTCTCTCTCCTCTTCTTCTCTTTTCCTCTCCTCCAAATTTTTTTTTTTTTTCCCCCCCCAAATTAAAAAAAAAACCCATTTAAAAATTAAGGGGGAAAAAAAAAAAAAAAAAATTGGGTAAAAGGGGTTTTCCCCCTTTGGGCCCCCCTTCTCCTTTCCCCCCTTTCCCTTTTTCCCTCTCTCCCTTCCCCCCTTTTTTCCCTTTTTTTTAAAAACACAAAACCCCAAGGGCCGAATTAACTGTTATAAAAATAACCCCCAAAAACCCCAAAAAATAACCATTTAAAAAACCAACCTTTTAAAGGATTAAAGGCATTTAAAAAACTTTTTTTTCCTTATACAAGGAGGGCCGGGTTGCTTTTCTTTGTTTCTTTTCTGGGTTGGGGGGGGAAAAACTGAAAATTTTTTTATGAGAGGGGGAAAAAAATAAAAAAAAATAAGGAAAGGGCTTGGTCCCCCTTTTTGAAGGGGGGGGAAAAAAAAATTTTTTTTGGGCCCCTTGAACCCTCAAATAAACCCTTTTTTACTTGAAAGTTTTTTCACCCAAGTTTGGGGAAAAAAATCTGGTTAAGTTAAGAATATTTTGAGCAGCCAAACCCAAAATATTTTTTAGGAAAGGGAAAGGGGGGGATAAAATTGTAGACCCCCTTTACAATAACTTTGAGGGAAGTGTGGCTGTGTGAGAAAAGTTTGGGGCTGAACGCGTTTTAGTAAATATAAGTTTTTAATTCAAAACCGTTCATGATAGGTCAGAGACCATGTGACCCCAGTGTAGGGGAGGGACAAATCATATGATTTTCCGCATAGTAATATATTACTTCAGTTTAACTGTTTTATTTGTAAATCCAAGTTAGAGAAAATAAGGAAAAAAAAATAAAATTTCAACCGCATATTTTTTGGGGGAAGGAAGGAAAAGGGGGGAGAGGGGGGGAAGGGGAAAGGAGGGGGGGACGAGGGGAAAAGGAGGGGGAGGAGGAGAAGAAAGGGAGGAGGAAGAACTATTTTTTTAAAGTATCCTTCGCTTGGTATACAATCCTTCAGAGTCCTTCACGGGCCTTTTCGCTCCTTCACGCATCCTACAGGAGTCATGGGAGGGCATTAGAAGTCCCACAGGATTGCTATAGTATTCCTAGGTTTTTATGAGTACTTTGACAATCGCATGAGTGGCTCAAATAGGGATTAATAATAATAATACTTATACTGAAAATATTAATACTGATCGTTGTATTGAAGTAATGACTAATGTAGCCAGTGGCGGCTCGTGGCATAGGGCTGCAGAGCTGCAGCACCCCCAGACACTCACTGCCAGGTGTATTTTGCTTTGGGAGACAAGCAGAATTGATACACTACTAACAAATATATCATAATAAAAAGTCAATATATGTTATTTAACTATTTTCAATACGTTACTAAGTGAATTTTCATTAAAACCAGACCAAAATTTTAATTACTTTCAGATTTGCTGTACGATTCATGTCTGCACCGCCGCCGCCGCGCCACTAGTGAACACAATGAGCTGCAGTGGAGCCCGCTAGTCCCTCTCGTGTTGACAGTGCGTGTAGACGGTGGGGTTATATCGTGCTTTCTTTAATTACCCTATCACGATGGAAAATCCAGTGAAGTATTTGCAAAACATCAACTTATCCCAGCTGACCTTAAATGAAAAGACGAAATAAGGCGGTACGATTTTATTTTCCATAATATGTAATTCTACCTCACCCCCTCAGCCATCCTCTACTACAGCACTACCACCCCCACCTTTCCCTTCTACACCACCCCCTACTACCATGCCTTGAAATCCGTGAACATCAAAATACAACTCAAACCTGAGATAGGTAAAATGTGTATATCCTACTGTTGTGGGAAGCTTGCAGTCCCTCCCTTGTATTTATCAAGAGGGCCCCACTGAAGCTAGCGATTCCTCATATTTTTATTTTCTTGTAGTAAGTTTGTCTAATTTGTGGTTTTTTTTTTAAGGAAAAATCTGGAAGTATCAAAGTCATTGGAATTTTGGCTGAAATAGGAACTTCCCAAACATTGTAGCTGAAAAACTGACTTCAGATTCGTGTTCAGCATACCCGAAAACTCTAGGGAAAAAAATTTTCAAAGCAAATCTATTTTTCAAAAAATATTGCAAATTTGCAAGGGGGGATGCCTTATTTTTTTTAAATCACGGTTTTTTCAATAACTAAAAAACTATGGCCCGATTCGTGCAACAAGAATAGAGCAGTAAATAGAAGTAGATCAAGGGCTATCATATGGCGAAAGCAAAACAATTGATTGGTAATTAACGAGAAAGTAGCATATTCAAAATTATGCAAAATATCAATTTTCTCAACAACCATGAGGTTTTTTTTGACCCAAACCCATTACTGCATTATGTAGAACACCTCAAGTTGAACCTTTTTTATGTCGATAAGTTTTTTCTACGACTCATAGTTTGCGGCAAAATAACCAGAAAAAATTGATCGCGCCCAAATTTTGGGAAAATTTTGAGCACCACAAATCCGAAAAAAAATTTTTTTCGATAGATAATTGAAATGCCTGGGAAAAAAATGGGAGATCCCCCCATTTACAACAACTTTGATGGGTAATGTTGGCTGTGTGAGAAGAAAATTGTGAGCTGAACGCGTTATAGTAAATATACAAGTGCTTGTGGGGCCCTTCGGACCCATGTATTGATGTTTGTAGTAGTAGTCTATATTAGACAAATGTGAGTGCAAACCAACGTGCGTTGTGTCGTTGGCATGGCAAAGTGCCTCGGGAGACAACGTTCGTG
>JACEEZ010009608.1:0-104612 GCA_016584305.1 Chionoecetes opilio | reverse complement strand
AAAAACAAAACTCCAGTGAATGCTTACCTAAAATTAGGTTTTTTTCTGAAGCCTCTTCTGCTTAAACTTGCGTGTTTTCATGAAAACGATTTTTGAGATTGATTTTCAAATATTAAATTCTTTTGCCAATTTTTCATCCCTGCGACAAAAAAAGTGAAAAAACACATTTTTTTTTTAAAGAACTGTTTCATTGTTGTATTGAAGGGTAATTCTGATATGTCCCGAAAAATCAGGAATTTACGGTAATGATAGATCTTTCAGGTCAAAGGGCAGAGGTATGAGATGCGCGAGAGACTCGGGCGGTTTAGTTTAAAACTCCCCTTATGGTGCCCCCGTTTTCATTAAAAAAACCTAAATCTCCATCAGAAAAGCACTAAACTTGCTGGGGAAAAAATTTGTCGGGGTCTCAGATACGGGGCAGCGCGTGGCTCTCGTGTGCTGACTGTCACCCTTTTGGGCAGGTGCTGAGGCCCAAGTCCAAGCCCGCTCCCCCGCCCGGCACGCCCGGGGCTCGCTGCGGCTCCCCGGGGGTTCCCGCAGGCCGGGGCCGTCGCGTTGTTGGCGGGAGTTTTTGCTGCGGTGGGCTGTGGGGCCGGGCGCAGCTGATGGCCGGAAGCGCAGGAAAAGTCCTGGCTCAGGGGTGGGGGCACGGGGGTATGGCAAAACCCCTGGAGGCGGGCAGCTCAGGCCACAAGGCACACATAGCTGAATGCCAGCAGTTACAAAACTTTAAAATACAAGAGTCCCTTGGGGAAACTTTCCCTTGCACACATGTTGTTAAGAATTATGAATGTTTAGAGTGGGGGAAAAAGATTTACTAAAAAAGAGTGACCTCACCAAACCACCCTGACCACAGGGGTTTTTAAAATTATGATTTTAGATTGGGAAAAATTTACTCAAAAGATTTCCCTCCCCAAACACACCCTGACACAAGTGGTGTTAAAAATTTAAGAATGTTTAAGTGGGGGAAAAAAGATTTACTACAATGGTTCCCTCCCCCACACACCCTGACACACAGTGGTTTTAAAGATTATGAATGTTTAGAGTGTGGAAAAGATTTACTAAAAAGGGTCCCTCCCCAAACACACCCCCTGACCACAGTGGTGTTAGAATTATGAATGTTTAGGTGTGGGAAAAGATTTACTCAAGAGTGACCTCACCAAACACACCCTGACCACAGGGTGTTAAAATTATGAATGTTTAGTGTGGAAAAGTTTGCTAGAAAGTAACCTCACCACACACCCTGATACACGTGGTGATAAGAATTATGAATGCCTAGAGTTGGAAAAGGTTTTATACCCGTTCTGAACTCACCAAACCCCCCCTGACCACAGGGTGTTAAAATCAAAAATCCCTAGTGGGGGAAAAAAGATTTGCTAGAAAGGGGGTGACCTCACCCCACACACCCTGAAACACAGTGGCGATAAGAATTATAAATGTTTAGAGTGTGGGAAAAGATTTACTACCATGGGTAACCTCACCACACACACCCTGACACCGTGGTGAAAAGAAATTGAATGTTTAAGTGTGGAAAAAGATTTCTACCAGGGGAAACCTCACCCAAAAACCCTACACACATGGTGTTAAGAAACCATGAATGCCTGTTAGTCCCCGCTCAAAACGGTACTCTGCTGCCACCACCCACATCAAGTGGGAAAAAAGTAAAAATGAAAAAAAAATAAAGATTGAAAAAAAGGGAAGTAGCTCTGTTTGGTCTAAAAAAAATTCGATAATAAATAATTATTAATATATTTTTCCCTTTTCTTGTAATATCATAATAAATTTTCTTCACAAATTGTCTTATTCTAATCTTTTTCTCCCTTACGATACGCATGCGAGTGCTCAATCTTTACCAATGTTTTTACTATCTCTGGTAACTTCGGGTTTCACTGTTACCCCATTAACGATACGCACCCTAGTGCTCCTAATTTATAAAAACAGATGACAGCATAGAGTCTTATTGGTAGAGTTACGGAGGGAAATGAGAAAAGGTTTTGGGTGTATGTATGCCCCAAACTTAGTAAAAAGGTTCAGCTCCTTAGGGAAGAAAAAAACAGGCCTGCAAAATTTAATCGATTAGCTGGTGGGAATTTTAATCTTAGGAAAATAGACTGGGATTTATCAAAGGGGACAGCGTCAATGAATTCTTAAATAAATCCGGATAACTTCCTAAGTCAGCAAACAAGGCCTTAGAGGGATAATATTCTGATCATTGCGACAAAAGAGACGTTTTGTTAAAGTGGAGGTCGGGGGGGGGTTTAGATAATAGCGACCATTATGAGTCAGATTTACTTAAAATGGGAAGTTGGAAATTAAGTGGCAATAGGCTCGAAAACCCAATTTTAGAAAGGCCATTATCGGGGTTAAGAAAACACCCGGAGGGTTTTTAATAAGAGGTGGGATGGGGGACAGAAAAAGCCCCCGGACAAGGGGTTGTCAGGTGGGAAAGGCCAATTATGAAGGTTTGGAAGGCACCGGGTAAAATTTGGGGCCGGGAGATTGGTAGTAGGTCGAGGCTGAGGAGATAAATTTAACGGTTAGACAGGGAATGAGGTCAGGGCTGAGGGGGTAAATTTGAGAGGTTAGAAGGGGAATGAGTCGGAGCTGAGGAGGGTTTAACCTCATTTGTAAGGGAAAATAATTTACGGGCAGAAAAGAAATATTCCCTTATAGGGAAAAAGGTCCAAAAGAGTGTCCAAATGGATGACCACCAATTAAACACCACATTGGATAAAAGAAAAATTTTTTAAGGTTCAAGCAGGTTGGTACAAAAAAAGTATAACGTGATGGCGGGACAGTGAAGAAATTAACCTTTTTGTTTTTGTTTTGGCCAAGGGAAAATTTAATTTTTTGAAAGGGAACATCTGCGGCTTATCTTTGAAACTCCCCAATTATGGTGCGCCGTTTTCATTACAAACCCTGAATCCTCCCTCAGAAAAAGCATTTCTAAACTTGCCTCGTGAAAAATTTGTCCGGGTCTCAATAACAGGGCAGGCGCGTGGCTCTCTTTGTGCTGACTGCACCACTGTTGCATGTGCTGAGGTCACAGTCAAGCCCGCTGCCCCGCCCGGCATGAACCCGGCTCGCCTGCGGCATCCCCGAGGGTTGTTCCCGCAGGACCGGACGTCGCGTGTGTCGGCGGGAGTGTTTCTGCGGTGGAGCTGTGGGGCCGGCAGCAGCATGAGTGGCCGAAGCAGCAGGATCAGTCTTGCTCAGGGGTGGGAGGCACAGGGGTGATGGGGCAAGCATCACCTGGAGGCCGGCAGCTCGGCCACACAGGCACCACAGTTGAGCTTGAAGTGCAGCGTGTGACAAAACATTCAAATACAAAGTCACTTTGAGAGACATTCCTTGACACACAGTATTGTTTAGAATTATGATGTTTAGAGTGTGGGAAAGATTACTACAACGATGACCTCACCAACACACACCTGACACACAGTGGGGTTTAAGAATTATGATGTTTAGAGTTGGGGAAAAATTTACTCAAAAGGATTTCCTCACCAAACGACACCCTGACACTACAGTGTGTTAAAATTAAGATGTTTGAGTGTGGGAAAGATTTACTACAATGGGCTCCCTCAACACAACACACCCTGACACACAGTGGTTGTTAAGAATTATGAAATGTTTAGAGTGTGGGAAAGGATTTACTACAAAGAGTGACCTCACCAAACCACCCTGACACAACATGGTGTTAAGAAATTATGAATGTTTAGAGTGTGTGAAAAGATTTACTACAAAGAGTGACCTCACCAAACACACCCTACACACAGTTGGTGTTAAGAATTATGAATGTTTAGTGTGGGAAAAGATTTGCTAGAAACGAGTAACCTCACCACACACCCTGATACACAGTGGTGCTAAGATTATGAATGCCTGAGTGTGGGAAAAGGTTTTTATTATACCCGTTCTTAAACTCACTCACCAAACACACCTGACACACAGTGGTGTTAAAGAATCAAGAATGCCTAGTGGTGTGGAAAGATATTTCTAGCAAGGGTGACCTCAACCCCACACACCCTGACACGTGCGATAATAATTATTATGTTTAGAGTGTGGGAAAAGCATTTCCTACCATGGGTAACCTCACCACACACACCTTGACACACAGTGGTGATAAGAAATTATAATGTTTATGAGTGTGGAAAAAGTTTACTACCATGGTAACCTCACCCAACAACCCTGACCCAGGTGGTGTTTAAGAACCATGAATGCCTAGTGTAAGTGCCCGTCTCAAAACGTGTACTCTGCTGCCCACCAACCCACATCACGTGGAAAAAAAGTATAATGATAAAAACTCAAGATGTGATGGAAAAAGGTAAGTATGTTTGATCTAATATATGAATTCGTTACTAAATAAATTATTAATATATTTTCTCCCTTTGCTTGTAATATCATAATAATTATACATTCCAGTTGTCTAATTCTAAGTCTTCTTCATCTCCGCTTACTATAAACGCCATGGCGTAGTGCTCAATTGTTAATCCTAAGTGTAGTTTACTATCTCTTGGTAACTTCGGTTGCACTGGTACCAAAATTAACGATACGCCGCGTAGTGCTCAAGTCGTTATCCGAATGTAAGTTTACTTAACCTCTGGTACTTCATTCGCACTGTTACCACTTTAACGATACGCACATCAGTGCCTCAGAGCCGTTGTCCTATACTAATGTAGTTTTAATATCACTTACAAAGTTTCACTATCGCACTCAAGATCATTTTCTGTTCCCTTCTTTTCTCCTTGCTCTCACAACGGCTGTCTGTAATATGCTGTAGTTGCCCCCTCTGCTAATTCGTGACCGATTGCCACAGGTCCGCCAACGGCTCCTACCCTTGGGACCCTAGTAATACAATTCATTTCCCTTATGTCAATAAAATGCATCACCGGCCAGTAAGTCACTCCTACATCTCTACCCTATAACAACCTTCTCTTACTAACCTTTACAAGGGCGAGAATATCACCTCCCCACAGGCGACTTAACTCAGCGGTCGTCTGTCTGCTTCTAAGGTTATCCTAATGGTTGACTCCCACTTCTCACTTCGTTTCGCTTACGTGGCAAATTACTACTGGCTTAAAACATAAGCCTTTCTCCCTAACCAGTGATCAAGGACTGCGGCTTGGAGAAAATTACTCCGTTTAGCTTATTGATACTTATATGTTTATTTCATAGCTTCCCCTATGTAATATAATTTCTCGATCGTTACAATAGCTTCTTCCCCCCAAAAAAATTTCTTATTCCTCAGCTCCTTCATCAGGCATCCTAACAAATATCTAACTAAAAATAAAAAATAAAAATTATCATAGACATCACACAATAATTTCATATAAATTCTCATAGGATCGTCTATAACCCACAAACAAATATTCTCATCCGCACAATTCCAATTGCTTCTCAATGAATTTACAACAAATTGAGGATAATATGTATTCTTAACTTTCACTTCCCTCAACCAAGAGCATATTTAACCAGTTTGGGGAATACGTATTTAAATGTATGCCTTCACTCCCTTGAAATGGAACCTTCTCACTTCCTCTCTTATTTGTCAAGGCTGAAAGCCCTATAGAGTCGCGATTGACTCGTCCCTCTATCTGTAATGGTTTTTTCTTATACCCCTACTAATCCTGGCGTAGGTGCTGGTAGGAGAAATCACGACCGGATTTTACCTCCATAACCCTCAATTACTTGGGATAAGGCTCACCTCCCTTGCGAGCATACATACTCACTCTGCGTCTATCCCAACGAGCGAAGCTCAAGCCAAGCACATCCTTGGGTCTAACACCAACCTAGCGGGTTTAGTGTTCAGTGCAATCTGTGTGCACCCTCTAAAGCAGGAATTTCTAACCTTTTACATTCTTTCTGGACCTTCATCTCTCTCTCTTTCTCTCTCTCACGAGAGAAGTGGTGAAAGTTTAATCTCTTTTCTCACGAGAGTTACCACTTCTTTCATTATAATATCACGTATCTCTTCACTGGCTCCTCTCTCTAAATGGTGTTTGTTTACAAGTTTCCTCCCTCCATTACTACCACTCTAACGCAAATTTCTAAGGCTATTATCCTGCAACGACAACCCGCAAAGTTGCCTTACTAGTAAGGCGTCTAGTTCGACTGAGCTGTTACCTCGAGCCTACAAATCTAACCGTAAGGTACGGCAAACCTAACCTTACCGCACCTTTTTTACATGACCATCTCTGGCCCTACATTAGTGTTAAGTTGGTGGAATACAAGCCTCCTATCCACACTTCATCATCCATCCACATCCACTCGACAGCAACTATCCACATGCATCCTTATCGTTCCACACACTGCATTCGCACGTGGATGTAGTTTTTGGGGGGGGGGGGGGGGTCAAAACAATCCCCCACCCACAAAAAAAAAAAAAAATCCCACTACCTTCACAGCATCCTACATCACCCATAACACACTGCATACGCCGCTACCCACATCACTTTCATGTTCAACAGAGCGGGTCTGGGGTGTGCGAGACGGTTTTCATGTTGCACTTCTTTCACTACTTCCGCTTCGGCTTTTTCCAGGTCATCCAACAAAATGTTCTTTATCAGTGTCTATGTTATCATGTGGGTAACCCGTGCCTACTGTTAACGTTAGTATCATCTACTTCCTCCGCCTGAGCGAACTATCATGACCACTGACGCTACTCTGTACACCGCTGTACACCTATACTCTATACACACAATTGTACAGTATGTGATCCTGGTAACTGGCACTTGGCAAAAACTAACAAGGCCGTTAGTCAGTCAACGTGGGTTACGCGGATCCCATCGATGGATCCAACCGCTGTCCACCATTATGTAGATGGCCCACTTTGTATGTGCACTCTACAGTCCTGGTTACTCTGCTGCCACCAACCACATCACGTGGAAAAAAAGTAATAAATGAATAACAATAACGATGTTGAGAAAAAAAGGTAAGTACTGTGTTGGATCTACAATAATATTCGTTAATAAATATCATTAATATATTTCTCCCGTTGCTGGTAATGATCATAAGAATTATACATGCACAAGTTTGTCTTAATTCGAATCGTCTCTCCCCTTACGATACGCACGCGTTAGTGCTCAAAAAAAAAAAAAAAAAAAAAAAAAAAAAAAATCGTTATCCTAATGTATTTAAACTATCTCTGGTAACTTCGGTTTGCACTTTACACATTAACGATAACGCACGCGTAGTGCTCAAGCAGTCTCATCCTAATGTCGTTTTACTATCTCTGGTAACTCAGTCGCACTTTTACCACCTTTTAACAATACGCACATACAGTACTCAAGCCGTTGTCCTAGACTAATGTGTCCTAGCTCCTTACAAAGTTTCCCTCGCACTTATTTTTCTGTTCCCTTCTTTCTCCTTGGCCTCACAACGCTGCTGTTGGTGCAAGGGGGGGTGTGTTGTGTGTATAAAAAAAATATTGATGCTGTAGTGGCCTCCCTCTGCTATTCGTGACCGCTTTGGTGCCACCAGTCCGCCAACGGCTCCTACCTTGGGACTAGGTTAATACAATTCATTATCCTTATTTCAACAAAAGGAATCACCAAGTAAGTCACTCCTACATCGTCACCCTATAAACTTCTCTTACTAACTTTACAGGGCGAGAATATCACCTCCCACATTCGACTTAACTCAGGGGCGTCTGGCTTGCTTCTAAGTGTTATCCTAATGTTGAACTCCCTTCTCACTCGTTTCGCTACGTGGCTAATACTACTGCTCAAAATATAAGCCTTTCTCCTAACACAGTGATTCAGGCTGAGGCGTGAGGGAAAATTACTCGTTAGCTTAGTGATACGTATATTTATTTCATCTCTTCCCCTATTATGTATTTCTCTCGTTACACTTAGAGTGTGAAAAGGTTTTTATACCCGTTCTGAACTAACCAAAGCACCCACCCTGACCACAGTGGGTGTTAATAACAAGAATGCCTACAGTGTAGGAAAGATATGCTAGAAGGCGGGGTTTTTTGGAACCTCCCACCACACACACCCTGACACACAGTGGTGTTAAGAACCATGAATGTCCCCCCTAGAGTGTGGAAAAGGTTTTATATCCGTTCTGAACTCACCAAACACACCCGACACAGTCAGTGGTGTTAAGAATCATGATGCCTATAGTGTGGTGAAAGTGGTTTTATACCGTTCTGACTCACCAAACCCACCCTTTAGACACAATGGCTTTGCGGGGAAGTTCAAGTGTGTGGTATTTGTAGCAAGTGTTTCAAGACAAAAGCCTGATATTGCCAGCCACATGAAGATACCACTTTTGAGGTTGTGGTGTTGTGTGGACATGGTGGTTGTACCCGTGCCTGTAAGGAGTGTGTCCTGTGTGGCAATGGTGTGGTGGGCGTGTTACATGTGTGGTGGTGGTGGGCATTGTGTTCATGTGTGGTGGCCGCCGTGCCCTTGTGTTCTGTGAGGAGTAATGGCCCCAGCAGTTGTTGGGTTGGCAGTGCAGGTGTGACTTTCATAAATGTATCCAGGGTTTTAAAGGTTTTCTCTGCTGATTGCCTAAAAAACCACAGTCTGTCCCACGCATAAGTTACACTCCTATTTTCCTGCAGGTCACATATATGTACAACTATTTTCGCCGACTTACGACCTACGCAACATAACGACTGTTCGACTTTACGACCTGCGGTAAATTGCTGTAATTGCGCTTTTATAATTTTTTTTTTTGTGCTGTAACACGCCCTGTAGGCAGTGACTACTAACGCCCGAATGGTGGGCCCTGGAGGCACACTTGAGGGCTGTGATGTAGGCCCTGGATGCACACTTGAGGGGCTGTGATGGTAGTCCCTGGAGGCCACTTGAGGGCTGTGATGGTAAGGCCCTGGAGGCACACTGAGGCTGTGATGGTTGGCCCTCGCCTGTGGTTGCGCCGGCAGGATTGTATAGTGACGCCTGTGTTAGAAGAGGCTCATGCCGCCGACAGCCTGTGGTCCTCCCATGCACTCGCAATCCAAGGCAGAGTAATTGGGCAGCATGTGGGTGTTCTTGAGGCCACGATCATGCGGTGCAGAAGGTTTTTGGGGTCTCATCGGGATGAACTCGGTGATACGATGGTTGTTGCACTATGAACGAATGAAAATGTTATCAAATATGACTGAAGAGGATTATAATATCCTTACACATTATTTTATCATTCTGCCGGCGCCACAACGGCGCGGGCCCAACCATCACAGCCCTCAAGTGTGCCCCATGGCCAACCATCACAGCCCTCAAGTGTGCCTCGGGCCTAACCTCACAGCCCTCAAGTGTGTCCTCCAGGGCCTACCATCACAGCCCTCAATGGGTGCCTCCAGGGCCCTCCCATCCGGGCCCTTAGTAGCCCTGCCTACAGGGGCTTATAGGCACAAATCTAAAAAAAATCTTATAACATAGCCGACTTACGACCAGACACACTTAGGACAAGGTCGTGGATCCCGCGACAGAGAGCCTCTCCGAGAGTGTCACTCGGCTGATTTAACATGGCGCGCCATTTTGAATTCATGGACAGCAGCCGAATCCTAGCGGCAGCAGGGGAACTCTGACAGTCGCCCGTGGCAAAAAAGAGGGGGAATCTCATCTCCTTTTTGGTGATGATGGGGTGATAATGGAAGGTGGGATGGAGGAAGGAGGTGATAATGGAGAGAATGTCATGAGGAATAAGTGAGTAAGGAGAATTGGAGGGATGAAGATCAAGAAGAGGAACTGACGAGGGAATTCGAAAGAAATAAGGAATCAAAGAAGGGAAGGAATTCCTCACTCACGGCGTTAACCCATCTTCCCCCACCCATTCACATCACTCCAGTACCCACACGGCGTACTCATCTCCCACACCCACTCACTCACCCATTACCCATCACCTCAACACCCATTCACTCACCCATCACCCCCTACCCATTCACGTCACGCCATTACCCAATCACCCCGACCCATTCACTCAACTTACCCATCACACCCCACCCATCACTCACCCATTACCCATCACCCCACAACCCATCCAGAATTAGGTTAGGATAAACCAAGAGAACATACGTAATATAAAAGGCAAAACCACAACAAGGATTGGCTCATGGTGGCAATCAGCCTTAAAGGAACACAGTCCACCAGATTTCCTCTCACTCCTATACTGTTGTTTTTTACGGCGTGAAAAAATCCTGACCGTCTGCTACTTATGACTGATATTGCTCCAGTAGAAGGAATCTACTACGCTTCTTCTAAATTTCAGTTGTATTCTATCATAGTTAACCATAATATCAGGCAAACATGGGCCTGCATTCTAAGCATGAGACCTACGATAGATGGAATTTTAATAAGCAATTTTTTTTCCCCGCTGTAGCTTATCTACCCCTAGAAATGCATACAAACATTTACTCCATCGACACTAACTTCCTCAACTGGGAAATTTACATTGAATTCATAATATTTAAATCGTCATTATACACAATATTCCTGAGATAATTTTACGTATATATGTAAACAATATTTTTCACTTTCTGTCTGCAAATTCCTCAACATTTTTTGCCTCATTTGGGGGTTTTTTTTTGTTTTTTGTTTTGTTTTGGCATTTTCCGACTATACTATTGATCTTAAAAAAGAAAATAGCCTTAATACTTTTTGGTCCGGTTCGACAAGATCTACTCAACTGGCACAGTCCGTTTAGTCTAACGTGTCACGCTTCTCGAGATATTTGTGTTTTTGTTTATTTTTTTTTAGAAAACATTGATTTGTGGCTTTATTTATGCATGAATTTTACTTTCGTGCGTATACCACTGGATCGTCTCCAAGAGGCTGCATCTTTTACTGTTCTATACCCATTTTGTTCTTACTTTTAAGAGAGAGGGGGGTGGTTACTGTGATATTATGCAACTGTGATTTTCAATAAAAAAAAAAATCCTGGGCCCATCCATACAATAGCCTGCAGATTTTGGGCGAAATAAATCATATCCCAATTTTGGGATGAACTCGTTTATAGGGGATTCTAATATGGCGATCACAATCTGGTCTTTGTTTGCCCAATATTTGATTTTTTAAAATAAAAAATTTCCCTCTATAGCTTATTCACCCTATAAATGCATACAAACATTACTCATCTCTACTAATATCATCCTGGAAAAAGTACATTGAATACAAGTTTTATAAACCGGCATTATACACAATTATTACTAATATAATTTTTACGTATATATGTAAATACAAAAATTTCACTTTGGCATGGGGGGACAAGAAAATTCCTCAAAATTTTGGCCTCATTTGGTTTTTGGGGCTTTTCCTACTAAACTATTTTGATCTAAACAGAAAAAATTACGTAAATTTTGTGGGGTGCTGGGTATGGTGAGTGAATGGGGTGTGGTGTATGGTAATGGTTTGAGTGAATGGGTCCGGGTGATGTGGTAATAGGTGCGTGAATGGGGGGGGTGATGGGTGTCGGGTGATGGGGTAATGGGTGAGTGAATGGGTGTGGGGTGATGGGTAATGGGTGGAGTGGGAGTGGGTGGGGGAAGATGGGTACCGACTTGTTGGGGTAATGGGTGAGTGAAGGGGTGGGGGAAGATGGGTAACGCGTGAGTGGAGAATTCCCTTCCCTTCTTTGATTCCTTATTTCTTTTCGAATTCCTCGTCATTCCTCTTCCTGACGCTTTCATCCCTCCACTTTCTTTCCTTACTCCTTATTCCCTCCTTGTCCTTCTCTCATATCTCCTTCCTTCCCTCTCTCCCACCTTCCTTATCCCCCATCATCACAAAAGGAGAATGAGATTCCCCCTCTTTTTGCACGGCTACTGTCCAGAAGTTTCCCTGCTGCCGCTAGGATCGCTGTGGCCGTCCTGATTCCTAAATGGTGCGGCCGAGTGAACCTCTCGGTAAAAGCTCTCCTGGTCCCGATCACTGTCGTAAGTGGGACCCACTCGGTGTATATCGCATAAAACCTTACTTCTGTCTCTTCATCATTTGGACAGCCGCGGAAAGGATGACAACTGATTGCGATTGTGTCGAATATATCATGGTGTTTTTTCAGCATTTTTACTAAATTGGTGTTTTTCGCTCACCAGTCCCTCTCTCTCTCTCTTCTCTCTCTTCTCTCTCTCTCTTCTCAATCCCTCGTCCTCTCTCTCTCTCTCTTTCGTCGTCTCTCTCTCCTCTCGTCTCTCACAACTCTCAGCTCTCTCTCTTCTCTCTCTCTCTTCTTCTCATCTCTCCTCTCATCTCTCTCTCTCTCTCTCTCTCTCCCATCTCTCTCTCCTCTCTCTCTTCTCTCTCCTTCTTCTCTCTCTCTCTCTTCTCCTCTCTCTCTCTCTCCTCTCTCTCTCATCTCTCTCAGTCTCTCTCTCTCTTCTCTCCTCTCTCGTCTCTCTCACAGGGCACACTACAGCAGCCCCCCTTTTTCAGTCTTGGCTTTCTGCAGCACCAACACTGGATCCAACACACCCTGTTTTGCATAGATCTCCTCAAGCTTTACTTAACCGCTTTTCACGCCCATATCTTTCCTGTGCTATAAAAAATGGTCCTGTTGTAGCTAAAATTACGAAAAGTAAACTCAATCTACGCAAATTAGTTTAGTCGACAGGATACTAAACAAATCATAATCTATACATATTGGTGATATTAATTAAAAAATATCTAATAGTACCAAAATACAATGGAATTACGTTCTTGGGCGTGCAGGGGTTAAAGATATACGACACGACTCGGTATTAGCCGTAGGCAAAGGACGATCGAGGTATCAGAGGACGTTAACTCACGGTGTGGGGTTTGGGTTTAGGTGGGTAGCGGCATCACGGGACTAAGCTGAAGGCTGATCATGCGCTGATCTGCCTTGCCGACGTTGGGACGTTAGCTGTGAAGACACTGTCCTCTGAGTGCCGACTATTTTCAAGGCAATAGGTTGGAGATTTTGATCAGCCATAAGGATCTGGGGATTACACAGTGATGTTAGCTCCTCGAAATCTAGTCGAAAAAATATTTTCGGATTTTCTGGCTGCTCAAAAATGTATTCCGAAATGACGAAATAGGTTTTTTTTTATTTTGCCGGACAAAACTATGATTCGTAGGAAAACTTATGAAGTAACAAAGTTTATCTTGAGGTGTTTTTACATGATTGCGTAATCGGCTTGTTGAAAACACCTCTGGTGGTCGAGAAATTGGATATTTTAGTATAATGTAACAAATATGCTATTTTCTCGGTTATTTACGCATCAACTATGTTTTGCTTTGCGCCAACTGTAATCCTTGATCTACTTCACATTAACTTTCTCTATACATGTTGCACATATCTGCATAGTTTTTTTTTATTATTGAAGAGAATGTAATTGAAAAAAAAAATCAAAGATCAATCAGTACTCCACCAAATCAAGTCCCCATAATTGTGCACTTATTTTTTGAAATTATTTGCTATAGCAGTTAAAATCGGGATATCGGGTCAATCTGAACACAACGAATCTGGAGTCGTTTCAGTTTACAATGATTAAAAGTCCTATTTTCAGCCAATTCACATGATGATTCTTTCCACAGATATTCCTTAATTAAAGTAATCGTCCAGAACCCTTTTTTTTTTTGCACCCATAAATATGTTGATTGTAATTTACAACATCAAAACACCTAATCCCCAAAAATAATTGATTTCCAGGCCTTCTTTCCCGTAAACAACACGACTTTTGTAAAAAGGCGCGCAAATTTTTTTTTCTGGCCCGCCAGAGGGTTACGAATGTATTGATGACGTCAGAGAGAGTAAGAGTCGCTCTCTCTCCCTTCTTCCTTCCCCCCCCTCTCTCTCTCTCTTCATCTGTCTATCTCTCTCTCTCGGCGTCTCTCTCTCTCTCTCCTCTCTCTTCCCTCTCTCTCTCTCTCTCCCTTTTTCTCTCTCTCCTTCCTTTCATTTCCTTTCCTTTCTCTCTCATCTCTCTCTCGTCTCTCTCTCTCTCCTCTCAATCTCTCTCTCTCTCTCTCTCTCTCCTCCACTCTCTCTCGCTCTCTCTCATCTTCAATCTCCCTCTCCGTGCTCTCTTCTCTCTCTCCGTATCTTTCCTTTTTCATCTATTTCCTGCTCTCGCTCTCCTCTTCCTTCTCCCTCTTCATCCTCCACGAGAGAGATAGAAAAATGGGCCTATATAAAGAGAAGAGGAAGGGAAAGGAAGGGAGAGAGAGAGAGAGAGAGAGAGAGAGAGAGAGCAGAGAGAGAGAGAGAAGAGAGAGAGAGAGAGATGAGTGAGAGGACGGGAGAAGTGGAGAGAGAGAGAGCACAGAAGGGAGAGAGAGAGAGAGAGGAAAGGAAGGAGAGAGAGAGAGAGAAGAGAGGAGAGAGATGAGAGAAAGAGAGAGATGAGAGAGGAGAGAGAGAGAGAGAGGAGAGATGAGAGAGAGAGTAGAGATAAGAGTAGAAGAGGTAAGGAAGAGAGAGCGAGAGAGAGACGAGAGGAGAGAGAGAGAAGATAGAAGAGAGAGAGAGATAGAGAGAGAGAGAGAGAGAGAGAGAGAGAGAGAGAGAGAAGGGCACAACTTCTGCTGCACCACATAAAGGATGCTCTGCATGTGCATATCGCATAATAAATCTTTCAGAAACACCCCCAAAACATCTTCACGTACTAAACATATTTATCTCTTGTGTTAACGTGCTTTCTGATCAGCGCGCCTCCTTTTGTGACGTCACCCGAGCCGTGGCGCATCGTCTGCTTTTCGTTTTTGGGAAAACAGGGGGGTGGAACGTTTTTTTTGGAAGCTCGAGAATTTGCAGATTTTGTTGCGGATTATTTAAAAACGGCTGACTGGACTGCAAAAGTGACGACATATTGTTGTATACTCGTTAATGGCATATAATTTGCAAATGCATTAAATCAGAATGATGAAAATGCTGACGATTACTTTAAAAAACCTACAAATTAGACAAAACTTACTACAAGACTAAAATATACTATAAATTGCTTTCTCATGCAAGCATGTTGCTTTATTTGTCATAGTTTTTTAAATTATTTGAAAAAAATGTACATATAAACAAAATCGAAGGCCCCTTGCTAAATTTGCATATTTTTTGAGAACTAGAGTTACTTGACAAATTAAGTTTCATGGCATTATCAGGCATGCTGATCTCGAATCTGAATCATTTTTCAGTTACAAGGCGTAAAAGTCCTATTATTTTCAGCCAGCCAATTCAGATGACATGATACTTCCCATATTCCTTAAAAAACACAAATTAGACAAAACTTTCTACAAGACATAAAATATAATCTGCATTGCTTCCTCAAGCACTGCATTTATCTGCTTAGTTTTTTTATTATTTGAAAAAAAATGTATTTTCAAGACAATCAAGGCCCCTACCCCTTGCTAGTTTGCAATATTTTTGCAAAAATAGATTTTGCTTGAAAATTCGTTCTACCGTTATCCAGGCATGCTGAAACCGAATCTGGAGTCAGTTTTCAGTAACAATGATAGAAGTCGCTATTTCAGCCATTCCACAATGACATGCCAATTCACAATGTGTGTTTAAGTGTTTAGCTATCTGTGTATGTACGGATTTGAGCCAATGCTTTGTATATGCTCCGTTTTTAAACTCAATTTTTTGTTCATAAATTTACGTATAACTGTTTTACACAACATCCCTTCCCGGGCAAGGTGGAAGGTAACAGAGGCCGATGCAGGTTCACAAGAGGAAGAAGAGTGTGGCGGAAGTAAACCCCCCCCCCCCCATCCCCCCTCCCCCCCTTTGGGTCCCCGGCCCCCACCCCCAACCCCTTAACGGCTACCCCTCTCCTCACTTGGGCTGGAAGACACCCTGCAGGGGGTGCCTTCCCATGAAACATCGGGGCAATGGGGTTTGCGATGCTGCCGCCAAGTGGCATTTCCCGATTTTAAACATCACCCCCCTCCCCTCCCGCTCTCCACCCCCAAAGCGTCTAATCCCAAAAAAATGTTGCCCGCCTGGGATGGTCGTCGGCGACGCCCCTTCGTGCCCCTCCAGGGTAAGATCCTCCCCGCCCCCCAGGATAAGACAAACGTCCCGGGCGTCTTGGATGTCGCCCTACCCGCCGAGGCCGGTCCCAACACTCACGACCCCTGCATCGTCTGCAGCTCACGCCCGACCCGCACTGCCCGGGGCCCCGGGAAAAACGCCCCGGAGTCCATTGACCCTTCCTGCTCGTGTCCTCGCTTCCCCATTCCCCCCCGAAAACTTCACGGGGTAAACTCATCCCCCTAAAAGTCACCACCTTTGACCGCCCACCCTGCTGGCCGCCGCTGCCGCCCCCACCCATCAAAACGCCCGCCTCATCCCCTCCCCTGTGCCTTCCTGGGGAAGAAAACAACTCTCGGATGTATTACTTCACGGCTGTACACCAGGGGAATATCTCGACTTCGAATCACTCCCCTTCAAAAACAACAACAAAAAACATGGCGGGGAAAGTACGGGCTCGGGTTTGTGATGTCATCTATCTATATGTGAAAATTTTTAGCGGGGAGATGCTTGCAGGAACACTTGTTAGGAGCCGGGTAATAATGGACAGAGTTTCGGGGGTCATTTTCAGAGACACCGACAATTTTTCTTGGCCTGCAAAGGTGCTTGTTCACCGTAGAAAACACTAAAGTCGCCGGGACAACTTTTTTTTTCTGTTACAGACTGTGGTGGCTTTAATAATTACTTTTCTACATCCTGATTTCGGAAAGTTCCGTAGAAACACAAAGTCGCCAGCTGCACTAATTTCGCCGGGGCCACTATAAGGAAGATGTCCTACTGCGGTCGTGCCCTGAAGATATACAAGTTTTTTATTTTTCATGACGTTAACCCCCCCCCTTTGTTTCAGGTTGTTTTATGTTTGTAGCTAAAAGTATAGACGCTTTCAATTTCACTACCCCTTTTATTTTCGGGCGACGACGAGGGCGGGAGGACACTCAGTAAATAAACACTATATGGCGATTTTTTTGTTGGAAAGCCATTTTGTGATCATTTTATCATTTGTTCATTTATCCCCCCTACATGACACAGATGAAGACAAAAAAACATCACCAGACCCCCCACCGGGGGCTCCCAGGGTTCCCCTCCAACCCACACCACACACACAAAACAACGCCTGCCAGGACATCACCCCCAGGGCCCCCAGGGTTCCTCCTCCAAACCAACCACCACACCTGCCAGGACTCACCCCCCAGGGCTCCCAGGGTTCCTCCCAAACACCACCCCAAAACCACACACACACACACACACAACACACCACACACACACACACCCACACCACCAGCCTCCCGGGGAATCACCACCAGGGCTCCCAGGGTTCCCCCTCACAACCCCACACAACCACCCCACACACACACCCAGCCTGCCAGGACATCCCACCAGGGCCCCCAGGGTTCCTCCTCACAACACCACACAACACACACACACACCACACACCAGCCTCCAGGAAACACCCCCAGGGCTCCGGGTTTTCCTCCTCACAACACCACACACCCCAAAACCCCACACCCTGCCAGGAATCACCCCCGGGGCTCCCGGGGTTTCCCCCCTCACAACCCCACACACACACACACAAGCCCCCAGGACATCACCACCAGGGCTCCCAGGGTTCCCCCTCACAACACCACACACACACCACACCTCCCGGGACATCACCACCAGGGCTCCAGGGTTCTTCTCCAACCCCACACACCACACACACAACACACAGCCTGCCAGGGGACACCCCCAGGCTCCCAGGGCCCTCCTCACAACACCACACACACACACAACCAAAAACCACACCCACACACACACACCACACACACACACACACACACCACACACAGCCTCCAGGACCACCACCAGGGCTCCCGGGGTTCCCCTCACAACACCACACACACACACGGAATAATGCACGAGGACTGCGCGGGGCTTTTTTTCAGAGACACAGACTATTGTTCCTGGTTACAACTGTTTTTTTGGGGATAATTTACATTTCACCCACCCAACGTTTTTGTGATGCCCTTATGTTTTTCTTTTTTTTTTTATGTATTTTGAATGAACGCTAACCGATCTGTGAAATTTATTTTTTTTAAAAAAAATTTTATAGATAGAAAAAGGTTAGTTATTTTTTTTTTTTTTTAGTTAGGTAAAAGTTATGTTAGTAAAGGTTGGGTTTTGGGTTTGGGTAATTTTTTTGTTTCTTTTTTGTCATTTTTGCCAAAAAACAAAAACAAAAAATGCGACAAAAAAGGGTTTAGAGTTTAATTCAGAACACAAAAAAACCACCCAGAAAAACTAAGGCGCATCAGAAAATCGTTGGTTTGGGGGAAATATAAATTGACCGCTTTTGTTTAAGGAGATGTTTTATTTTTCCCGGGAAAACCCCTATTAAAAAAAAAAAAAATAATAAAATTTTTATCAAAAGAATTTTAATGTCGTCGTTTTCATTAAAGGGCCCCTGAATCCCATCAAAAAAGCACTAAAATTGGCCGGGAAAAATTTGTCAGGGGCTCAGAAACAGGGCAGCACGGGCCTCGTGTGCTGACTGTCACCACTGTTGCAGGGCTGAGGTCCAGTCCAACCGGGTGCCCCGCCCTCACTGACCGGCCGCTGCGGCATCCCCGAGGGGTTCCCCCAGGGGCCCGGGGGGGGTTGGGGGGGCGGGAGGTTGCTGCGGGGGGTGTGGGGGGGGCAGCAGCATGAGTGGGGGGGCACAGGATCAGTCTGCCTCCCGGTGGGGGAGGCACAGGGGGATGGGAAAAAATCCCTGGAGGGAGGCAAAATAGGCCACAACACACAGTGAGCTAATGCCAGCATTTGTACAAAACATTCAAAGCAGAGTTTACCTTTAGCAACATTCCGCACACTGGTGTTAAGAATTTGAATTTTAGAGTGTGGGGGAAAAGATTTTTCTCAAAAAAGTCACCTCACCACACACACCCCGACACACAGTGGTGTTAAAAAATTATGAAGTTGAGGTAGGAAAAAAAATTTGCTAGAAAAGGAACTCACCACACACACCCCCGACACAATTTGGGGTTAAGAATTTGAAGTTTAGGTGTGGGAAAAGATTTGCTAAAAGAGTGACCTCAACAACACCCTGATACACGGGTGTTAAGAACCATGAATGTTTTGAGGTGGAAAAGTTTTCTGAAAAGCTAACCTCACCAAACCACCCCGGGCACACAGTGGTGTTTTGGAATTATGAATGTTTAAATGTGGGAAAAATTTTTCTCAATGGGTTCCCCACCAAACCACCCTTGCACACAGTGGGTTAAAATTTTGAATGTTTAGAGTTGGGGAAAAAATTTTCAGAAAGGTGACCTCCCACACACCTTTACACACAGTGGTGTTAAAAATTATAATGTTTAGAGTGTGGGGAAAAAATTTGTAGAAAGGGGGAACCACCACACCACCCTGACCCCCAGGGTGTTAAGAATATGAAAGTTTAGAGTGTGGGAAAAAAATTTTCTGAAAAAGTGAACTCACCACAACACACCCTGACACACAGTGGTGTTAGGAAACAGAATGCCCAGATTGGGGGGAAAAAGGTTTTTTACCCTTCAAAATCACCCCAAAAACCTTTTGACACACTGGCTTGGGGAGTTTAAGTGTGATTTTGTAGAAGTGTTTTTTAAGACAAAGGGTGATATTGCCAGCCACATGAAGATCCACTTTTGGGTGGTGTGCTTGTGGACAAGGTGGTTTTACCCCGGGTGGGGAGTGTGCCTGGGTGCAATGGGGGGTGGTGGTGGGGTGGGGGGTGTGTTACATGTGTGGTGGCACCGTGCCCTTGTGTTCTGTGAGAGATAATGCCCCCGAGTTGTTTTGGGGTTCAGTGGGAGGGTGACTTTCATAAATGTATCCAGGGTTTTAAAGGGTTTTTTCTGCTGATTGCCTTTAAAAAAAAAGTCTTTCCACGCTAAGTTTCACCCTATTTTTCCCGGGACAATTGTATATCGCATAAACCTTCTCTGTCTTTCGTCCCTTGCACGCCGCAAAAAATGAGAAAGCATTAAAAGAAAGTCCAAATTTTCTACAAAATAAAGACGTGCGACGAAAGTTAGAAAAAAAAAAGAGGATAAATATTTCACCTGTGTCTATTATGGATTTTTTTTATAAATGACAAAATATTGGGGAAAAATAAAAAATGTATACTAGTGTGAAAATTCCCCCCAAATATGAAGGCATTAATACAATAAGGCAGAAATTTGCCTAAAAAAAGGGGGAGCAGTTCCTTTTGGCAAAAAGGCAAAAGTAACTCAAACACAAAAAAAAATAGTTTTAGATAAAGCACCATGAGAGAATTAAAAACATTGGAGTGGGTTTCACCTTAACAAAATAATCATTGAGGCAAATCAGGAGCCCCCCATATTTGTACTTCGTGGGGGGTTTTACTGAAATTGCAAAGTAAAAAGTTTGTCCCATTACTCTTGTCAAAAACGAACACTGCACACACCCATGTCAAAAAGAACAAAAACAACATTTTTAGCCCAAAATTATCAAAGTGCCTATATTGTTCCCGCTTAAAAAGGGCTATACAGCGTATGCCCAATATTATCGGCCTATATTGTATACTTTAAAGGTCTAACGTAAGTGCAATGGTTCTTTTTACCTCACACTGGCCCGCTGACCCCGACCACACTAATGCTTCTGAACATGTTGGAGGGAAAAGAAAAATACATGAAAAAAAACCCTAAAAACCCTAATATATGAAAAATTTTATGTAGACAGACAGATAGACACAGAGAGAGAAAGAGAAAGAGAAAGAGACACACAGACACAGACAGATAGACGGAAAGAGAGAGAAATAAAGACAGACACAGACACAGACAGATAGACGGAAAGAGAGAAATAAAAAAAAATAAAATAATAAAAAAACATGAAAACCCTACCTATAGTTATAATGACTCAACAGGTTTGTAGCCTTTGTACAGACACTCTAACCTAACCTACTAGTAGAGTGTCTTAGTGGCATCCTGAGTCCACCTGTCTCAAGCCCCGGGGCATAGTCCCGTTCTCTGTGCCAGTCTTGTGGTTTCCCAGTGAACACGCTTTGGCTGTAGCTCCGAAAACTAACCATAGGATTGTCTGTAAATACCCTCATTATGATTCCCACGCACAGTAAGCATGTTATGACCAGGAAATTTTAACCTAACCTATCCGTAACCTATCGTAACTAACTAACAAATATATCATAATAAAAAGTCATTATATGATTAATTATTTTCAATACGTTACTAAGTGAATGTTCATTAAACACCAGACCAAAATTTAAGTTACTTTCGTATTTGCTGTACGATTCATGTCTGCGCTGCCTTCGCGCCACTTGTGAACACAGTTGAGCTGCAACGGAGGCAGCTAAGTCTCGTCCCTCTCGTATTTACAGTGCGTGTAGACGGTGTGGTTTAATCGTGCTTTCTTTAATTACCTCTGACTATGGAAAATCCAGTGAAGTATTTGCAAAACATCACAACTGATCCCAGCTGACATTAAATGTTAAAAACTGAAATCAACGTCGTTCTCGGTACCGACTTTATTTCAAGTAATACTGTAATTCTACCATCACCACCTCAGCCATCCCCTCTACTGCCACCACTACCATCCCTTCTACCACCAGCACTACCACTACAACCACCACCATCCCTTTTACCACCACCACCACCACTACTACACCACCACCACCACCACCATCTCTTCTACCACCACCACTACTACCATGCCCTGAAATCCGTGAACATCAACTACAACTCATACCTGAGATAGGTAAAATTTGTGTATCCTACTGTTGTGTAAAGCTTGCAGTCCCTCCATTGTATTTTATCACGAGCTGCCACTGATTATTATACTAGTAGTAGTAGTAGTAGTATTGATATTATTATTATTATTTTTTTCTCTGTCTATCTGTCTGTGTCTGTCTGTCTCTTTCTCTTTCTCTGTCTCTCTCTGTGTCTTGTCTGTCTCTCTGTCTCTGTCTCTCAAAGGAAGATGATTTTGATGAATAATGAGAAGAAAGGAGGAGGAGGAGAATTAATGTTGCTTAACTATTAGCTAATTTTTTCCTCCTCCTCCTCCTCTTCTTCTTTTTCCTCCTTTCCCTCTTTCCTTATCTTTATTTTTCTCTCTCTCTCTCTCTCTCTCTCTCCTCTCTCTCTCTCTCTCTCTCTCTCTCTCTCTCTCTCTCCTCTCTCTCTCTCTCTCTCTCTCTCTCTCTCTCTCTCTCTCTCCTCTCTCTCTCTCTCTCTCTCTCTCTCTCTCTTTCTCTCTCTCTCTCTCTCTCTCTCTCCTCTCCTCTCTCCTCGCTCGCTCGCTCGTCTCTCTCTCTCTCTCTCTCTCTCTCTCTCCTTCTCTCTCCTCTCTCTCTCTCTCTCTCTCTCTCTCTCTCTCTCTTCCTCTCTCTCTCTCCTACTCTCTCTCTCTCTCTCTCTCTGACACAGACACTGGAGACAGCGAGGGAGACTCACTCAGCGGAGACATCATGATTTCACTTGTCATATATTTTCTTAGAGATTAACTCACTACTTGACTACTGTTGAAAAAAGAAAATATAATCTAAGAAATAAACGAGATTAACCCCTTGATACATCTATACTAATATAAGCGAAAGTCTGTCTGTCTGCCTGTGTGCCCGCGATAGGTTCCGCCCCAGTGGCGCAATCCCATCATATGGCACAGTTTTGGAACCAGGTCGACGAGGGGAACATTTTAAGGCCACTTTGGGGATGATCCGATCACTTAATTCATTTTATTTCTAGTAGTTATTAGCGAGAATGTGAAAAAAAAGTGGGTTGCGAGAATTGAAGAAACCTTGATGTAGGGTGATGGGTAATGGGTGACTGAATGGGTGGGGTGATGGGTAATGGGTGTGGGTGATGGGTGGGGGGTGATGGGTGAGGGAATAGGTGGGGGGGTGATGGGTAATGGGTGTGTGGTGATGGGTAATGGGTGTGGTGATGGGTAAGGCGTTAATACATACATTTCTACATCCATGATTTCAGGAAAGTTAGAAGGGGCTATCTGGAGAGTGTGTGGCTATCTGGAATAGCCCTCCGCAGGAGCTAGCCAAAAAGTCCGCCCAGAGGCCGGCTTTTCGGCTAGTAACACTAGCCGCCAGTCTTACAGAGGGGAAACAATTGCGTTTAGAACAAAATATCGGAAAACGAAGACCAGATTCGTGATCCGCATCAGCAGAAGCCCCTATAAACTAATTTTCATCCAAATCGGATATATTATTTTCTCCAAAAATCTGCAGGCCCAGGAAGTTTTTATGCGAATGAACTTTTCATTAATATCTCAGTAACCATAAACGTAAGGACAAACGGTATGGAACATAAAAGATGCAGCTCTAGACGGCCGACCAGTGGTATACGCGGACGTAATATTTATGCATAAATAAAGCCACAAATCAATGTTTTCGAAAAACTTAAAAAAAAACTATATATACTCGAGAACGTGACATGTTAGGACTAAACTGAGTGTGCCATTGGGTAGAACTCGTCAAACTGGACATAATTATTTGTGTCTTATTTCTTAGGTTAATAGTTTCGTCGTAAAAAGCCAAAAACCAAATGAGGTCAAAATGTTAAGGAATTTTGCAGCCAAAAAGTATGATATTTGTATTTACATATATACGTGAAAACTATCTCAGTAATAATTGTGTATAATGACGGTATAAATAATTGCTATTCTATGTAATTTTCCCAATGACGAATATTTGTTGAACGGGAAAAACATAACGTAACATTCATACTCTAACTCCAAACCGTCAGTCGTAGAGCGTTTGTACATTACAGCCAAAAGATAGTAAACCATACGTTGCTCAAAATATGTTAACGGTCATTGGGCCCAAAAAGTCGCATAAACTCGTCAGAACGAAAAACCGTAAAATTCATACCTGGTGTGGAAATTACCCATAAACCACCCTCGCATAATTGGTAGAGTGGTGGTTTTGCTCCCCCCCCCCTTGTGAGCGAGGTATTTTCCACTCTATATAGGGGGAGTGTGAGTAGGAATGTATATAATATAATGGTAATGGGTAATATTAAGGTAATTTAAGTAAATGATTAGTACTGGGATAGGATAAATTAATATTCCCAGTGGTTAATAAATGTTTGCACTTAAATAATTAACACCTTAATTTGGAGCGCGGTCATTGGTTGCCGCCCATAAATACTAGCCACTAAGATTTCTGTACGTGGCTATAGGTAGGGTGGCCCCTAGCCGCTGCCCATCGGAGAATCAGTACACCCAGACCCTCCGTGAGGCTAACATCAATCTAATATACGTGCTTGCTTGTCTACAAGTACAAGTACTATTCCAGTTCCCGTGAGAGTAACATCTCTTTGATCTTATCTGATTACATTGATAAGAATTGTATATAGACTCTTTTGTACATATAGCTTAAAATCAAAGGACATGTGTAAAGAAACAACACACTGATAACAATAGCCGTGCGTCAAGTAACTTGGTGTGAAAACCCTTCTGACGCCGTAACGAAACACTCGCCTCCGCCCCTCCGCTTCTGTATTTCACGGGCGGCCTTGATCCCGGCGACCACTGCGGATCACAAGACCATTGCAGCATTAATACAAGACCTACAGCCCATTTTTAACCCACTATCCACCGATAAGTATCCTAGTTAGTTGATTAGCAAGGGTATGGAGTCGGGCAGGGATATATGGGTTTGATGTTAGGTAAGAGAACTTTCAAATTAAATATGTATGTGACATAAATTCCCACATTGGTGCCCCGTGTAGAGGAATATTGATGTTCATGTGATTCAAAGTGATCGTTTATTGTGAGGTAGTTATAGCCTACCACAATCGCTGGTTATGAGGCTGGAGGCGGGGGTTTTCGCGGCGTCAAGAATGACTCAGCTGTTCAACTACCATTGCCATCACCTGTGGTAGTAGATAGCATCAGACGTTACGTACTAGTTAGTTGTATAACTAAAGTCGGGGTTGGCCATAGGCCTGTTATGCGCCTTGTTAGGCCAGCCAACAGCGCTTCCCGCACTTATATATAATTAATTATCAACTAGCAATGTTTAGTAACGTAATCTTGAATTTAATATTTCACTTGAGTTAATCAATTAAATCATGACGGAAGGGACTAAATCTTAGCTGCTAAATTAGGTTGGCTGACACGATTATATAATACGTGTGATGAAGAAGCTGGGACTAACCCTATAGACTATAATAGTTTAAAACTCGGGTCTGCTAATGCTAAAATCTAAATGGGAAAATATGAGACGGCTTACTGCATATATGAAGTTTAAATTAAGACAAGCTGGGGATAAAAGAAATGATTCAGTTATGTGTTATCAATCATGAACACGAATGTCAAAGATATCTCGATAAAGTAATTGAATATGAGGGATTACTGGAGTGTGCTCATATTCCATCAACAGCGATAGCTTCTTTAACCCAAAGTTTGCAAGGTATTACGCAAGAACCCCCCCACAAGGAGATCACGATTATTACGCCTGAAGGTAATCAGCTATATCAGCCACCCTCAGAGTTTAAGGATCCCTCGTTAGTGGGTAGTTATCCTGCGCCTGTTACGCAAATCAAACAGCCTGTAATTACGATTCAAACTTCTCAGCCTACCAGTAAACCACTTAGACCTACTCAAATAATGGATACAATCCCTACATCAAGGGCGACTTCTAGTGAAGTACGAATAATAAATTGTGTCTTATGTGAGGGGAAACATACGCCCTCCACATGTAATATCTATTCAGATTGTTACACGAGAGTTGAAAGGTTAATGCGCCTTGGTAATTGCCTAACCTGTCTCCGTGGTAAACATGCTTCAAATGCATGCCCTATAAGCTTAAGAACTTGTAGGAAATGTAAATAATCTGTTCATAACATCGCTCTTTGTCCTAACAGTGATAATAACTCAGACCCTACAGTAGTTAAAATGGCAGTCACTAATAAGAGTAGTTCAGCAGCTGTTCCCACTGCGGATTTGAATGTGAGCCATAATGGTCATGCAGTCATAGTAAAGACAATGTTTGACAGTGGTGCACAAAGATCCTTCATAAGCAGAGAGATAGTTGAATTATTACAACTACCCATAATTAATAAAGTGAACATAGCCATATCAGGTTTCCTCGCCAATAATGAGGCTCAAACCTATGACATAGTTCAACCCCTAGTCCAATTGGGAAGATATAAATGTAGGGTAGCTGCTGTAGTAGTAAATAATATTGGTATTAGTTTAACTGTTAATGGACTAAAAGACACAGCTGAAACGCTGAGGGATAATGGTGTTAAACTGTAGTAATACCTTCAAAGACGTTGATGGACCTTTCCAATTAATAATAGGAGCCGATTATTTTGGGTGTTACCTAAGGAAGGTCATCAAAATACATAACGTCTCAATGTTCACTAGTGCTGGTGGTAAGGTAATAATGGGACCCATCCCACATACCCATACAGTCGAACAGGAGAGTATTCCTAGTCATGCACAACCCCTATTATTACCAGACTAGGAACCACTTTCTTGCCACACCAATAAGTGAGGTTTTAGAGGAAAGTGGTATTCCAGTTCATAATGAATATATTGCCACTAATGAAAATCCTAATAATAATGTGTCGCGAGGAGATAGCAACCTCAAATTGAATACAGGATTATGGTTTAAAGGCCCTACCTGGCTGAAAGAGTGTAATAATAATCCTAATATGGTTTCCACTCAGTCAGACAAATCTGAAGATATAATAAGGGAACCTGAATTGATCCCAGATCCTGTGATAGACATAGAAAGGTTTTCCTTATTGGTTAATACTACCTGCAGGGTTAATACTCCCTGCAAGGTTAATACTCCCTGCAGGGTTAATACTCCCTGCAAGGTTAATCTCCGTGCGTAATACTCCCTGCAAGGTTAATACTCCCTTCAAGGTTGATACTCCCTGCAAGGTTAATATTCCCTGCAGGGTTAATACTCCCTGCAGGGTTAATACTCCCTGCAAGGTTAATACTCCCTGCAAGGTTAATATTCCCTGCAAGGTTAATAAAAGGGATAGCTCTGATCCTTTGAAGTTTTGTATCAGAACAATACAGAAGCAGGTATTTCCTGAGGAATATCAGCTATTGGCTTCAGCCAGCCCCCACAGGAACAAATTGACCATATTGGGTCTGTTCCTTGATCATGAGGGTATTAGGTGTCGAGGTCGAAATTTTCAAGCTGATCTTCCAAATAAAACCTGCCATCCCATACTAATTCCCAAACGCCATCATCTTACTAAATTGTTGGTGGAAGAAAATCATAGGAACTCATTACATGGCGGAATGGCTACCATGTTGGCCGATATCAGGTGTCAATTTTAGATAAATCATGGTAGACAGGCAGTCAAACATTACCTCAGATCTCTCATTAAATTTAATAGATCTGACTGTAGACTAGTCTCCTATCTAGGTCCCCTTGAACTTCCCGCTGATAATGAGCTCTTAAAACCATTTGAGGTCAATGGTGATGACTATACTGGGGATACTATAACATCAGGAGATAACTCTCCCCCCGATCAAGTATATGTCAGAATATTCACTGGTACCTCTATCAGAGCTTTTAATTTTAAAATAGCTAAAGACCACAGTGCCGAAACCACTATTGAAATATTCCGGCGCTATGTGGCCTGGGGTGATGTCACATGAAGCGTAACTTCAGTTTTCGCCGGCCCCCAGTGTGGAAATTATCCATAAACCACCCTCGCATAATTGGTAGAGTGGTGGTTTTGTTCCCCCTCCCCCCTTGTGAGCGAGGTATTTTCCACTCGTTATAGGGGGTATGAGTAGGAATGTATATATAATTATAATGGTAATGGGTAATATTAAGGTAATATAAGTAAATGATTAGTACTGGGATAGGATAAATTAATATTCCTAGTGGTTAATAAACATTGCACTTATATAATTAGCACCTTAATTTGGAGCGCGGTCATTGGTTGCCGCCCATAAATACTAGCCACTAAGATTTCTGTACGTGGTTATAGGTAGGGTGCCGCTAGCCGCTGCCCATCGGAGAAATCAGTACACCAAGACCCTCCGTGAGGCTAAATCAATCTAATATACGTGCTTGCTTGTCTACAAATACAAGTACTATTCCAGTTCCCGTGAGAGTAACATCTCTTTGATCTGTATCTGATTACATTGATAAGAATTGTATATAGACTCTTTTGTACATATAGCTTAAAATCAAAGGACATGTGTAAAGAAACAACACACTGATAACAATAGCCGTGCGTCAAGTAACTTGTGTGTGAAAACCTTCTGACGCCGTAACGAAACACTCGCCTCCGCCCCTCCGCTTCTGTATTTCACGGGCGGCTCGATCCGGCGACCACTGCGGATCACAAGGACCATTGCAGTATTAATACAAGACCTACAGCCCATTTTTAACCCACTATCCACCGATAAGTATCCTAGTTTGTTGATTAGCAGGGTATGGAGTCGGGCAGGGATATATGGGTTTGATGTTAGGTAAGAGAACTTTCAAATTAAATATTATGTGACATAAATTCCCACACCTGGCAACTCGAGAACCAAAAGTCACAGACCATTGTGTGACGGTTTTTCTGAGGCTCAGTGTGGGGTTTTCGTACAGAAAAGCCACTTACGGTCGAGATTAAAATAATTTCACTGAGACAAAGTTGTAGAGGGCCACAAACTCTATCGGGATTGTGACCTCAAAATTACATTCAGACCTACACTTAGTCCGCCAGAAGCCACGAAGCTCACCTGAAACACACTCCGTTACACTTTACACCCACAGAAAAGCCACTTACGATCGAGATTCGAAAATTTCACTGAAGACAAAGTTGTAGAGCGCAAAAAACTCTATCGGAAGTGAGCCTTCGACATTGCCGTAAGACCTACATTAAGTCCGCCAGACGCCGGAAACCTCACTTCTCATACAATATCGCCTCGTTTCTCGGGTAGTTGTTGTCTTTTTTTAGTTTTTTATTTATTTGTAGTTGTCTTTGCTATTTTTAAGAGTGGTGACATTTGATAAGTGTAGTTTTAGTTTGTTTGTTTGTGTTTAAATTTCGACGGGCTCGCTTCTCACGGCTTCTTGCCGTGACGTCAGAGATTACAACAATATGGCGGGAAGGGCACAGCTTCTTACACAGTGAGTACCGTCGTTGAAATAATGTAATTACAGATAACAGGACACAAGAAACATATAGTATGACATTCAGAAGCATGGACTTACCTTAAGACCACGAACAAGAATATACAAGGTTAATGACATGACAGGACAACTTTAAAACTGGTGAAAGAATGATCATGTCTTATCGGCCGGACGATAGGGCCTAGCTGCGACGTAGTAGTTTTTGCTGAAATTCGCTGATAATATGGCACAAATTAGCCTGATTTGTACATTTAGTAGCACGGGCTTAACTTTCGGACCACACTAATAGAGCTAAAATGGAATGACATGGTGAGAGTAGAACGTCGTCTGGTGAAATAACTTTCTCGAGTCTTTTAACCATAACACCAGACGTTGTTTTTCTAATTTTACTAATTATGCTGTCAAAAGCAGACCGGAAACGTTTTCGCTGATGCATTATGCTCCAATTTTGGTTCTTAGAGATCTCTCACACAATTGTTGAGAACGTGAAAATGTTGGAACTCTCGCCGACGGGGACGAGAGTACCATAAACCTTCATCATCATCCGAATTCCACCACAAAACATTGCAAGATATCTTAAGTATGCATGACATTACTGTTGACGGACATGAACAAAATTAATTTGTAGGTAGAGGTGCTGATAGGTATTGTGGAAATGACTAGCATTGCGTTGAGGGAAAATCTTAAGAACAAGGGCTCCACAGTAAGCTGACCCAAATGTTGGCTCTACGTGTTATACTTACTGTCCTTAACACATCTGTTTAGATTAATGAGTGCCGATCCTTACTTTGCCTACATGGCCGATATTAAATTTCAGGTTCTTGAGAAAAACTAGTCCAGTAGGGTTAGGTTAGGTCAGGTCAGGTCAGGTTAGGTTAATATTTCGCAAAACAGCGGGACAGGCGGAACTAGTAATAGAGTGAATATCGTCGTAGAAATAATGTAATTACAGATAACAGGACAAAAGTAAGCACACAGATGTACATTCAAAAGCATGGACTTACCTTAAGACCACGTATAAGAATATACAAGGTACCGTAGATATAATAATATATATATATAATATATATAATATAATATATAATATATATATAATATATAGTCGCCAGTCGATTGCCACTGCACTAATGTCGCCAGGCACAATATATTACGAATTATAGCATCCCTACAGACTTTTGTGTGTCACTGAAGACATGTAGTGTGATGTACATAATATAAACTACTGTGGATGCGTCTTCAGTGGCACATACAAATTAGTAGTGATGCTAAAATTCGTAATTATTGTGCCTGGCGACATTAGTGCAGTGGCAAGTGACTGGCGACTATAGGCCTCTTCCATTTGCGACATTTCATGAACCAGTTCACGGAACCTAAGAATTCAGGCGTTCCATTTGCGCACGAAAACCTAGGTCCGAGGCGACCCGCGTAGTGACCCAGCATAACCCATGAACTTTCTCTACCCACATCCATTGGTGGGTAGAATTTTCAGTTCATCCAGTTCATAACAGAGAATGGCATGGCAGAAAGTTAAATAAACAGGGGAAGAGTTAAACAAGTTTTGTTAACGAAGGAGACGAAGTGGAAGAGGACCTATGAAGCGATAACAACAACGGGCACAAGAAGAAGAAGAAGAAGAAGGCCGCCGCTTTATATGTCGGTCACAAGAAGAAGAAGAAGAAGAAGAAGGCCGCCGCTTATCAAAGCCAACCATTCACAGTCACAGACTGGGTGATATGATGTAGATTATCGCCATGCTTAATTTGGTACCATTTTACCTCATACCTCACACAATACCTCATCATATCTGCCAAAGATGCCAGCAGTGGATGGTACTGGTACATAATATCTTCTTCTTCATCACTAGAATCGTCCATCATTGCGAGAATAGCCCCAGACACGGCAGGAATAAGCTCTCCTTCCTCTTGCCTTGCTAGTCCGGTGGCAGGGCCATGGAACCTTGCACTGCGAGAGGGTAATCATTTTATTGTATTTTTCGATAGAACTTGGTGTCTAATTCAATTTCTGGGTGGGTGTGAGCTTCACACCCGCTTGCCAATTTCAGAAAACAAAATGGCCGCCAAAAATGGACAATTAACAAAACCCTTCATAATTTCTGTTCTGAGCTCACATATATGTTGTTTTTATAGTCTATAGGTATGTTTTCGGGTGCACAGAATCCGATTCTGGCATTGTTTTAATGGTTTCAAGACATCCTAATGAATATATACCAAGATGGTGGGCAAAATTACACAAAAAAGCAGTTTTTCTGCATTTAATTATGATAAATTCTTGATGCATTTTCACTTCATATTTTCTGGATGAGAAACATTAAAATCCAAAGCAAACATGATAATTGGAAATCTAAATTCCTTACACAATAAAGACATGTAAATACTAGACATACATTTACTTAAAAATACTGTGTTATAGCCGTTTTCCGTTGGTTTAACTCGCACTACATCACAAAGTACAATTATTATCCTAACATTCTTCCTCCATATTGTTTTCTCCATCATTTTTCAAGTTGAATGGGTTGTGGCACACACCACTAGCAGCACCACAAGCGCAAAAGACGGTGCATGGCAGCTGACGGCTCATACAACCACATTTGCCCCCTCGGCATGCCTTCTCTGAATCACAGCTACAGCGTACAAGTTTCAGGACGTTCTCAGGTGCATAAGCTGTCCCCTGGCACATGTTCCGTGGAATGAGGCACTTGTTGACATGATCAGTTTCCCAGCCAAAATGTACTGGATCCATTGCTGGGGGATCTCCGCTTAAAGCCGCTCGCCAGATTGCCACTTGGAGGTGAGCTCGTAGAACATTCTCATGGAATGCTTCTGTGGTCAGTGGTAGACTGCATAGTTTTGGGGCGGAGGAAGTCTTACCAGTCTTCTGAGCCCACACATGCTGCCTGCACTCTGTCATAGATGACCATTTTTTTACACCATAACACGCAACCATGAACTCCTTTGCTTGTTCTGTCACCTGTGTTACCTTAGCCGCCACATCTCCAAGTAGATCCAGCCTGTATCTTTTTGATGCAACAGTTAAAGCAGTAGCTTTACCAAATACCATATTTACCAATACCAGCTACAGAGTCACATCCTGAAATAGCATGAATAGCAAGTAGGTCTGGCACAATGGTGCTGTGCTTCATATACGTGGCCTTAATGTCAATGCAACAACGGCCATAAACTGGTGACTGCATGTAGATGGCGGACTGGAGAGAAGAGTTTCCATAAAAGAACAACAGCAACACAAACACGTCGGTGTCATCTGCTAATGCAAGCACACGTGCATCCGGATTGGTCCCAATGCCACAACTTGTTGAGCAATGATGTTGTCAGCCTCTTCAAATGTTGAGGCAAGATCCCTACACAATGATTTCTGCCCCTTATGCACCTGTGTGGGGATGGATTCTTCGCCTGTGACAATGAGGACATGGGAGTCTGTGACCGCCTCGAGGAATGTGTCATCAGTCAGGATATGCTGGCAAAGAAGTTTGTTGAGCTGGACCTTGTTCTTGTAGTTCTTCAGAAGTGCATCTCTAGATGGAAGTCGAGTCTGCAGGGTGAGGTTATATACTCGTGCTGTCATGCTTCTTGAATTCCTTGTGCTGCTCTTAATGGAGTAGTCATGGTATCTATCAAAGCAGAGATAAACATCAAACTCTGTAAGTCTTTCAGAGAGCCAGAGCTTGAAGGTAGTGATGAAAGTTTCTACAGTGCCTTGGACTGGCCATGCAAGAGTCCAGAGCAGAGCAGATACGTCCACCACAATTGCAGTTGGGGTCAAGGCATTCCTCTGAGATATCTCGACTGGAAGGTTTTTCTTTAGTGTGGCTTTACCTGTGGCAATACGCATGGTGCCATCTGGAGCAAACATTGATGGTGGGTATGCTGTCAGCTCAGTTGCAAATACACCTTGAAGGTCCAAATCCCGTTGACTGTCTAGTAAACCAATCACTCGATTGTAGATCGCCTCTGGGTCCATGACATCATGTCCAGCAACTTTCACACGTTTCTTCTTCTCTTCAAATGTGATAACACATTTTGAGATAGTTGTGTGAAATCCCTCAGGTCACATGATCTCGAAGTCTGTCATCATTGTTGTTCCTAAGTCAACCGAGTTGTCAACGTTGACTTCGAGGCTGGCCACCTTGCCACTGACGATGTTCAGAAGTAACCCACCTCCATGTGATTATGGGTCGAGAGGATCAATGAAAGAGGCAAGAGCCTGTCGGATAACCTGTCTGTCATCTCCATCATGTCTAATTCGGCTTGGAAATTCTTCTTTTTATGTTTTTCTTTCATCTTCCCATTATCATGGTCTCCCATCCTCTTGAGATCTCCTGTCAGGGTCATGACAACATCCATGCTGTAGACCCATGTGGCCATCGTTTGGGGGTTTTCTATGTTGCCAATAATACCCCCTGGACCATGACCTTTCCTCATCCAGGTAGTCTCAATGAACATGTCCGACCACTCACCATTCCAGAGGCCTGCTGTGTGACGTAGACTTTGCTGTCCTTTATAGAACTTTGCGAGGATATCTGGCTGAATCCTTGTCATTGACCGCACATAGTAGAGTCCATAGCGGCTGTAGTTGTAATTGTGAGCAGCAAACATGTATGGCAGCATCATCTCAGTTACCTTTAGATGAAGGAGCCAGTCACTCTCATGTGATGCTCGACAGTACAGCATGATGATGAGGACTGGACGGATGACTACTTCGACCTTCATCTTAGTGGTGCGACTCTGTGAGGAGCGCTTCTTGAGTTCTTCTTCTAAGTCTTCCATGCTGGTGATGTTCCCGCTCTCGAGGACTGACCGAAGAATTTCTTCTACTAGAAGGCGAAGGGCGCGCACATTCTGAGGGCACTTCTGTGATGCCAGGGTTTTTCTCTGTACTGGTATCTGGTTTTTTAATGATATTAATTGAGATAATTCTCCATTGACGAATAAATTCTCCTCGTCACAACTGAATTGGGATAAACTTAGGGTTTAGTAAGGGGAAATGCTGCCACCAGTCCAGGCGAGTAGTCCTATGGTTTACTCCCTGAACACGATTTACTATATGAGAATTTTTGGTAGTCGTGGGGGGTACTTATTATTACACCGAGTAAGGCTGAAACTCTTTTTGAGACGTGGGGAAATATTTCCATAACAAGGGAATAGTCACCTGGGGTTTTTGCAAGAACACAAGAACTATACTTTAAACATCATCCGGTTTATTCACCACGAAAAGTTATTTCTCTTGTTTGAGAACTTAGGTACATGTATAACTCTAATTTGGCGAAGGAAAGCTCTAAAGAGCATAACCTACCTCACTGAATTATATTCTTAGAACTACCATCTATGTCCATACAAACTGAGCACTATAGGTATACATGGAATATATATAGGGGAGAGAAAATGTAAGAGTAATGGATTGGTTTGTGATTCACTGTACCATGTGGCTTGATTTCTTTCCCGACAGAGACATTCGCCAGAGCCTTGAAGGGAGTAGAGAGATGACTCTTTAATAACACTTGTAAGGGCATGACAGGCTACCTATGCGTTAATGAACACTAAACAACGGTATATATATATATATATAGATATATATATTATAACAAAGAGGGGGAGGAGATAGGGGCGAGTTACCGTATGTCTTACCTTGAAGGGAGTAGAGAGGTGACTGATTTCCTAGTGGTAAAACCGAGGCAAAGTTGGGAGGATTAGCGGGAAAAAAGGGAAATGTTCGGATACTTATGAGAGACTTCCCCTGAAGGGAATATAAGACCTCGAATGACTCTAATTAGCTAACGAAGCAAGTATACATATGAAATGGCTGCCTATGACGCAGTTCTTTTAATTTGATATAGAAGAATTTAATACATTTATTCTAATATCCGGGGAGAGTTGTTCTCCCTTTTGGTCAGCCTACGAACGTGTTTTCCAGAGTGACGAGGTATGTGGAGTCGGAACATAAATTTGGTCGACTTTTAATTTAGCGAATAACTCGACTAACCCACCCATTTATAAACGTAACCGACACTATTGTGTCTGTTTTCAAGGACATTAAGAATCTAAGAGTGTTCTTCGATCTGTCAGGAGGATGAGGGGAGGCTGAGAAGTTTTGACTCTACCAGTTATTGACGGTCGCGAAATAAATGTCCCACGCATTAGGACTCGTGCTCTGGGTGTATGGGGGGGAGAGTGGGGGGGTGGAGATAGAAGTAGGAGAGAGAAAGAAAGACGGATGAAAGATAAATAGTGCGAGAACAGAAAAGATTTGAATGGCCTTAGTATAATAAAAATAACCGGTTCCCCCATATACTGGACCTAGGCGACAACTTGTCCCAGACCAAACATACGGTTATTGAAACCTTCTTCCTTCTTTCATATACATAACCCGGGAATCGTATGATGGGAATTTCCATCCTGTCTCTCCGAATTTCCGGGCATTACACACGTCTATTCTCCGGCAGAATTAAATTCTTCAATATCAAATTAGCTACTTACTGACCTCCCGTTTCCTTTCGAAATCTGTGTCAAGAAGATGTGTGTGAATGGGACGAATTTATGGTTAATTTACTGGAGATCGTACTATTTTTTTGAACGGATATCTGTCGGTATACACCTCATGGGGATACCGGAATGGGCATATACTACACGAATAATTCAATGATGAAAAAATATCCCAATCAACCTCTGACCTGGGTAGTAACGTGGTCGTCAAACCCTGACTCAGTACCCGTATTCTCGTCGTCAGTTCGTCCCAGGGGCGCACACCGGCTACCCCTGGTTAGATAACGAGAGCCTGACGAGTCCTGAAATATCCGCCACACCTCAAGCTGGTCGATTGTGAACTGAGTAGCAGTACTACTATCTCGAATTAAAATACTCCTCCCACTGAACCAGGCTGAGCCCGTGAAAATAGATACTCCGAAGTTTTGAAATGATTCAAATGAGAGATCTCCGAGATCCAATTGTTTCCTCTAGTCCGACACATACTCACCTCTGTGACTCAGTATCTATTTCTAACATATCTTAACCTAAAAAATGTCACTCAGTCTTCCTCGATGAGCCTTCTAGGAGGTCTCCTTACACGAGGGGCTAATTGTTCATCCACCGGATCGGGTTGCAAGACACTCTCCACCGGTTCCACTAATCACTCTTCACTGCCGTGATAGGGCTTCACTTGCTCGGCGGCCCGTTGCACTTCCTTTCCCGTGAAGACATTTCTCACCACATATATACTCCCACACAAACGTACCTCCACTACTCTGTAGATCCCATCCCATTTCACATTTAGTTTACGGCATGTGCCTGGTATGGTGGTTTCTTTCCGGACCCATATCAGTGTTCCTACCTCCACCACTTGATTTTTCCGCTTTCGGTTTGCGACATCTCTGTACCGACGCGACATTTTCTGATGCGTCTCTCGGATTAGGGCGTGGGCCATGTCCATGTCGTCTGGTTCTCCCTCAACGTCGGGTAAGGATGTCCCAACTAGCCTGGGGGCATGGCGAGAGAAGAAAGCGAAGTAGGGTTGTTGTCCAGTGGAGGTGTGTACCGCTTGATTCATGGTGATTTGGCACGGCTGCAGCAACGTGGGCCAGCGAAGAGGGTGACCTTGGCACAGGGTCGAGAGGACTGACTTAAGAGTCCTGTGCATCCTCTCGGTCACCGAGTTTCCTTGAGGGTGGTAGGGGGTCGTATAACAGAGAGTGATTTGGTGTCGTGTGCAGAACTGCTGGAAACTCCGGCTTGGTGAATTCTCCTCCGTTGTCCAGGACGATGTTGCGGGGTGTCCCATAGTCCGCCAGGTATTGCCACAAGGTCTTTATGATGTGTGTAGTATGTTTGGTTTTAAGGGGGAAGAACCTAACAAACCTACTGTAATGGTCGACTACCGTCATAACATAGCGGTAACCTTGTTCTCCGGCTACCATATCAGTGAGATCTATCCCTATCCTCTCTAAGGGTTTATCTACTGGGGGTAATTCCTTCCAGGGTTGTTGTAACCCGCTATTTCCTTTAAATCTTTGACAAGTTACACAGTTCTTGACATATTCACACACATCCACCTTCAGATTTGTCCAATAGTATAGTTCCTCGGCTTTCTTAATGGTTTTCTTTTGTCCTAAGTGACCTGATAATTCATGCACATGTTGGAGAGCGGGGATAGTCATACTACGAGGAATTATGAGGACATATTGTAGACTTCCATCTGTTTTCTCTCGGACATAGTACAATATGTCATTTATTACTGTAAACTGAGCTAAAGTGGCTTTCGGTATGCGTTTCGTAGGAACTCTACCTCCCTCCAGATATTCCACTAACTCTTTCCACACGGGTTCTTCCCATTGTCGTAGTTTGAATTGTGGTTGATTTAGTCCCAGCCAAGTAGTCGCGGGCCGACGCGTTATCACCCCGACGGGACGTGACAGATGATCGGCGACGAAATTATCCTTACCTTTCAGGTATTTAACCACATAATTATATTCGCGCATTTCCAAGATCCACCTGGTCATCCGGGGAGATTTAGTTTTTTTTTTTTAAATACTGGTGAGAGGTTGGTGATCCGTGACGATCGAGAACTGCGAGCCCCAGAGATAATGGTGAAAATTCCTACAGGTGAGAACTATAGCCAACGCTTCTTTATCGGTGGCTGAGTAACGGGTTTCGCAAGAATTTAATTTCTTGGAGAAATACCCTATGGGGCAATTGGAACCATTTGATTGAATTTGACTTAGGACGCCTCCGACGCGAGTGTTACTCGCGTCTGTTGTAAGAATGAAAGGTTCATGAATTTGTGCCCTGACCAGGACAGGCGCGTTTATCAGACACGATTTGAAATGTTCGAACGCGTGTTGGCACTCATCCGTCCAGGTGAAAATGACGCGGGCTCTGGTTAAATTAGTAAGTGGAGCTGCAACTTTCGCAAACGAAGGAACATGTTTCCTATAGAAACCACACATCCCTAAGAAACGTCGGATTTCCTTGACCGTTTTGGGAGCTTTCATTTTTTATACTGCTTCCACATTTTTCAAATCAGGCTTACTTCCTTCGGTTGAGATTCGATGACCGAGAAAAGTGACTTCTTTAAGTCCAAAAGTACATTTACTGAGGTTAAGTTTCACCCCATTTGTGGTGAGGACTTCGAAAAGCTGATTAAGACGTTCCAAAAGAAGAGGAAACGTAGGAGCCCATAGAATTAAGTCGTCCAGATAGTTTTTTTACCCATCCCTTCTGAAGGAGGGGAGTTAATACTGAAGCCATCCGCCGGGAAAATATAGCGGGTGAGCAGTTTAGTCCGAACGGTAGGCGTCGAAAACGATAAAGAGTGACACCATCGCTGAAAGTGGTGAGATCACGGCTTTCGTCATCGAGTAATATCTGGAAGTAGGCCTCCCGCATGTCGAGGGTAACGTAATATTTTTGACCCGCGGCTTGTTCTACCAATTCTTCTAATCGTGGAAGAGGATAGATGTCTGTGGCGAGATGTTTATTTATGTGTCGATAGTCTAAACACATTCTCTTGCTACCATCCGGTTTATTTACCAAGACGATCGGTGATAACCATGCGGCTGTGGATCGTTCTATGATATTTCTGTCTTCCATGTCTTGAAGCATATGTGAAATTTGTTCCTTGGCTTTCTCGGGATAACGGTACGAAGGTCCTCGACTGGGCTGAGGGTCATCCACCTTTATATGAACCGGAGGACCACTTATGAGTCCTAATTCATTTTGGTCTACGATGAAAAGCGGATCATTCTCTAGAATGACTTGCTGTAGCTCTTGTTGTTCTGAAACTGTCAGGTGTTTCCATTTTTGTCCCTTGATTAATTCTTTCAGCCTTTGGGTTCGGGTCCCTTTCGGCTGTGCTTTATCATTTTCCGGTATTAAGTCATTGTGAATTTCATGAATTGAATTGATTGTTTTCGCTGGAGGAATTTTTACTTTGTCGTATGACCCGAGTATAGTAGGCTACCTTTGCACAAAACCTTTTCCTTCTTGGTATTATTCGTGGAGGGGATGTAGATTGAACTTTCTGATGTCACTCGTACTAAGTAGGGGTGACTAGTTTTGCTAACTTTTTCCTGCGGATAGACAAGTAGGTCAGAACCTGGTACCTCATTTACGTTTACCGGCATAAACCGGGAATGGTAAGGGTTTATTTTCACCGGATTGAGAAGGTTTATTTGTGAAGAATTTCGTGGCTGACTCGCGATTTCCACAGGATTTTGTTGTATCCTTTTGATTTTGTTTCTTTTCCGGCGAAGGTGATTCACGGTATGGGGGGTGTCACCCCAACGCATTGCTCTACTTTTCCCATCCCAGGTGAGAGTGGCTTTTGTGAGAATGTCACAACCAAGAAGTACATCGCCGTTGAGATAAAGAGTCTGGAATAACGGGGAACCACTTTTTAAACCTTTGTCCGTCACCGATTTCGATTTCTGCCCATATCATACCGAGAATTTTCAACGAGGTGTCTGTGATTCCTACAAGTTGAGGAAGGTTGCGTCGTAAGTTTATTTCCCCTCCGATTCGTTTGGCGGTACATTCTTTGATTAAAGTGTAACCACTCCCTGTGTCTACTATAGCTTTTACTATCTTCCCGTTAATATTCACATGGATAGTGGGTGAAATATCGTCACCGTCTAGTCATGATAACTGTCTAGAGTTTTGGGTTTGACTCGGATGTTGAGTATTATTTGCCTGGGCACGTCCAGGACAATTTCGATTTCCCCTCCAGCAACCGGGTTTGCGACAGTCGAAACAATGACCTAATGGAGGTTTTCTCCAACAATCCGGAAGGTTATGTGTTTGTGTCTGACAATAAGCGCAGTACTTATGAGTGGATGTTTCACTTCGTGAAGGGCCCGCGTGGGGGGGTGACTTTTCTATTTTCTCTTGGGCCAAACGGGCCTTAAGTTCTCGGACTTGTTGTTTTAGTTCTTCCACTTCGTCTTCGGTGGTCTCGGGGTTTGAGGAGCGTGTGTACTTATCGCTTCCTTTCCCGTTTAATCCCTTTTCTTCTCTCTTTGGTGTTGGAATCATGTTAATCCTTTGACTGGGTCTTTCTTCGAGTATTTGACGTTCGTGTTCGAGGCGGTCTAGGAATTTTTTTAGGGGATATCCTTCATCCAGGAATCCTTCTAATTTCTCTCGTGACGGGACTGGTAGACCGTACCATAGTTTCCTTTGTATAGTCTTATCACGGTTTGGGAATTTCTCGCTCGGAAATTTCGTCGCAATTAGAGAGAACTGCAACCCAAAATGCAGGGGGTCGCTTGCATTTTTTAACTCACAATTTGGTGAAAAGTTGGTCAACTTGAAAGAAAATATGGCTTATTCACTCATTTAAAAACCAAAATTTAAAAATTTTAAGAACGATTTTCTTCTATATGTATATTGTATGAACCTGTTTCTGTAAAACAGTTTTAACCCAAAAAACCAAAGTGGGTTTTAATTGGGGAGGCGAGGTAAATGTTACCTATGATTTTCAGTCAAAAACGAGTTTAAATTTTCTATACCTAGGCATCATATGTTCCGTTTTTATTGTGTTCAATAAATAAAACCCGGGAAGTGCAATGATCGACGCGTAAAGTGGAAATGTTTTGTTTAAATCTCCCGAAAATCCCCCCGCCCCCACCCCCCGCCGCGCGTGCCCCTCCACTTAAACCTACTTGTCGCAGAAACAAGCCGTTTGGGCATTTTTTTATTCTTCTTTTTTCCAAGGCATTGCTTTTTTATTTTGACAACGTTTGCCAGACGCAGCAGTACTGTCTTAGAAAACGTGTGAACATCCCCCAAAATTTTACATCACAATACAAAAAAAAATCTATTAAGCTTTGCACTCGGGGCGAGAAATTTGCATTAAATTGCTATTATAAAACTTCCTCGTATGCTGTCACCCATATATTAGTAGAAAACAGAAAAACTATTTTTTTGTATTCAATGCGGTGCTAAAATATTTATCGCAAAATTAAATTTATAAAAAAATATTACCCGCGGACCAAAAACACAGTAGACCAACCCTTTTGATTTAAACGCCGCGACCACGGGCATTTCTCGATTGCAGTTCTCCTAATTACCGCGTGTTTACAGATGAAACGATGGGTAAACTTGAGGGGATTTCCCCCATCAAATGCATTCCTCCAATTCCGCCCGGCTCTTCAACACTCCTTCGTAGCGAATTCGGTCTCGAAAAGTTTCTAAGGCCGCCCCTGTTTTTTTACTTTTGGTTTTTTTGTAAATTTTGAATTTTAAGAGAAATTCTGAGCTCAGCTCCCTTTTTTTTCAACTGGATGGGGCGTGGGGTCGTCCGAGCTACATTGTTCATTAATTCAAAGAACATTTGGAGCGGGCCCTTTGTCAAAGGGCCCTTTTAATTATTTAACTCTAATATTGGAATATCTCGAAATCTTTTTGAGTCCCCTTTTTTTTTTTATCTATGGATAATTGGGGGGTATGGAAAGGGTTGGTTTGATTCAGCTGTGCCCTTAATTCCCCCCTAAATTTTCTAACTGTGTCACTGTTTCCATCTTCTTTCCCCTTTCCTCCTCCGTTTTACACCGGGAAAGCATGTTTGGTTCCCAACTCATGATTAGTTGGAGAAAACTTCTTATAGACAGGGGTAGAGATTCGATTCTCGTTTTCCGTCGGCCACTACAAGGACAACTCGGGTTTCCCGTGACTAATAAGGGGGTTTTCTCCGGCCGTTTCTGGTTCATTCATCTCCAGATGGCCCCTGATTACTGTTATGATTTTTATTTACTTTTTTTCTTCCCTCATTTATCCAATGAACACCGTCGGATGCCAAGGTGTTTACGTATAGTGATGTATTAAAGTGGAAAATTTGGTTGTTTCTTGAGTTCTTTATTCTCCTTATTTATTGAATTTTGTACCTTTTTATTATTATTTTACACTAAGACTAAAATTCCTACCAATTTGGCGTGTGGTTTCTGTTTACCTTATTGGTTTCCCTAGGAAACATTATCTCCATGAGCTTCCATCGCAAATCATTACTTTTGGAGATACTGCCATGTTGTTCATGGCATTATGACAATTTCCCGGGCAAATTGTCATGGGGAGGCGAGACATGAGTTTACGTCCGCCACACTCTTCTTCCTCTTTGTGACCTGCATCGCCCCGATCTGTTCTTCCCTTGGGCCGCGGACACTTTTTAATGCAGATTTGGCTTTAGTTTAGGAGGTTAAAGCGTGGACTGGTTTTGGTTAGGTTAGATTAGCGAGTCTAAAGGTGGGGTTAGGTTAGTTTTAATTTTCATATCTCATATACACTCCTTCCTATTAAAAATGGGCTTATATCTCCGAAAGTAGTGATTTGCGACGGAAGTTCATCAATAAAATGTTTCTTAGAATCTATTAAGGTGAACAGAAACCACACTCCCAATTGTGTTTTGGGAATTTCGGTCCTAGTGTAAACATTTACCCCCACATTTACCTGGCCCGAAATTGTTGCTTTTTCACATGGAGATATTTTTATGGTATTATTTTTTCGATGGCACCAAACTTTTCCCCACACATTGGAGCATGGTTTTTGTTTTACCTTTTTTGTATTCTAAGAGACATTTTCTCCTTGAGCTTTCCGTCGCAAATCAATAGTTTCGGAGATATAGAACATTTTAGGTGAAGGGAGGAATATGTCTCATTGTTTACAAAATGCCTCCCTCTTCCTCTTCTTGTGACCTGCATCGCTTTTGTTTGATATTTTATTAAACTTTTATTATTGGACCCAGTTAGGAGGTTAAAGGTTAGGTTAGGTAAGGTAAGGTAAGGTAAGGTTAGGTTAGGTTAGGTTAGGTTAGGTTAGGTTAGGTAAGGTTCAGGTTAGGTTAGGTTAGGTAAGATAGCCACGGGTGCGCCTCCGAAAGAAAAGCAATGCAGGTCACAAAAAGAGGAATAGGGAGGCATTTTGTAAACAAGGAAACTTATTCTTCCTCCCACCTAAAATGTTCATATCTCCGAAACTATTGATTTGCGACGGAAAGCTCAAGGAGGAAATGTCTCTTAGAATACAATAAAGTAAACAAAAACCATGCTCCCAATTGTGTAGGGAAGTTTGGTGCCATCGTAAACATTTACCATTTTTATTTTCCGGAAACCTGTTAAAAAGTTTTTTTTTCCACCAAATCCTAGGGTCACCCAGCTAACCATCACCGGCGGGCCGACGTAGGCCGTAGAACGGCGAACGGCGGCCGCCGGCGGCAAATTTACCTCCGGAGGCCCGCTGGTGTATTTTCAGACGGGATAATTTACTATGTTGAAAATTAATGTACAGAATTTCAAGAATTGAATATTTCTATGTGTAAACATTTTGAAACAACAGTTATTTGATTATCTTGATGTAGTATTACATCAGTAGTGACAAGCAGCGGCAACTTGACGTCAATCCTCCGGAGGCCAGCTACCTAGTAGGTGTTTGTAAGTGGGAAATATTCATTTCATATTATATATATTAACTCCGTAATATACATAGTATCTCAATATCGGTACCATCACTATTATTAGGCCTGTTCAAGCTATTATAAAATTGTTATAAAAGTTTTTATAATAATTTATAGAAATTATCATATATCAGTTTATTTCAAATATTTCCAGCTTTATCAGGAACACCCAGAGATACATAGAAATAAAGATGAGATACGTACATAGGAAGGAGTTTATATGAAAAAAGGTTATCAGTTAGTCTGTGTGTGTAGCTAGTATCATATAAAAGTAACACTTGATTAACCGCGGCGAAGATTATTACGGAATAACACAAGGTCATATTTTCCCTTATTTCAATAACTTCCGACATATTATCAACACATATCAATACTCAACGGTACACCTAATAAGGAATATGTAGATGATGGAGTTAACATATGAATAATATCATGATTTAGAATAGAATATTAGTTGAAATCTTTTCCAGCTATCAATTACTAAACTGCCAGACGTACGATAGCCATTACAAAGGGTTAAAAACCACAAAAGGCCTAAATTGTCACCCTTAAACCACTCGATAACATATGAGAACTTAGTTATAACATGTTTTCGCTCCTTCATTATATCGAAATAGACTGAACAATATAAATAATTGCAGTACGGCACGTTTTTTTAGGAATTCCTTGACGGCGCCTGGCGCTGTGTCTGAGTGAAAATAATCAGTTAGTTGGAAAACGCACGAGTGGGTGGATGTTGTTATGTTGTTCGCCGCAACCTATATCCTTCTACATGGCTGTTCACGCCGTTCAGTGTTCCACGTACACCAGCATGTAAACTCAATAACGAAAATGTTTTTGTACTTATGAAATAAACAATGTCCGTAGCAATTATGATCCTAGCAATCTCCTTTTCATCGTATTACTGGATAACGACACAGGAATATTTCTGGTTACATTTTCTAAGCATATTGCATTATATAGTAATGTTTTTATAAGTGTTGAACAGCCCATTAGTCTATTAATCGGCTAATGGGTTGTGCAACACCCCTTAAAACATTACTATATCTGCAATATACTTCGAAAGTATAACCATAAATATTCCTCAATCAGTTAATATAACAGCGGCAAATGGTCATAAGCCCTACGGCGGGCCGCTGGGAGCGGCCCGCCGGTGAGCCTCTGAGCAAATTCCCAGCGGCCCTACGTCGTACACTTCCGTCGGGCCGCCGATAAGACATACGGAAGGCCTCCGGAGGCCCTCCGTCCTTGTGTTTGCTGGGTAGAACCCTCAAGTGAACCTCCAGAGCCTACCATCCGAGCCCTGGGTCACCACTGCCTATAGGCGCTATAGGCACAACGTAAAAAAAAAAAAAAAAAAAAAAAAAAATGGATGAGGGTGTGTGGTGTGTGAGGTCCCAGCATTGCCCACAGATCGGTAATAATCAGCTCCAAGCTCGCACTGGGAGGGTTAAGGATATTTTGGGAGGGTGAAACTGGCGACTGCGAGTTCAACTTGCGTGGACAAGACCGTGGGTGAATGAATCTCTCGCTCTCTTCTACCATAATAACCAGAATTCCCACTCCTTAAAAACAATAACCAGTGGAAACAAACGGATGCAGTCAGTTCGTACACAAGTTGTTTCGTACACCAGTAGATTCGTACACAAAAAAGTTGTTTCGTAGTCTATATGAAACCATAGTCGTTTCGTACACTCAGCTCAGAGTTCAATTTGATTAGTAGAGGTACGATTCGACACCAGGTATGTACGAAAAAACTCAAAATCAGTGTACGAAACAACAAACAAAACCTGGGTACGAATTAACTTGTGTACGAAAGTCCCTGTAACCAAACAAACATAGGAGTATAGGAGTCAATCAGAAGTCAATAAGGCGCACCTCAAATACCTCTCCACACGGTACCTGGAACTGTCGCCGATCGGAACACTCGCCGCCATCGTCGAGTGTTCCAATTCTTGATATTACAGTACCCAATATTACATTCAATCAGGATTTACCCGTGTGTCTGTATTCAGGGATGAAATACCAGCAATAGCTTGATCAGTTAGGTTAAGTTAGGTACCAATGTCCAGGTTAGGTTTACATTTCCACGTCGGCGAGAGTTCTAGGTTGGTGTTTCGGCGAGAATTCCCATCGGCGACAGTTCCATAAACCCTCCACACAGACACCCGGCCACCCCCACCACACACCCTACCACATTAACCACAGCCCCCACCCCACACTACCACATTAACCACAGCCCCCACCACACATCCTACCACATTAACCACAAACCCCACCACACACCCTATCACATTAACCACAGCCCCCACCACACACCCTACCACATTAACCACAAACCCCACCACACACCCTATCACATTAACCACAGCCCCCACCACACACCCTACCACATTAACCACAGCCCCACCACACACCCTACCACATTAACCACAAACCCCACCACACACTACCACATTAACCACAGCCCCCACCACACAGCCTAATACATTAACCACAGCCCCCACCACACACTACCACATTAACCACAGCCCCCACCACACACTCTACCACATTAGCCACAAACCCCACAACACACCCTACCACATTAACCACACACCCTATTGTAATGCCCATTATTCGGGAGAGATAGTAGGAAAATTATTATTATAAAATTCCCGAGCTATGTCTTGTCAGTAGTTAATTTTTTCTCTTTGTTTCACGGGTGACTCACGCGCCTCTTCCTAAACCACCATTTTGGTCTTTCTTCTTTCCTTTGTCCGCCATTTTCTTCCTTCTTTCTTTCCCTTCCTCCCTCCCCGACATCCCGTATGCGAGGCAAGTTTCCGTGTGATAATTATTCTGCGATCAGTGATAACTAATGATGTCAGATCTTTTTATCTTTCCCCAGCTATCTGGTCAGACCAAGTTTCACTCCCAGAATCTTAATGTCTTTCAAAATAATCCCCATCGTTATCGGTTATGGTTATACATGGACGTGTTAGTAAAGATACACGCTAAAATGAAAACCTACCAAATTTCTATGCTTCATATTTCATACCCTCTCGCTCTTAAAATGCGTTCGGACATTTGACGTGACCACAAATAATACCTTTCTCGGGTATTAGACTAAGCATATTAAATTCTTCAGTATCAAAGTAACAGGTTTATATTATAAGCCACATGGTCTTATATACGCGAGTTTCATTATTTAAATAGTTATTTCGGGATTAAAAGCTACTCATTTGAGGTCACGTCTAGATCTTTCAAACAATTCCCCTTTTATGCCGAAGGCCATAATCTCAGGACGAGTCATTCGTCTCTCCGTCTCGTTGTAGATAAGACCTTTGCACCTCGCTCCTGTTTTCTTTCTTCCTTAGTATATTATATCTATATATTTCTATATATATATATAGGTACAGTTCAGTGTCACTAATGCATAGAAAGTCTGCCCCATCCTTATAAGTGTTATTAACGAGATTCGTCTCTCCGCTTCGTTGTAGGCTCGTTCGTGTCTTCTTCAAAGCCACATGGTCTGATGGAAACACACACAAACTTCTTATCCTCACATTTTATCTACTATATATCTATCTTCCATGTGTAATTATAAATATTAAGTGGTTGGTTATCTAAGTGTAGGGTAATTCACTGAATAGAAATTTTAGTGAGGAGAGTTATGCTCATAAGAGCTTTCTTTCATCACATAGGAAGAGTTCCTGTGGCAGGGTGTAAAGTTCTTTTTCTTACTTCCGAGTAGAGTTTTCTCGGTATGGTGTTAACCCTTATATGTTGGATATGATCTCAAGCAAGAGACTTACTATGTCACTATGAATAAATAGGATGTTATTTGCAAATATAGTTCTTGTGTTATTATAAAACCCAGGTGATTATTCTGTGTTAGGACAGTAATTCCCCACACTTCCAAAAGAGTTCCGCCTTACTCGGTATAATTCCACGTACCAACCACGACTACCAAGATCAATCTAATATTAATATTAATCAAACGTGCCCAGGGAGTAATCCAGTGAGTTACTCGCCGGGGCTGGTGGCAGCGCATTCCCTTAACCTAAATCCTTATCTTTTCCCCTTAAATACATCCCCTATTTCATTACTCTCCGCAGTGAGACGTGGTCACATTAAAATCACATAGTGAAGTCATAAGACTAAGTTAAATCCTCCCGTCAAGTTGTAATCTTTTATCAAATCATCCCCAAGTAATATCATTCAAGTAACGTTGACCAGTCTTAAATACCCCATACCAGTTACCCCCAAATTCCGTCAACACACTATCACATTAACCACAGCCTCCACCACATAAACCACAACCCCCACCACACAATTTTGACGTGCAGCAAGGAGACACAGGCCACATATAATCATTGTATCTAATATAAAAGCGGCGGTAAGCCATGGAAGGACAGTATGAAAGGTGAGTTACAGTAAGAAGAGTGGATTAAAAACTGATAGATAGACAGATAGATGGAGGGATGGATGGATGGGTAGACAGACAGTAAAGAGCTAGACATACGGGTAGCAGAGAATAGAATCAAGATTTTTTACCATGTTCATTGAGAATATGGAGATCAGCTCGCGTGAGTAAGACCGTGGCTGAATGAATTATGAATAACTCTTAACCCCTTCACGCCCAGATCTTTCCTTGGCTATATAAAATCGTCTGTTGTTACCCATAAAATTACGAAAAGTAGCTGAATATACCAAATTAGTTAGTAGACAAGTCACTTGCCACTGCACTAATGTCGCCAGGCACAATATATTATGCTACTACAGTAGTATACTACTGTAGATAACACTTATAGTCGCCAGTCACTCGCCACTGCACTAATGTCGCCAGGCACCATATATTACGAATTTTAGCATTACTACAGACTAGCTTGTATGTGCCACTGAAGACGCATGCACAGTAGTTTATATTATGTACATCACACTACATCCCAGCCAGCACACTTACATGGGGCCCATGTGTGATTTTCATGGTAATTGGTGGGCTAGGTTGGCATGGGTAAAGGATGGGGAAATCCATGGGCTATAGATGGGACCCATATGGGTTGCCCACAATAGTGGCCATTTTTTCGAAGTGACAAAATTGCATAGCAAATCGTCCAATTGACTGAGAAAATAAACCTTGAGGCAATTATTCAAATATATAGCCTTGGTTTAGTAGAGGAATGTTACATGGGTTTTATCTGGGCTCTATGTGGGCTTCCCATATAGATATACATTTTTTCCATGACTCCACAACTATGCAGTAGACTGTCTGAATGATTGTGATAGTATCGTTGAGGAAATAATTCTACTTAATTTCTATGAACATGAATGTTTTGGAGATTTTTATGCACAGAGTTAGACTGTTTGTATAGGTTAAACATGGGCTGCCCACATAGGTCATTGTTTTCCCCTTAACTGAAACTATACATTAAACTGACTGAAAGCTTGCTAGATTATTTTGTAAGCAAAATAAATAAGGTAATTGGTGCATATGGTAATTTAATATAGTGCTATATTAATACGATATTTGACTGATACGCCAACGGGCGGTCTGGGTGACCTTAAATTCAAACATGTCGATAGTAACCTTCTAAATAATTGTCAATTGGCATTCGTAATGAAATTTGCCAATCAAATAATTTATAAATAGATCTGATTTTCTTATTTTTTTATTTTGTGAAATCATATATAGTCTAGTTGTGCTCTGAAAGAAAAAAAATCATATTTAGTGCATGTTTTCAGTAATATTGGAACCCTTGTTGTTGATTTAAACTTGTTGGAATGGGGAGGCGGCGGACGTCTCGAGTGAGGAGGACAGGTCTACCACGCCTGTGATAGCATCATAGGACATCACCAGGGCTCATAGTGTTCCCCAAGGGATCCTCGCAGCTCTAAAACAAGAACAAGAACAAGAACTTGCTGGAATTGAGGTGAGGACGAGTGCAGTAGACTGTTTGAGTTGGAGCTGGTGTATCCTGGTGTTGGCGGTTGGTCTGGTATGTTGGCCAGCCAGGCATCCAATTTGTACTTGAAGGTTTCGGGTGAGACACCTCTCATGTTTCTTAGTTTTGTTGGGATACAGTTGAATAATCTTGTAGCACTGAAGGTGAAGCTGTGGTTTGTTAGAGTTTTAACTCTGAGATGCTCCGTTGTTGTGTTTCTACACATTGGCATTGATCCTATTTTCGAGTCCCGCGTGCTAGAAATTAGCTTCTATGGACCACTGTGGCCCGCGCCGTACCCGTGGCCGCGGTGGTACGGGCTGACGCTGTTATAGTGGACGAGGACTGCGCGTTCGCTCTTTAGGTCAGACACACACACTGGGGGGCTAACACCTCACTCTTAGCCTCTCTCGCTTTACCACATACACATACTACATAACATCTGTTACTATGGTGTCTGGACGATTCGAGCGAATACTTTTTCGAGCGGAGGACCATTCGAGCGAATACATTTTCGGTAAAATTTCGGTAGTGGGCTTTCAACGAATGTTATCTACGGTATTTCTTGATCTTGAGTTAGGTTATGTGGTTAGGCTATGTTGGCCGGTAGACCAATGTCCAGGTTAGGTTAGTGAACGAGCAGGGGTCTGAAATCTTGTATGTGTTCTTATTTTCTTATATTCTTATGTTGTATGTGTTCTTATGTTCTTATCTAGTATGTGTTCTTATATTTCTATGTGCAGGGGTTGAGGTGTGGCAGGGTGATGCGGTCAGGCAGTGACACTGCCTGACCCGCCGGAGTGTGGTGACCAGCGAGGCGATGCAACAAGGCGACGCCGCCGCCCTGCCCCGCCTGCACGACACCCTCACCAAGTACCTCAAGTAGGTCACCAAGACACCCTTTACCTTCCCTCTCTTCTTTTTGTTAAACCCCTTGAGATCCAGAACGTAATTTCCATTGTAATTTGGGCACCATTAGACAATTTTTAGTGGATATAAGTAATATTTTATAGATATGACCTGTTTAGTATCCTTGTCCAATGTCTAATTTGGTATATTAAGCTACTTTTCGTAGTTTTATGGCTAACAACAGACGATTTTATATATTAATGGAAAGATCTGGGCGTGAAGGGGTTAAAGCGAGACCACCGAGAGACAAGGCCTGGTGGATCACCCGTGACGTCACACCATAAGGATACAACTCGCTCCGCTCCCCGTACAAGTTTACCTACCTAATATAATGTTTATCAGTATAAAAGATATACTTTTATCTTCGGAAATGTTTGTTCTATAATATTATCAAATAAAAAACCCCTAAACACACAAAGAAAAAGCCATTATGAGACTTTCAAGAAATAAAGCATTAACTCAAACTCTTCGCCATTTAATATTTTGCTCGCAACATTTTACATGGAGAATATCAATAGAAGCGGAGTTTAAATTTGCTTTCCATTGATATATTTTCGTTTAGTGATAAATGAATTAGCGGCATGCATAAAATTTGCGTTAACTAAATATAAAACATCATGAAATCGGGTAATTTCCTACCTAATATATTGTTTATCAGTATAAAATATATACTGTTATCTTCGGAAATGTTTGTTCTATAATATTATCAAATAAAACCGTAAAAAACACTAAAGAAATGCCATTATGAGACTTTCAAGAAATATGCATTAAACTTAAACTCTTCGCCATTTAATATTTTGTGAAAAAACGTTTTACATGGAGAATATCAATAGAAGCGGAATTTAATTAGCTTTCCATTGATATATTTCCTTTTCCCGATAAATGAATTATAACTATGCATAAATTAGCGTTAACTAAATAATAACATCATGAAATCGGGTAATTTTACCAATTTCATGATGTTATTTATTTAGTTAAACGCTAATTTATGCATAGTTTTAATTCATTTTTCAGAAAAGGAAATATATCAATGGAAAGCTAATTAAACTCCGCTTCTATTGATATTTTCCATGTAAAATGTTTGCGAGCAAAATATTAAATGGGGAAGAGTTTTTAAATTATTCATATTTCTTGAAAGTCTCATAATGGCATTTCTTTAGTGTGTTTTACGGTCTTTTATTTGATAATATTATAGAACAAACATTTCCGAAGATAACAATATATCTTTTTTTTACTGATAAACATTATATTAGGTAGGTAACTTGTACGGGGAGCGGAGCGGGTTGTATCGAGACCACCGAGAGACAAGGCCTGGTGGATCGCCCGTGAGGTCACAACCATAAGGATAAACCCCCCGCTCCGTCCCCGTACAAGTTTACCTACTTAATATATGTTTATCAGTATAAAAGATATACTTTATCTTCGAAAAAGTTTCTTCTATAAAATTATCAATTAAAAAACCGTAAAACCACAAAGAAAAGGCTATTAAAGAACTTTCAAAAAATATCATTAACTTAAACTTTCGCCATTTAATATTTTTTTCTCGCAAACAATTTACATGGAGAAAATCATAGAACGGATTTATTTTTTCCATTGTTTTTTTCGTTTAGTATAAATGAAATTTGCGGCATGCATAAAATTTGGTTAACAAATATAAAAAAATCAAAGAAAACGGTTTAATTTCCTACCAATATATGTTTATCAGTAAAAAAATATACTGTTTCTTCTGAAATGTTTGTTTTTTTTAATATTTCAAAAAAAAAACCGTAAAAACTTAAAAAAAATTCCTTATAAAATTTCAAGAAATTGCATAACTTAAACTTTTCGCCCTTTAATATTTTGGTAAAAACCCTTTTTTCATGGGGAAAAATCAATAGAAGCGGAATTTTTCCCTTTCTTTCCATTGTATATTTTTCCTTTTTTATAAAAAAATTAAACTTGCTAAATTATCTTAATAAATAAATAAAAAATCATGAAAACGGTAATTTTCCCCGTTTCATGATGTTATTTATTTAGTTAACGTAATTTATGCATGGTTATAATTAATTTATCAGAAAAGAAAAATATCAATGGAAACTAATTAAAAATTTCCGCTTCTATTGATATTTCCCTGTAAAAAATTTTTTTTACAAAAAATTAAATGGCGAAAATTTTAAATTATGCTATTTCTTAAAATCTCATAATGGGTTTCTTTTTGTGTTTTTTTTCGGTTTTTTTTTATTTGATAAAATTTTTGAAAAAACATTTCCGAAATAAAGTATTATTTTATACTGATAAAAAATTTTTAGGGAGAAAATTTACATTGCCAGATTTTTTATATCTAGTTAACGCTAATTTTTGCTGCCGCTAAATCTTTATCCAAAAAGAAATATATCAATGGGAAAACTAATTAAACTCCGCTTTTTTATATTCTCCATGTAAAAAGTTTGCGGCAAAAAATTAAATGGCGAAGAGTTTAAAATTAAAGCATATTTTTGAAAAATCTCATAATGGCTTTTCTTTGTTGTTTTACGGTTTTTTTTTTGATAAATTATAGAACAAAAATTTCCGAAAGATAACAGTAATCTTTTATGCTGATAAACATTATTTAGGTAGGTAAACTTGTACGGGAGCGGACGGGGGGTACCTTATGTGTACTCACGGGGATCCACCAGGCCTTATCATCTCGGTGGCCACGGTTGTATCCTTATGGTGTGACGTCACGGGCGATCCACCAGGCCTTATCATCTCGGTGGCCACGGTTAAAGTCCCATTGATAATTTATGAGGTTAGACGATCAATGATACACTTCCAACTATCTCTATCCATATCCATTGCCTCAACTTCTTCAATGCCCAATGCTGCCAGATCATTTTTAACCCCTTCACGCCCAGATTTTTCCATTGTTCTATATAATCGTCTGATTTTAATCGTACAATTACGAAAAATAACTTAATATATTCTCAAGTATGTCACCCAGAGACCTATAACCTTCCCCCTCTTCTTCTTCCTTCTTCTTCTTTTCTTCCTTCTTCTTCTTCCTTCTTCTCTTCTTTTTTCTTTCTGTTTAACTTCATACTGTTTTCTTCTTTCCTTCTTCTCTTCTTTCCTTCTCTTCTTTCCTTCTTTCCTTCTCTTCTTCTTCTTCCTTCTTCCTCTACTTCCTTCTTCTTCTCTTCTACTTCCTTCTTCTCTTCTTCTTTTTCTCTTCTTCTCTTCTTCTTCCTTCTTCTTTCCTTCTTCTCTTCTTCTTCTTTCTTCTCTTCTTCTTCCTTCTCGTCTTCTTCTCTTCTTCTTTCCTTCTTCTTCTTCCTTCTTCTTCTCTTCTTCTCTTCTTCTCTTCTTCCTTCTGTTTAACTTCATACTGTTTTCTTCTTCTTTTCTTTCTTCTTCTTTTTGTTTAATACTGTTTTCTTCCTCTTTTTGTTCTTGTTTTAGGGCTGCGAAGATCCCTTGGTGAACACTATGAGCCCTACTTCCTCTTCTTTTCTTCTTCTCTTCTTCCTTCTTCATCTCTTCTTCTTTCTCTCTTCTTCTTCTCCTTCTCTCCTCTTCACGTGCCCCTTACCTTCCTTCTCTCCTAATTATTATTGTGTATTTTCAATCGTACCACAATGTATTAATCAAAAAGTATATACATATTGACCCATTGACCCATTGATAGTCTACACAGTACATGTATATTAACCCCAAATGCATATCCTATTTCTATGTTATTCTATCAAGTATGATTTTGAAAGCAACCTTGTAATTTTCAACACACAACTGGGTGAGCTCAACTAGTTGAGCTCAACTGTTGGGTCCCGTATCATGTCAAAACCCAATTAACCCCTTGAGACTCAGAACGTAATTTCCATAGTAATTATGGTATTATTAGACGATTTTTAGTGACTATAAGCAATATTTAATAGCTATGACCTGTTTAGTATCCTTGTCAACTAACTAATTTGGTATATTCAGTTACTTTTCGTTATTTTATGGCTATTAACAGAGCTTTTTTTTTTAGCAAAGGAAAGATCCGGGCGAGAAGGGGTTAAATAGCTCGAATTTAATAGCTTTAGCGTAGATTTAATAAGGAAATAGGCAAAAAATGGTTCACAAATAGGATGGTAAATGCTTGGAATGGACTCAGTCAACTATAAAATATTGCGGATATTCATTAAAAATCGTTTACTGGTACCCAAATTACAATGGAAATTACGTTCTGCCTTCAAGGGGTTAACGGGCTTCACTCCAGTATTTGCTGTAGGTGTGCCTTGTGCCAAATCTTAATATTAATTCACCCAACACCTCAATTTCAAAAAAACCTAATCAACTAATCAACTTCAATTGTCTCTGACTGGTAAATTTTACTTTTATAAGATAAATATAATTTAACTGAATGTTTTAAGTAATTTCAGATAATTTTTTTGTTTCCAGGAGGAGTGAAGAAGAATGCAGAAACTTCTGATAGAACAAGAAAGCATGTAGAACGTGCGATGTCAAAGTGGTTGATTGGGGGAAGAGACCGTGGTGGTAATCGCATGCACAGGGCAATCGGCGCAACAACTAGTGCATAGGTAGGGTTGCACTTATTATTTTTATATATATATTATAGCTAATCGGATTTTTTTTTTTTCTTTTTCTGTGACCCAATATAGATTTCCTTTGAGAAAATTCAAGGAACCTAACCTACATGACCAATTTTCCCACACACAAAAATAAATGAAAAATAACCTATAATAATAGGTTATAGAATAACGGTTTTTTTTAAATTTATTTTGTTATTTTAATTATTACTATTTTATTTATTTATTTATTTGTTATTATATTTTTTTTTTGATGTGGGAATAATATGAATAGGTTCCTTTTACCTTCCCTTTGAAATGTTCTCAAAGGAAGTCCACATTGGGTCTTTTTTCTGGCAGCTGCAGACATGATTATGAGGTCCAAGAAGTATACGCCAGGGTTCTTCAAAGTATGAGTCGCGAACCCAATACTGGGTTGCAAGGATTTGCTCAGTGGGTCGCCACGTGGTAAACAGATAATTATATTAATAATATGTGAAATGCATTAATGAGAGAGAGATTGCCGATGGTAGAAGGCAGGACTTGTACGCATAATTATCAATTACTGATTGGCAAATGAAGATTATGCGTACAAGTCCTGCCTTCTATCATCGGCAATCTCTCTCTCTTACTCTCTCTTTCTCTCTCTCATTAATGCATTTCACATATTAATATAATTATCTGTTTACGACGTGGCGACCCACTGAGCAAACAAAAGCTTGCGACCCATACTTTGAAGAACCATGACCTATACTACTTGGACCTCATAATCATGTCTGCAGCTGCCAGGTGATAAGTAGAAGGATAACTGTAGGATACCTTCAAACGTGAAACTCTCCAGGCTGCCAAGGAGTGTATTGGGGAGCGCCCGAGGTCAAGGCGTGTTTTTGTCTTGACGGAGACGCTGGAGAATATCGAGGTTATATCTTCATCTTTTTTCATAGTAATGTTTAACGTCAGATTTTCCCATAATGTCTTATGAGGTTAGACGGTCGATGATACGCTTTCAATTATATTACCGGCGTTCATCATTTAAATTTGTGGCATAAGAAGAATTACACAATAACAAAAAAGAAGGTATATTGTACATATCTGTAAGAAACAATCCGGCGTAGAGGAGGCCAAGAGGGCGCCCCGCCCACAAAGCTCGTGGTTAGGGCAAGTTGATGTTCCCTGTTGAGAGTTGCTTGGTATGGGAAGGGAGTCTGCATGGGGACTATAGTCTATTCACTTAAGCCTGGATTCCTGGGCTGGGAGCTGCTCGCTGCCTAGCCGAGTTTGTAAGGACGTCGCTGATTGGCTGATAGACTCCGGCTGGGTGGCGATGGTGGTGGTACTTGCCTCGCCGCAACCCAAAACCCTTGCGTTGCCTCAGAAAAATATTCATATTTCTTGGCTTTACTCATCTCTTACACAAATAGCTATTTTTGTTTGCATCAAGTAAATCAGGTAGTGATTGTTCAACAACAACACGCCATTCATAACTCAATAGGGTAAAAAATAAGTCATGACTGACTATCACAAGAGTAGGCGGACTTTTAGGTTTTTCAGTGCATTGAAATGTTGTACTCCTACCCGATATAACCAAGCTACCAGATCATAGTTATGAAAGCTGAGCCTACCATCGTGTTCATAATACATTGCTGCATATCATGAGCATAAAAAAATTACAGTAAGACTTCACTAATATTAAGATAATTAAAGGAAAGTAAAAGAGTGTATAGACATTATTTCTTGCTTATTTTGCTTCAACTCGCTCTAACTCCATAAGTTTTGGTCACATTCAATTTTCAAGAACTGTTTCAAAATCCTTATACTTTTCCGCTTCGTGTGGTATGTAGCACGTACCAATAAGGAAAAGAGTAGGTGGTCAAAAATGGCTAAGAAAGTTAAAACTACTACTGCAAACTGGCACAGTGACGGGTGAGCATTGCTCCCTATATAGGAGAGACTGTTTTCGGGAGAGCTATCAGAGGCTCCACCCGTCACGGCACCAGTTTGAAACAGTTTCAATCGAGATCGAAAATCGAGCCGCTCCCAGGAATCCAGCTTAAGTGAATAGACTATAGCATCATTGTGACCCCCGAGAGCGGCGTCGTAGGGTGGGCGAGGCAACGCGCCCCCCGGCGTATGCCCCCAATGATTGATTGATTGCTAGGTATAGGCTAGCATATTTTATTATTATTATATTATTTTATCATCATTTCAAATTATTATTTTGTCATATAACTCATATTATTATATTAATTACTATTATATATTAATATTGTATTCAAAATCAAAATGATAATAAACTTAAAATGAGTGGTTTTATTATTATTGACATACATTGTGACATATAGTCTATATAAAATAACAATTATATACAACACTTCACTTTGTAAATACCTACACCCCTAAAAGACAATGGCATTGGCCTAAGATTACAACTCATTATGGGCCCATGTGAGATGCCCACATGGGGTCCAAAAAGCTGCCCACATAAGACATGCATCCCAATATCTGGTGCTGGCTGGGTATAGGCCGAAACGTTGCACATATGAATGAGCATTATTATATATTGTTAAAGGCTTTGTAAAGAGTTAATATACAAAATAAAACTAAAAAATCTTACACATTTTTGAAATTTCTGTAAGGTTTTTTCACTTTTCTTTAGCAAAATATAAACTATTATGCCCCAAATTAGCCCTTTAGCAATAATAATGCATCATTAATATGTGCAATAACCACCTTAATATAATGCCATGCCCACACAATACCCATAGGAATCCAACCTATATCTCATGTCTAGCCCAAAATTTTGGATTTTTTTTCTTCAATATTTTGGATTTTTTTCTTGAATATTTTTTTTTTCAATTTTCTTTTCTTCAAAATTGGTTTTTTTCTTCTAAAAAAAAAATTCTTCAAAATTTGGGATTTTTTTCTCAATTTAGATTTTTTTGGATTGATTATAATCAATCCAAAAAAAAAAATTGAGAAAAAACATTCACAATTTGAAGAAAAAAATTCCAAAATTTTGAAGAAAAAAAATTGAAAATTTTGGGCTAGACATGAAATATGGGTTGGATTCATATGGATATTTTGTAGGCATATAAATCAAATCAATCATGTCTAGCCCACCTGGGACCCACATAGTTCCCATAAGCCCACATAGGTCCCATGTTAAGCCCACCTGGGACCCACATAGTTCCCATAAGCCCACCTGGGACCCACATATTTTCCCAAAAGCCCACCGGGGACCCACATAGTTCCCATAAGCCACCGGGGACCCACATATTTTCCCATAAGCCCACCTGGGACCCACATAGGTCCCAATGTTAAGCCCACCTGGGACCCCATGGGGCCCAGCCCACATGCGGCGCACAGGGTGCGCGTGGACAAAGCTATATGGGCCCCATGTGAGATGCCCACATGGGGCACATATAGTAGCCCACATGGGGCCCACATGGGTCCCATGTTCCGGTGCTGGCTGGGACACTACCACATAAACCACAGCCCCCACCACACACTCTACCACATTAACCACAAACCCCACCACACACCCTACCACATTAACCACACACCCAAATCACATTAACCACAGCCTCCCCACATTAACCCAACCCCCAACCACACAATTTTGACGGGGCAGAAAGGAGACCAGGCCACATATAATCATTGTATCAAATATAAAAGCGGCGGTAAGCCATGGAAGGACAGTATGAAAGGTGAGTTTACAGAAAGAAGAGGGGTTTAAAAAAATAGATAGACGATAATGGAGGGATGGTGGATGGGTAGACAACAGTAAAGAGCTAGACATACGGGTAGCAGAGAATAAAAGCAAGATTTTTTACCATGTTCATTGAGAATATGGAGATCACTCGCGTGAGTAAGACCGTGGCTGAATGAATTATGAATAACTCTTAACCCTTCACGCCCAATCTTTCCTTAGCTATAAAAAATCGTCTGTTGTTACCCATAAAATTACGAAAAGTAGCTGAATTTTCCCAAAATTAGTTAGTAGACAAGTCACTTGCCACTGCACTAATGTCGCCAGGCACAATATATTATACTACTGCAGTAGTATACTACTGTAGATAACACTTATAGTCGCCAGTCACTCGCCACTGCACTAATGTCGCCAGGCACCATACATTACGAATTTTAGCATTACTACAGACTTGTATGTGCCACTGAAGAGGCATATGCACAGTAGTTTATATTATGTACATCACACTACATGTCTTCATTGGCACATAAAATTATGTAGAGATGCTAAAATTCATAACATATTGTGCCTGGCGACATTAGTGCAGTGGCAAGTGACTGGCAAATATAGTGTTATCTACGGTAAACAGGTCATATCTATAAAATATTGCTTATATGCACTAAACAGCGTCTAATGATACCCAAATTACAATGGAAATTACGTTCTGGGTTTCAAGGGGTTTAGCTGAACACTCGCCAAAAAGACAAAATTATAAGTAGCAACTCGAGTCACTATTATAAGCAGTTATGTATGATAAAAAAGTGATGATTATTGGAAGAATGGAAGGAAAATTACACCTGAGATTCCCTTTCTCTCTCTCTGGAAAATAACATAGAAAGTGGGAAAGGAGGAGGAGGAGGAAGAAAGGAGTGAAAGGACACATTGATGAAGAAAGGAAGAAAGGAAGGAAACACTTTGGCATAGCAAAGGAGGAGAAGGTGGAGGTGGTGGTTGTGGAGGAGGAGGAGGTGGTGGTGGAGGTGGACAAGAAGCAGAAGAAGAAGTGGAGGAGGAGGAGGAGGAGGTGGTGGGTGGGGAGAGGAGGTGGTGTGGGGAGGAGGTGGAGGAGTGGGGAGGAGGAGGAGGAGGAGGAGGAAGTGTGGAGGAATAACGTCAGCCTCATTATTGATAGCTATCGATAGATACCCATGTTTAAAAAAATCTATTAACCCTTTCACGTCCAGATCTTTCCTATGCTATAAAAAAACGTCTGTTATTAGCCATAAAATTACGAAAACGAACTTAAAATACCAAATTAGCTACCGTAGATAACACTATAGGGCCCCCAGTCACTTGCCACTATACTAATGTCGCCAGGCACAATATATTACGAATTTTAGCATCACTACAGACTTTTATGTGCCACTGAAGACGCATGCACAGTAGTTTATATTATGTACATCACACTACATGTCTTCAGTGGCACATAAAAGTCTGTAGTGATGTTAAATTCGTAATATATTGTGCCTGGCGACATTAGTGCAGTGGCAAGTGACTGGCGACTATAGTGTTATCTACGGTAGTGGACAAGGATACTAAACAGGTCATCTATAATAATATAAGCGAAAGTGTGTCTGTCTGTCTGTCTGTCTGTCTGTATGTATGTGTGTCCACGATAGGTGCCGCCCCCAGTGCCCCAATCCCATTATATGGCACAGTTTTGGAACCGGGTCGACCAGGGGAAGGTTTTAAGCCCACTTATCGGATGATCCGATCACCTTTATTTTCCTTAGCAGCCTATTAGCGAGACTTGTGAAAAAAAAGTGGGTTGCGAGAATTGAGGAAACCTTGATGAGGGTGATGGGTAATGGGTGAGTGAATGGGTGGGGTGATGGGTAATGGGTGTGGGGTGATGGGTGAGTGAATGGGTGGGGGGTGATGGGTGAGGTAATACTAGGTGGGGGGTGATGGGTAATGGGTGAGTGAATGGGTGTGTTGTGATGGGTAATGGGTGAGTGAATGGGTGGGGGGTGATGGGTAATGGGTGAGTGAATGGGTGGGGGGTGATGGGTAATGGGTGAGTGAATGGGTTGGGGGTGATGTGAATGGGTTGGCGTTAATACATACATTTCTACATCCATGATTTCAGGAAAGCAAGAAGGGGCTATCTGGAGAGTCTGTGTTTGGTGGGCCGAAGCGCCCAACACCAATAGCCCTTCGCAGGAGCTAGCCAAATAGTCCGCCCGGAGGGCTGCTTTGCGGCTGGTATATTATATTATATATATATATATTTTATATATTTTATATATATATATATATATAATATTGCTTATTTTCATTAAAAAATCGTCTATTGGTAGTCAAATTACAATGGAAATAACGTTCTGGGACTCAAGGGTTTAATTAGAAGAATGATTGAACCACAAAATTACTTATATGAGTAATTATTATAAAAACTTTTATAACAGTTTTTAATAGCTTGAACAGGCCTAATAATAGTGATGGTACCGATATTGAGATACTATGTATATTACTGTGTTAATATATATAATGTGATAAGAATATTTCCCACTTACAAATACGTACCAGCGCCCAGCGGGCCTCCGGAGGATTGACGTCAAGTTGCCGCTGCTTGTCACTACTGATGTAATACTACAGCAATATAATCATATAACTGTTGTTTCAAAATGTTTACACATAGAAATATTCAATTCTTCAAATTCTGTATATTAATTTCAACATAGTAAATTTTCCCGTCTGAAAATACACCAGCGGACCTTCGGGGGGCTGACGGAGGTAAATTTGCCGCCGGCGGCCGCCGTTCGCCGCTCTACAGCCAACATAGGCCCGCCGGTGATGGTTAGCTGGGTAGTTTAATATAAAAATAACATTTTATTATAACCGCGGCAAAGATTACGGGATAACACAAGCTCATATTTTCCCTTATTTCAATAACTTCCAACATATTATCAACACCTATCAATACTCAACGGTACACCTAATAAGGAATATGTAGATGATGGAGAATTAACATGGATAATATCATGGTTTAGTATAGAATTTTATTTGAAATAATTTCCCAGCTATCAATGCACTAAACTGCTAGACGTACGATAGCCATTACAAAGGGTTAAAAACCCACAAAAGGCCTAAATTGGCACCCTTAACCAGTCGATAACATAATGAGAACTTAGTTATAACAGGTTTTCGCTCCTTCATTATATCGAAATAGACTGAATAATATAAATAATTGCAGTACGACACGTTTTCTTAGGAATTCCTCGGCAGCGTTGTGTCAGTGAGTGTCTGAAATCAGTTAGTGGGAAAACGCACAAGTGGGTCGACGTTGTTATGTGGTTCGCCGCAACCTATATCCTTCTACATAGCTGTTCAGTGTTCCACGTACATCAGCATGTAAACCCAATAACGAAAATGTTTTTGTACTTATGAAATAAACAATGTCCGTAGCAATTATGATCTCCTTTTCATCGTATTACTGGATAACGACATAGGAATATTTATGGTTATACTTTCTAGGTATATTGCAGATATAGTAATGTTTTAATAAGTGTTGAACAGCCCATTAGTCTATTAATCCTGGAATTACAGCTTTACATAGCTGTAAGCTTTACAGAGCTTACATAGCTCCCAGCTGCGGGCCGCTGGGAGCGGCCCGCCGGTGAGCCTCTGAGCAAATCCCCAGCGGCCCTACGTCGTACAGTTCCGTCGGGCCGCCGGTAAAACATACGGAGGGCCTCCGGAGGCCCTCCGTCTTTGTGTTTGCTGGGAATTGTTTCAGCAAATTGCGAATATTGTAATTTTTCGTGAAATTACTTTAGTCTTATGGTCGGCCATCATGGTATTTCATGTCTTATCAGCAGGACGAGAAGTTCCTGGTCGTCTTCCCCGCTGACTTTAGTGTGCATGTGCCAGTTCTCTTCACACTGGGCCAACGCGGTCCTGCTCGCTGGCCTGGCCCAGTCCCGCCCGTTCCAGCCCGGTCCAATCCGTCTCGTGAAAACAGTGGCCGCCCGGGACTAGCCCAGTCCAGACCGGGCCAGAGCGGCCGCGAAAACGCGCTATAGTACTACTGTTTATCGTCTTAATTAAGTGGCACATACACCCCAGCAAACACAAAGACGGAGGGCCTCCGGAGGCCCTCCGTATGTCTTATCGGCGGCCCGACGGAAGTGTACGACGTAGGGCCGCTGGGAATTTGCTCAGAGGCTCACCGGCGGGCCGCTCCCAGCGGCCCGCCGTAGGGCATATGACCATTTGCCGCTGTTATATTAACTGATTGAGGAATATTTATGATTATACTTTCTAGGTATATTGCAGATATAGTAATGTTTTAAGGGGAGTTGCACAACCCCATTCCCGATTAATAGACAAATAGGCTTTTTAAAACACTTAAAAAAACTTATATTATTTTGGGCCCAAACCCCGCAAACATTTGTTTTTTTGGGTTTGACCGTTTTTGAAACCGAAAAATTTTTCCGGTTGCAACCAAAATCCCCCGCAGAAAAACGCCTTAGGGTTTGCGGCGAACAACATAACGAAAAATCCCCCCCACTCGTGCTTTTTTTTTTTCCAAAAAGTAAAACTGATTATTTTCCCCCCCCCCCCACTCAGACACAGGGGGGCCGGCCCGTAAAAGGAAAATTTAAAAAAAGGTGACTGAAAAACTTTATTTTTTTTCTTTTTCGAAAATGAAGGAGCGAAAATGTTTAACCCCTAGTTCCCCATTATTTTATCATGGTTTTACAATTTTTTTTGGGGGTTTTTAAATTTTAAGGATCGAAGCATCCCCCAAATCGGAACCAAAAAGGGGGTGCCCCCCTCCACCCTTTTTTTTTTTCCAAAAATCTTCTATTCTCGGTCTGCCCAAGTTTCCCCCTCCCCCCCGGGTTTTGAACCCACCCCTCTCCCTCCCTCGCCTTCTCTCTCTCTCTTCTCTCTCTCCCCCCTCTCCTCTCTCCTTCCTCTCTTCTCATTTTCCCTTTTCCCCCTTCCTCTCCTCTTCGCCCCCCCCACCCCTCTCTCTTTCTCTCTCTCTTCTCCTGTTCCCTTCTCCCCTTATTTCCTCCCCCTCTCCCCTTCCTCTTCCCCCTTTCTTTTCCCTTCCTCCCTCTCTCCCCCCCTTCTTTTTTCTCTCGCTCTCTTCCCTCTTTTTCTTCCCTCCCATTCCCTCTTTTTCTCCCTTTTCTTCCCTTTTCCCATCCCTTCTCCTTCTCCTTCCTCTCTTTTTCTCCCCCTTTTTTCCCCTCCCTCTCCCCCTTCCCTCTCTCTCCCCTTTTTCCCCCTCCTTTCTCTTCTCCCTCTCCCTCCCCCCTTTCTTCTTTCCTTTCTTCTCCTCCCCCCTCCTCCTTCCTCCTTCCCTCCTTCCCCCACTTTCACCCCCTTTTTCCCCCCCCCCCTTTCCCTAAATTTTTCAGAATTTCCCCACCCCTTCCCAAAACCTTTTGTTTCCCCCTTCTTTTCCCCCCCCTTTCCCCTTCCCAGTTTTAAAAACACCTTTTCCCCTTGGTGGTTTCTTCCCCCCCCCCCCCTTTCCCATTTTTCCCTTTCTCCCCCCCCCTTCCCCCATATTTTTTCCCCCCCGTCCTCCTTCCTTCATTTCCCCCTCCCTTTTTCCCCTCTTGGGTTTAAACTGTATTAGTGAGCAATTTTAAACTATTTAAATTAAAACCCGCAAAAGGCAATTTCCCACCATATTACCTATTACAGAGTTTTTTTTGGCATAGGAAGTTAACGTTATTTAACGATCATATCTAGGGGGGAAGAGAGAGGGAGAGAGAAGAGAGAAGAGAGAAGGGGAGAAGAGAGGAGAGAGAAAGAGAGGAGAAGAGAGAGAAGAGAGAGAGAGAGAGAGAGAGAGAGAGAAGAGAAGGGGAAAGAGAAGAGAGAGAGAGAGAGAGTAAAAAATTTTTTGTGTAAAAATTAATGAAACAACTTTGATTAAAAAATAAATTAATCTTTTTAATACAGTTCGTGTTGTGGTGTGGGGGTTTTGGGGGGTGTGTGGGGTGTGTGTGTACGACTGAAGTGCTGGTAAAAGGCAAAGTGCTGCACATTTCCACTACATGCTTTATATGGGGGTCCTGGCCCTGATCCCACTTGCTTATAGGAGTAAATGGATCAAAAGCTTGTTTGAGGCACAAAAAAGGATAAAGTTTTTTAGCACCTCGAGACGTCACCTTATTAAAAAGTCTTTAGTGGTTTTTGGTTTTTTCAGGAGTTAAACCCCTAATTTACCAGTTAGCCTCTCTCTCTCCCCTCTCTCCTCTCCTCTCTCCTTTTCTCTCTCTCTCTCTCCTTCTCCTCCTCTCTTGTTCCCTTTCCTTCTTTTTTCTTTTGTCTTTCCCTTTTTTCCCTCTCCCGACACACACCAAAAATAACCCCAACAAAAAAATTAAAAACTTTTTTAGTTTTTAAAAAAAGATTATTGGGTAATACCATTACCGAAACAAAAACCAAAAAAACCCCCCCAAAGGCCCAGTTTACTAATTTTTTTAAGAAAAAAAAAAGAAGAAATTTTAAAAATTTTGTCATAAGGCCCTTGGGTTGGGGGGGGGGGGGGGGGGGGGAATTTAAAAAGCTTTTTATTTTAAAATTAAACTCATCAGGGAGCTATAAAATCGGGAAGGTTTTTTAAACAGGTGTGGCATTTAGGGGGGTGGAGCGGGTCTCCAGGGGGAACTGGCGAAAATTTGTAGACAAGGAAAAAATTTGAAAATTGATGGGAATTTCCCCGCCCCCGGTTCGCTAAGTAAATGGCGGGTGTTACTCTGGGGTTTAGTGCATTGAAAAGCTGCTGGGAAAAATTTTTTTAAATATATTCTTTCTAATCATGATATTATTCTATGTTTTTTCCCTCTCTACATATTTCCCTTTTTAGGTGTACCCTTGGTATTAATATGTTTTTAATATTTTGGAAGTTATGAAATAAGGAAAATTACCTTGTGTTATTCCGTAATAAACTTTTCCCGGGGTTAAAACAAGTTTTTTTTTTTATGATATTAGCTACACACCAGCTAACTGATAATTTTTCCATGTAAGCTCCTTCCTATGTACTATCTCATCTTTATTGCTATTTTTCTGGGTTTCCTGATAAAGCTGGAAAAATTTGAAAAAAACCCGATATATGATAATTTTTATAAAAATATTATAAAATTTTATAACTTTTTAATGCTTTACAGGGCCCAATAATTATGGGGACCCATATTGAAATACTTGTTATTAGAGTTAAAATTTTATAAAATAAAAGAATATTTCCCACTTACAAATACGTACCCGCCCAAAGGGCCTCCGGAGGAAATTGACGTCAATTGCCACTGCTTTTCACTACTGAGTAATCTACATCAAAATAAACATTAACTTTTTTTCAAATGTTTACACATAAAAATTTAAAATTTTTGAAATTCTGTACATTTTTTTCAACATAGTAAATTATCCCCTCTGAAAATACACCAGCGGGGCCCCGGAGGGCTGACGGGGTAAAATTTCCCCGGCGGGCCCCGTTCGCCCCTCCAAAAAGGGCCCACGTCGGGCCCCCCGTATGGGTTTGCTGGGGGACTCAGTGTGATGCTTAATTCGTAATATATGATGGTTGCCCGGCGACTAAGTGCGGTGGCGACTTTCTGTTTTTCTACGGGACGTAACCAATGTCCGGGATTGTATTTAAAACCCCAGTATTACAGGGCCCATTTTTAAAGGGTTTGGGAAAGGGTATATGTTTCTGTGGGGATCATGAACCAGTGACAGCCCAAATTTCCCTCCCCCCCAAAAAACCCATTTGCCCCGACCCCAGGGGTTTGGGGGGGGAAAAAAAAAATGGGTGATTGGGAGTATTGGTTGAACTGCAGATTTAACCCAAAAAAATAAAGGTCGACCTTTAAAAAAAAAATGTGCTGAAAAAGTGCCAATACTGGTAGGGGAGTGCCCTTTTTAAGGGCCGACTCTTGATCAACAAAGGGAACGCAAAACCTTTGGGCCCGGGGGGTTTCCCTTGGGCCCGCCCGCCTGCTCTGTGTCCTGCCCCTGGTGCAGCTCTTGCCCCCTCCAACCTTGCTGCTGCAGTGTCCACGCCCACCACCACGCCCTCAACGTCCCCCTTTGTCCTGCTGCCGTCCACCCAACACAAAACGGTATGATGAGGGAGGAAGTGGGCGTGGGGCCCCCCAGGCAGGGCAGAGTGTCAGGGCAGTGCGTGCTCTCTGTGTGCTGACTGTCACCCTGTTTTCAGGGGCTGGGTCAAGTCCAAGCCGGCTGCTCCCCCCGCCTGACCCCGGCCCCTCAGGCTCCCCCAGGGTTCCCGCAGGACCGGTCATCGCGTGCTGGTGGGAGTGTTGCCCTTGCGGTGGGAGGACCTTGGTGGTGGCCGGGGGACACAAGCAGCAATGAGTGGGCCCGGGAGGCAGCAGGAAAATCAGTCCCCCCCTCCTCAGGTTGTGGTGGGGCACAGGGGGGGTGAATGGGCAAAAAGAATCACCTGGAGGCAGGCAAACGCAGGCCACCAGGCACCATCAGTGAGCTGAAGTTGGGCCAGCAGTGGTGGGAACAAAAAACAATTCAAATGCAAGAGTCGGGCTTTTTGAAGAAAGTACATTTTTTTTCCCCTCTGAACACACGTGGTGGTTTTAAGAATTTATGAATGTTTTTTAGAGTGTTGGAGGAAAAGATTTTTTAACTACACAAAGAGTTTGAACCACACCTCACCAAATACACTTCTCCCTGACACACAAGTGGTGGGATAAGAAAATTTAATGAAATTTTTTTAAAGAAGTTGGGGGTGGGGAAAAGATGTACTCATAATTTCCACCCTAAACTACTCAACCACAAAACACCCCTGAAAACACCACATAGGGTTAACAAGTTTTGTAAAGAAAAATTATGAATGTTTTAGAGGTGGTGGGAAAAAAAACTTTTAACTTCAAAAAGAGTAAACCTCAACCAAACACACCACACCCTTCCAAACACAGTGGGGGGTGTTACAAAACATATGAAATGTTCCCTAGAGTTGTGGGGACAAAGAATTTACTGGGGGGGGGCAAATGGTAAGCCTCACCAACCAACACCCTGACACACATTGGTGGCCTAAAAAATCACGAGTGGTCCCCCTAGAGTGTGGTGGGAAAAAGAAATTTTTATACCATTTTTTCGTGAAAACTCAACAAAACAACACCTTTTAGACACACTGGCCCAGCTTGCGGGTATTTCAAGTGTTGATATTTGTTAAAGCAAGTGTTTTTCAAGACAAAGAGTGGGACTCGCCAATTTGGGGGTGGACCCAGCACACACAAATGAAGAATTCCACCTTTTTTGGAGGTGGGTGTGTTTTTGGTGTGGGGGAAACAAGTGGTGGTTTGTCTCTTAAACCACGTTGGGCCTGTTGGGAGTGGTGTTTTTTTGTGGTGTGGGGACAATGGGTGGGTGGGTGGTGGTGGGTTGGGCAAAAAGTGGGGGGTGTTTACATGTGGTGGGGTGGGGAAAGCCGTTGCCCCTTGGTGTTTTCTGTTGGTAGGAGTGAAATGGCCCCCAGCAAATTGTTTTTTGGGTTTGGCCAGTTGGCAAGGTGGGGACTTTTTCAAAATAAATGTTTATCCCGGGTTGTTTTAAAGGTTTCCCTCTGCTGATTGGGTGCCTTAAAAAAACCCAATCCCCCCTGGTCCCACGCAAAAATAAGGTTACCTCTTTTTTTTTTCTTGCAAGGTCCACACCATATATGTATATCGGCCACTAAACCTTACTTCTGGGTCTCTTCAACCATTTGGACAGCAGGCAAAAGGAAAAAGTGGATGACCATTCCTGTCAATTTAGGGGAAAATCGTCCCTTAATGTTAATTTTTCATTTGCGGGTCACTGTTTTGTAAGGGGTTAGAAAATACTCCTTTTTGTGGAAGAAAAACGAAATCGGGGGGGGGGGGGTTTTTCCCTTTTTAAAACCCCTTGAAAAGAACCAGAACGTAAAAAATTTCCATTTGTAAAAGGGGAAATTTGGTTTGACCACCATTTAGATATTTTTTTGAATGAATATACCAATAGATTTATGACCTGTTTGTTAAGGTGTACCTTGGTCCACTACTAATTTGGGTTAAATTTTAGTTTTGGTACTATCGTTTTGTAATTTTATTGCTCGACATAACATTTTTATATACTAGCAAAGGAAAACGAATCCCTGGGGTTGTGAAGGGGTAACCCCCAGTGGCTTAGCCTAGGGGTAATTTAAAATTCATTTGGGGGGGGCAACTGGGTGGGGCCACCACAGCTGAACTATGGGGGGGCCCACCTGGGTGGGCAAAAACAGCTGAAAAACTATGGGGGGGCACTAGAGAAATGAAGGCCGGAACAAGCCCATACCAGCTGGGGAAAGTTTTTTTTGGTGAGGGGTGGACTGGGGAATTTTAACTTTCCACCTTACAGTGGCCCAAGAAACCTCCCCCCTCTTTTTGCATAATTTGCATTTCCCTGACCATATCAAGAGTTATCCCTGAAATGTAATGGACCTGTGGAAAGGTTTTATTTATATTTTTTTAATTCCTAGGAGTTGGTGGGGTGCGTGAAAAAAGTTACTGTTAAAGGGTGAACATCTAAAGTTGCTGATGGAAGGAACGAAAAATAAAAGCAGTCCCCCAAATGACCAAAAAGTTACATACATATATTACCAACTTTATTACAAAATTGGAAAAATGGAAAATAACAAAAAAATTTGATAACTGAAAATAACAGGAAAAAGGCCTAGAAGTTTTTTTTTTTAAGCAGCAAGGGCAAAGAAAATTTTTTTTTTTTCCCACTGAAGAAAAGTGGGAGAATAACCTCACTTTAACAAAGCAAAAATTTCTTCTTTTCACAAAAAGACTTTGTGGTTTTCCTCCCAGCCAAACTTTTAATTCAAACAAAAATACTTTTAACATCAAGGGCCTTTTTAACTCCGCCTGCTTTTCAATTGAAAACAAACGCAAGCCAAGGATTACCTAATCTCTCATTGCCCTGTGGTATTTTCTCAGTTGGTAGTTTTTTTTGAAATTAATTTCAGAGCGAGAGGCGTCCTCTCTGGCTGAAGCTGATGAAAAAAAAACCACAGGTAACAATACTAAATAGAAATTTTGACCAAAAACCGTCCCCCTGTAGAACAACTCAAGGAATTGCCCCTTTCATATGGACGCAAAAAATTTCTCACTAAATTTATAACAGTGAATTTTTTGGGGGCTTTTCATTGTACGATGTTAACACATCCCTTGTAGCGGTCACCTTTTTCTAACATGCTGTTTTTGCAGTGCAGCTCATGGTTAAGAAATTCTTCCTCATTAGCAAACGAAAATGCATGAATAAGTCCAGACATTTTTCTCAAAAGATAATTGGATGACTACTCTACTTTTCTGTTCTTATAGGGGAACCTTGGGTTTTGTTGGGAATTCAGAATGGACCTGTAAGACTGCTTTCAAGTAAGGTTTTTCCACATGCTTCCCTTACTGGAAGCCCCCTTGTCCCCCAATTTTATGTTTAACATAATGGAATCTAGAATAGGGAATAAAAAGTTAAAAAAAATTTCGTGTTTGAAATCCTTACACTGAATCAGAAGTGTGTTGCCTTTCCCTGGAAAAACCTGTCTTCCCAATAGAATCAGTACCACAAAATCCTGGTGGGGTGGGTGTGGAACCCCCCCACCTGGGAGTAATTTAAAAATAAAACTATAGAGTCAAAAACAATATTTATACACATGTTGTAAAAAAACCGAATTAATATTCATCCCCTTGACAACCGCCTAATAATGTGGCCAACATCAACAAAAAACTTCACAACATATTTTTATTACCTCATTATTAAGAAACAAAACGAAAAAACCAACTTAAATGAATTATAAGAAATATTGGTAAACATAAGAATTTTAATTAAAACAACCCACTCGTATATTAACAATCTCCGAGGTCCACATCAGTTAATTAGGCAAAATAAAAAATTTTGGGGTAAATTACTGTTTTTTCCCCTTAAAGTATCCGTCCAGAACCATTTTCATCAGTCCTGATTTGATGTAATTAGAGTATAAGAGTCCCATTCGAGTGTATCAACAATAATGTTGTCAACTTTTGTGCAAATCCAGTTCCCAAGCCGTTTTTTGAATAATTCCGCAAATCCAACAAAATCGTAATTTTCCCCTAAGCTTCACAGGGGAAAAAAACCGCTGTGCTGGCAACTGGCAGAAACATGCCGCCAACGGCCCTTTCCGGTGAGACCGTAAAAAAAGGAAGGCTCCCTCTTCCCCGCGGCTTTGCTGTGTTGTGTGGTGGTGGTTAGTGGTTTTGTGTGTGTGTGTAACAAAAGTAGTAGTGGTTTTTTGTTGTTTGTGTGGGGTGTGTTTGTGGGGTGTGTTGTAAGTAATTTTGTTTTTTTTGTGTGTGTGGTGGGTGTAGTAGTGTTTTGTGGTGTGTGTGGTGTGTGTTGGGTCCCCTAGTAAAAAGTGTTTTTTTGTGTGGTGTGTGGGTGTGTGTGTGTTTTTGTAGTATAAGTGTTTGTTGTGTGTGGTGGGGTGTGCGTTGTTAGTGTTTTGTTTGTAAAGTGTGGGTTTTGTGGTGTGGGTGGGGGGGTGTTGTGTAAAAGTGTGTTTTTGTGTGTGTGTGTTGTGTGGTATAGTAGTGTGGTGTGTATGTGGGTGTAAAGTAAGTGTTTGTGGTGGGGTGTGGTGGGGGTGGTGTGTGGGTAGTAGGTGTTTTTTGTGTGTGTGGGTTGTGTTATACAGTTGTTTTGGTGTGTGTGTTGTGGTGTGGGTAAGGAGTGTTTTGGTGTGTGTTGGTGTGGTGGTGGGGGTGGGTTGTGGGTGGTACAGGTAGTGGTTTGTGTGTGTGTTGTTGGTGGTGTGTGTGGGTGTGGTTGTTGTAAGTAGTGGTTTTTGGTGGGTGTGTGGTGGTGGGGTGGGTTTGTGTGGTGGGTGTGTGTTGTTTGGGTGTTGGTGGTGGTTGGGGTTGTGTGTTGTGGTGGTGGTGGTGTGTAGTAAGTGTTTTTGTGTGGTGGTATAAAGTGTTTGTGGTGTGGGGTGGTGGTGGGGTGTTTAGTAAGTGTTGTGTGTGGTGTGGGTGGTTGTACATAGTGTTTGTTTTGGTGTGTGTGGTTGTGTTGTAAGTAGTGTTTGTTGTGATGTAAAGTGGATTTGTGTGTGTGGGTGTGGGTGTGGTTTTTGTGGTAAGTAGTGTTTTTTTTTTTTGGGTGGTGGGTTGGTGGTGTGGTGTAAATAGTGGTTTGTGTTGGTGTGTGTGTAGCAGTGTTTGTGTGTAGTAGTGTATTGTGTGGTGTTGGTGGTGTTGTGGGGGGGGAGGGTGTTGTTGGTGGTGTAAAGTGTGTTTGTGGGTGTGGGTGGGTGTGGTGTGTGTGTATATGTGGTTTTTGTGGTGGTTGTGTAAGTGTGTTTTGGGTGGTGGTGGGGTGGGGTTGTTTTTTTGTGGTGGGTGGTAAGTGTTTTTGTGTGTGTTGGTTGGTGGTTGTGTGGGTAGTAGTGTACCCCACCTCCCCTCTCCCTCTTCTACCCCTTCTCCTCTACCCCTCAACCCTCTCCCCCCCACACTTCTCATTCCCTTTTCGCCCCTCTCCCATTCCTCCCTCCTCTGACTCTCCTCTCCTCTCTTCTTCTCTCCTCTCTCTTCACCCTCCTCTCCATCTCTTCTCCTCTCCCTCTCCTGTTCCTCTCCCTACCTCTCTCTTGTCCTCTCCTCACTCTTCCACCTCCCTTCTTCTCTCTCTCCTCCCCGTCTCTCGTCTCCTCTCTCCCTCTCCTTCAGTCCCCCTTCTCCATCTCCCTGCCTCTCTCTTCTCGTCCTCCTCTCTCTCCCTCCTCCCTCCTCTCCTCTCTTCTCCCTTCCCTCCTCTCCTCTCTCTCCTTCTCTCTTTCTCTCGTCTTTCTCTCGCTCACTCTCTTCTCTTATCTCGCCTCTCTTCTCCTCTCCTCTTCTCTCATCTCAGTCTCACGTTCTCCATCTCTCATCTCTTCTCTCTTCCCCTCCCTCTCTCCTCCTCTCCTTCCATTCTCCCTTTCTCTTCCCTCTCCTCCTTCCTCTATCCTTCTCTCCTCTCTCTCTCTCTCCCCCCGTTTCCTTTCTCTCTCTCTCTCTCTCTCCTTCTCTCCTCCTCATTCTCCTCTCTTCCTCACTCTCTCTGCCCTCCTCCCCCTCCTCTCTCTCCTCCTCTTCTCCCTCTCCCCTCTCCGTCTCTCCTCTCTTCCTCTCTCTTATCCTCCTCTTCTCTCTCCATCCCCTCTACCCCTCCTCAAAAAAACTCTCATCTGTCTCTCTCTCTCTCCTCTCTCCTCCCTCCTTCTCCCCCTATTCATCACTCCCTCCTCTCTTCTCGTCTCTCCCTCTCTACCGCAACGTTGATTGTTTGGAAGTGGCCCTATTTGAGGTTGTTCGAATGTTCCTGGAGTAAGGTAAAGGGATTGGAAATAATGTGAAAATACTCTTGGTTAAACTTTTTTGTTGAATGGTTGAAAAACTGTCCTTATGCCCTGAAGTTAATTTGTCTGATTTGGCGACAACCTGGTGGGAAATTTTGGGGGGGTATTTCAAATCATAGTTAAACCACTATTACCAGGTTAAACAAGAGGCATTATTTTGTTAAGCCTGGCGAACCTTTAAAGTAAAGTCGTCCCAGGAACCCTTTTTTTTTTTTTTTTGGTGGCCTAATTTAATGTTTTTGAATTATTCAAAACACCTAATCCTCCAACCAAAAATGAAATCTTGGGAACTTTCCCCAGGGCCTTAATTTTCCGCAAAAAAAGAAACAAAAACACGACTTTTTGCTAAAAAGCCGCGCGGAAAAACAAAAAATTGGGTGGTGTCCCCTTTCCCCTCCACAGGGGTTTACGCCATGTTTATGAAGACATCACGAGAGGAACGCTCCAATGTAAAACAACACTCGTCTGCCTTTTGTTGAGACCTGCCCGGCAAATGTTTGATGAGCGATTGTACTTGGGTTTGGTCCAGACCAGTAAATCTGTCGCTGTGACAGATCTAGAGTACGATGCTCCAATCTGAGACCGAAATAAATGACCGCTTCTCGCGTATACTATGAGGAAAACAAAATCCCAGATTGTTGATGGGCTACGCTATTGGTTTTTTGGTGGCAAACGGAAAATGTGTGGTTGCGTGGGGGGGATGTTAGACAGTGTGACATGAACAGTCAAGGGAGTGCTGTTGACTGGTTTGGTTTGCAGACTGCCATACAAGGCTACCTATGGTGTGTGGCTACGGAATGTGGGTGGGTTGGGGAGGGGGATGTAGACAGTACTGCCCAGCTCTGAGTAAAGAGTGAATGGCAGTAACGGGTTTGGGTCGGCAGTCACCGCTAGTGTATCCTTGCTGCAGCAATTTTTTTTCCCGCGCGCAAGCAGCAAAAAAGTTGGCACCCTCGAAACCGCTGCCAAGACGGGGGAGGGGCCAAGACGCAAACACTTACTTCAATACTCCACATACCCCACTCCACAAAGTAACTCCACCCTTTCACACACACACAACACGCATATAAGAACATAAGAAACAAAAAAGAAAATAAGGAAGCTACTAAGGCCCGCGAGGCCTACACGTGGTAGTTCCTGTCACCTAACACTACCTACTTTCCACCTTCCATCCCATCCATGAACCTATCCAGCCCCTTTTTAAAGCTTCCCTAATGACTCCGCACTAACTACCGGGTCTACTGAGTTCTTTCCAATCTTTTCACCTTTCTATTTGGGGAACCAGTTTTTCCCTATTTCCTTTCTTAATCTACGCCCTTCCAGCTTGAATCCGTTACTTCTTGTTTCTACCCTGGTTAATGGTCGTAAGAACTTTTTTCCTACCTCTCCTTTATTTTAAAACCCTTTATCCCCCTTAAAAAACTTCTATCAGATGCCTCCTTACTCTGCGGGCTCTCGAGTGAGTGAAAAATTAAAAACTTCAATCTTCCCCCATAACTAAAGTTACGCATCCCTTTTTTTGGATCCTTCTCTGCACTTATTCTAACAAGGCTATATCTATCTGAATATTGGAACCCAAAAAGAACCGCATGCTAGGGGAGGTCGCTGGAAAAATTTTTGAAAAACCCCCCCCCTTTTTTTAAAACCCCTTTTTTAAGAAAAATTAACCCCTTTTTCCCCCGAACCCCCTTCCACCCCCCCCTTAAACCCCCCTTCTTTTTAAGGGGTAAAAGCCCAGTGGGCATCATGAACCATGGAGAGAAACTGCACTCTTACAGCCAATTTCCCTCCCCCACCCAAAACCCCCTATTGCACACAGTCCCCCCCCAGTGCGTTTTGGGGCGGGAAAGAAAATGGTGATTGGAGTATTGGTTGAAACTGCAGATTTCCCAAGGAAAAATAAAGGCTGCGACCATAACAGCTATAAAATGTCCAAGTAGCTGGTAGGGGAGTGCCCGTTGGTAAGCCAACTCTTGATCAACATGGCAACGCACCGCCTGGGGGTTCCATTGGCACTGCACCGCCTGCGTCCTTTGTCCTGCCCTGGTGCAGATACTGCCCCTCTCCAACACTTGCTGCTGCAGGTCCACGCCCATCACCACGCCTCAACGTCACCGAAACCTTTGTCCTGCTGGCGTCCACAACAACACCACACGGTGTGGATGATGCAGGAAGAGGTTGTGGGCCCCGCAGCAGGAGCAGGTGTCAGGGCAGCTGTGGCTCTGTGTGCTGACTGTCATCACTGTTTTGCAGGTGCTGAGGTCACAGTCCAAGCCGGCTGCCTCCGCCGCACTGTCCCCGGCTACCTCAGGCATCCCCGAGAAGTTCCCGCAGGACCGGTCTCGCGGTTGCTGGGTGGGAGTGTTGCTGCGGTGGAGCTGTGGGGCCGGCCGCAGCATGAGTGTGTCCGGGAGCAGCAGGATTCAGTCTGCCTCACAGTTTGGAGCACAGGTGGTGAGGGCCAGATCACCTGGAGGCAGGCATCTCAGGCCAAAAGGGCACCACGTGAGCTGAAGTGCCAGCAGGGTGAACAAAACATTTAAATCAAGAGTAAGCTGAGAGACATTCCGTGACCACAGTGGTGTAAGAATTAGGAATTTTTAGAGTGTGGGAAAAGATCTTACTTCAAAAAGAGTCACCTCACCCGGGGGGGGGGGGACACCACCTGACACACAGTGGTGTCAAGATTATGAAATGTTTAGAGTGTGAGGAAAAATTTCTCACAAGATCACTCACCACACACACCATGACCACAGTGTGTTAAGAATTATGAATGTTTAGATGTGGGAAAGATTTACTAGAAGAGTGACCTCACCAAACACAACCCTGACACAACATTGGTGTCAAGAATTATGAATGTTTAGAGTGTGGGAAAATTACTCTAAGAGTACCTCACCAAACACACCCTGACACACAGTGGTGTTAAGAATTTTGAATGTTTAGAGGGGAAAAGGTTCCTCAAAAGGGTCATCCTCACCACACACTAGTTGACCCTGACACGACATTGTGTTAACAAAATCACGAGTGTCCCTAGAGTGTGGGAAAAGGTTGTATAACCATTTCTAATCCTCACACACGAAACACGTCCTTTAGACACATTGGCTTGCGGGGTTCAATGTGTATTTGTAGGCAGTGTTTTCAACACAAAGGGTATATTGCCACATCACAGAGATCCACTTTTTGAGGTGGTGTGTTGTGTGGAACAAGGGTGTGGTTGTACCCGTGCCTGTGGATGTGTCCCGGTGGTGGCAATGAGTGTGGTGAGCAGTGGTGTTTACATGTGTGGTGCAGCCGTGCCCCTTGTGTTCTTGCGAGGGAATAATGGCCCCCCACCAGTTTGTTGGGTTGACATGCAGGTGTGACTTTCAATAAATTTATCCAGGTTTTTTAACGGTTTCCCTCTGCTGATTGGCTTAAAAACAGTGTCCACGCATAAGTTACCCTAAATTTTCTGCAGGTCACATTATGTATATGCGCATAAACCTTACTCTGTCTCTTTCATCTTGGACAGCAGCAGGAAAAGTTATCACAACTGCATTATGGGGATCGTCCGCCATAAATTTTCTTATAAATTTTTGAAAATATCGAAAAATTCGGAAAATTACCCCCTGGACCTTTCACTTGTTGCGTGAAGAAATGTTCAGCAAATTCGTAACAATAAATGAATCACAGCTCTTAATCTTGGCATCATGAAAGACTGTGTTCGCCTGCTACTTTTGCGTTCAACAATAATGCCTTTTCATTTTCATTTAGTCATATTGACTAAAGGTAATTATTCCCTTCCACCAATCTTTTCGTTTGCCTAATATGGAAATCGGGGCCGGTTTGTCGAGCCATAAGAACTTTACGAATATCACTAAATTACCAAATTAAGTTTAGTGGCAAGATACTAAACAGGTCATATCTCCTAAAATTCCTTATACTCACTAAAAATCGTCTAAGGGTACACAAATACATTGGAAATTATGTTTCTGGCGTGAGTTGGTTAGAACATAAGAAAATAAGGAGCTACAAGAGCTGGGAGACCTACACGGGGTAGTTTCCCCTGTTACTTAATATCTACATCCACCTTTCATCCCCCATCCATGAAATCTAGCCTCCTTTTTAAACTCCGTAAATATACAATATAATAAAAAGGTGACGTTTTGAGTAGTTCGAGCAACGCAGACCATTTGCATACTTATCATAATTCAAAGGCAACTATTTAACTTGACCGAGATGTCCTTCTTGTGAAAGCCGTATTTCCTTGTAAGTTTTTTCAATTTTTTTTTGCATTTCCGTATAAATTTCCATGTTAAGGTTAACCCCTGAGACCCAGACCGTATTTCCATTGTAATTTTGCTACCAATTAGATGTTTTTTTTTAGTGACTATAAGCAGATTTTTAGCTATAACCTGTTTTTAGTATCCTTGTCCCACTAACTCATTTGGTGTATTCAGTTACTTTTCGTAATTTAATGGCTGGACTTAATTATTTGTTGTATAGCCAGAAGCTCTGGGTTGAGGGTAACGCCTACGGGGGGGTGATGGCTGGCGATCACAGATTCCAGTGTTGGTTAAGAACCATTGGTGAATACACACACACACCACCGCCTGCATCATCTAATCGTTAGACGCTTCTAGTCTGGCCATTGTGTGGTCGGGCGTTCAGGGGGGATCCTCACCTCGCTTCCGTGGATTTTTTTCACTGCCAAATGCGGGCGGTACTGTCCCCCTTGAGCAAGTTGGATGGGTGTGGTGTGGTGTGGTGAGGTCCCCGCATTGCCCACAGATCGGTACTAATCAGCTTCCAAGCTGGCACCGGAAGGGTTTAGGATATTTGGGGTGGTGAAACTGGCGATTTGGGGTGGGTTCAACTTGCGTGGACCAAGACCGTGGGGGAATGAATGACACCACACACACCACACCACACACAGCCACTCGCTCGTCTCTCTCTCTCTCTCTCTCTCTCTTCTCTCTCTCTCATCTCTTTCTCTCTCTCTCTCTCTCATCTCTCTCTCTCCTACATTCTCTCTCTCTCTCTGCTCTCTCCTCTCTCTCTCTCTCTCTCTCTCTCTCTCTCTTCCACCATAATAAACAGAATTTCCACTCTTTAAAACATACCATGAAAACAAACGGATGCAGTCAGTTCGTACACAAGTTGTTTCGTACACCAGTAGAGTCGTACTCAAAAAAGTTATTTCGTAGTCTATATGAAACCATAGTCGTTTCGTATACACTCAGCTCAGTTGAACTTGATTACGAGAGTTACGATTCGACAGCCAGGTATGTACGAAAAAACTCAAATCAGTTTTACGAAACAACTAAACAGAAACCTGGGGCGAATAACTTGTGTACGAACTCCCGTAACCAACAACATAGCAGTATAGGGTCAATCAGAAGTCAATAGGCGCACCGCAATACCCTCCCACATGTACCTGGAATTTGTCGCCGATCGGAAACACTCGCCGCCTTCGTCCGAGTGTTCCAATTCCTTGATTACAGGACCCAATATATAGTCTCATTCAATTAGGATATTCACCCGTGTTTTTCTGTATAGCAGGATGAAAATAACAGCATAGCTTTGATCTTAGGTTAAGTTAGGTACCAATGTCCAGGTTAGGTTTAACATTTCCACGTCGGCGAGAGTTTCTAGGTTGGTGTTTCAGCGAGAATTCCCCATCGGCGACAGTTTTCCATAAACCCCCACACAGACACCCGGCAACCCCCACCACACACCCTACCACATTAACCACAGCCTCTAAACCACACACCACTACCTACATTAACCACAGCCCCACACCACCACCCCTAGCCGCATTACCACAGCCCCCACAACACACACTCCACACTTAACCACAGCCCCCACCACAACCCTAAACACATTACCCACAAACCCCACCACACACCCTATCACATTACCACAGCCCCCACCACAGCTGGTATCGTATCAAGGGGCCACCCTACCACATTAACCACAGGGCCCCACCACACACACTACCACACTAAACACACACCTACCACTTACCACAGCCCCCACATACACTACCCACATTGACCACAAAACCCCACCACATTAACCACAAACCCCACCACCAACCTACCACTTTAACCACAGCCCCCACCACACACTACCACATTAACCAAACACCCTACCACATTAACCACAGCCCCCCACCACACACTACCACATTAACCACACACCCGTCCCATTAACCACAGCCCCCCACCACACACTACCACATTAACCACACACCCCCCACCACACACTATCCACATTAACCACACACCTACACATTAACCACAGCCCCACCAGACACTACCACATTACCCACAAACCCCACCACACACCCTAACCACATTAACCACAGCCCCCACCACACACTAACCACATTTAACCCCACACCTTACACATTAACCACACACCCTATCACTTAACCACAGCCCCCACAACATTAACCACAACCCCCCCCACACAATTTTTAGACCGTGCAGCAAGGGAGACACAGGCCAGCATATAATCATTTATCTAATATAAGAGCGGCGGTACGCCATGAAAGGACAGTAAATGAAAGGGGAGTTACAGTAAAGAAGAGTGGATTTAAAAACTGATAGATAGACCGATATAGGAGAGATGGAAGGAGGGTAGACAGACCGTAAGAGCTAGACATACGGGCAGCAGCGAAATAGAAAGAAAGATTTTTACCATGGTCCCATTAAGAATATGGAGTCAGCTCGCGTGAGTAGACCGTGGCTGAATGAATTGAATAACTCTTACCCTTCACGGCAATCACGCCCAGATCTTTCCTTGGCTATATAAAATCGTCTGTTTACCCATAAAATTACTAAAGCTGAATATACCAAATTAGTTAGTTGACAAGGATGCTACTGTAGATAACACTATCGCCAGTCACTCGCACACTGCACTAACGTCGCCAGGCACCATATATTAACGAATTTTAGCATTACTACAGACTTGTATGTGCCACTGAAAGACGCCATGCACAGTAGTTATATTTATGTAAATCACACTACATGTCTGCAGTGGCACATAAAAATTCCTGTAGTGATGCTAAATTCATATATATTGTGCCTAGCGGACATAAGTGCGTGGCAAGTGATATGGCGACTATAGTGTTTTCTACCGGTAACAGGTCACTTTATAAAATATTGCTTATATCACTAAACAGCGTCCTAATAGTCCCAAATTACATGGAAATTTACGTTCTGGTTCTCAAGGGGTTTAGCTGAACACTCGACAAAAGACAAAATTATAAGCAGCAACCTAGTCACTATTATAGCAGTCATATGTATGATAAAAAGTGATGATTTTGGAATAATTGGAGGAAGATTCACCTAGATTTCCCTTTCTCTCTCTCTGGAAATCACATAGAAAGTGGGAAGAGGAGGATGGAGGAGGAAGAGGAGTGAAGGAAACATTGATGAAGAAAGGAAGGAAACACTGTTGGCAATAGCAAAAGAGGAAGAGGAGAGGTGTGTGGTGACATTAGTGCAGTTGGCGACTTTACTGTTATCTACGGTAAGTAACCATAGGCGTATTTTGTCATGCCTTGGAAAAGTAAAATTTTTCTTATTTTAAGCTCCGCCCACTTATATTTACTACTCTTTTGTGCGTGCATAGAAAACTGAGCAGATACACTTATTTTACTCTTGTCTGTAAAAATTATATAGTCCGTGGTGTGGGTTGGTGTTTCTAAAGAAGCTGGGCCATCAGATCGCCTGCCGCATGAGAAATCTTATCAAAACTCCCTCCGTATGTTTCTCTTTTCCTTTAATTCTCATCCAATTCACATTCATTACATGCGCACGACATGCAAAGGATACTGTATTTATTAATAGTATGTAAGGAGTATGAGGAGTAGAGTAGTGACTCTTAACAGGTAGAAGTCACCAATATTAAAGTCTCCAGCGACGTCTGGGGAACAATTTTCCCCAATCCCTCGAATTTTTTCAATGTGTCCGAAATCTTCGTTGATGCTTGCTGGCTTAGCACCAAAATGGTGTAATTATTGATATAGTATAGTCAAATACTTAAATATATTCATGAGTTGATATTTACATTTGGCATAGAAATGTATAAATTTGGTATTATGTTTATACACACACAAAGAAAGCCTTTTAGAGAACCTATCAGCAGGGCACGAATACGAACATTTCAGCAGTCTGTTCAGCGCCACACGGTAGGAGTCTCTACCCACTGTCCCCACAACACCCACCCGCACCACCCAGGCACCCACACCGCCCCCCCCACCCGCCCACAACACACCCATCACAACACCCACCCACCACAACAGCGCCCATCACCCATCCGCCCACCACCACCCACCCACCACCCCATCACCCATTCCGCCCACCACACACCCACCCACCACACGCCTCACTACATCCGCCCAACACACACCCACCAACGCACCCCATCACCCATCAGCCCACCCCACACCCAACCACCACACGCCATCATAACATCCGCCCACCACACACTCACCCCCACACGTCCCCATCCACCCCGCCACCCAACACCCGCCCATGGAATGTTAAACGTGGATATTCCTGGAGTATGAATCACAACCAGCTTCATCTAGGTTTTAGGCAAGAATATTGGTGAAACGTAGATGTAGGTACACGTAGCCTACTAGTACAGGTCCATGAAAGCATTAAACATCCTCGACACACTCGTGAATGGCTGTGTAGCAATAGATATTCAAATAACAGGTTCAATAGCGTCCTAAACATTTCATTTAATATCAAGTCATCTATAGGTTTAGAAAACAATGCTAGGCCATTCTAAGAGCTCAAAACAATAGATTCGTGTGTAATCCAGACAACACGCTACATACTCTTTGCTGTGTCCTTCAATAATGTCCAACCTTAACGATATTCTTGAGCCTCATGCAAGAGGTTAATGAATTGTACGACACTTTTACTCTGGCAACATCAAGAAAGAGCTTTGGCAGCGCTACAACCGTATTTTTGTGATAGCCAGCAGGGGCGGAGCTTAAATAAGTATATTTTACTCCGGATGACCTACAAAATACGCTTAAGTCCAGGTATTGTATTAACCCGCAGTATTAACAGTCTAGTAAGGTTCGGCAAGTGTATGTTTTCTGGGGCATCATGCACCAGTGAAAGCCAATTTCCCTCCCCACCCAAAACCCGATTGCCACAGTCCCCCAGGCGTTGGGCGGGGAAAAGAAATGGTGATTGGGAGTATTGGTTAAACTGCAGATTTTACCCAAGAAAAATAAAGGCTGCGACCTAACAGCTAGAAATGTGCCAAGTAGCTGGTCGGGGAGTGCCGTTGGTAAGGCCAGACTCTTGATCACCAAGGCAACGAAACACTGGCCTGGGGGTTCCATTTGGCCCTGCACCGCCTGCGTCTGTGTCCTGCACCTGGTGCAGATACTGCCCTCTCCAACCTTTGCTGCTGCGTGTCCCACGCCCCACCACTACGCCCTCAACGTCACCACCTTTGTCCTGCTGGCGTCCGCACAACAACACGGTGTGAGGAGGCGGAAGCAGGGTTGTGGACCCAGCAGGCAGGAGCAAGAGTGTCCAGGGCCAGCGTGTTGGGGGCTTCTGTGTGCTGACTGTCATCACTGTTGCGGTGCTGAGGTCGGCAGTTCAAAGCCGCTGCTCCCCCCGGCAGCTGACCCGGCCGGTACCCCCTCAGCATCCCCGAGAGGTCCCCGCAGGAAACCGGTCATCGCATGCTGGTGGGAAGTGTTTGCTGGCTGTGGAGGCTGTGGGGCCGGGCAGCAGCATGAGTGGCCGGAGCAGCAGGATCAGTCTGCCTCACGGGTGGGGGAGGCACAGGTGTGATGGCAAGAACTCACCCTGGAGGCAGGCAGCTCAGGCCACAAGACACCGTGAGCTGAAGTGCCAGCAGTGTGACAAACTTCAAATGCAAGAGTGACCTGGAGAGACATTCCTTGCCACCAGTGCTGTTTAAAAGAAATTATGAATGTTTAGAGTGTGGGAAAAATTGTACTCAAAGAGTAACCTCACCAAACACACCCTGACACACAGTGGTGTTAAGAATTATGAATGTTTAGAGTGTGGGAAAGGTTCATTCAAAAGTGTTACCTCACCACACACACCCGGACGACACAGTGGTGTGAAGAATTATGAATGTTTAGAGTGTGGGGAAAAAGGTCACTCAAAGAGTTACCTCACCAAACCACCCTGACACACAGTGGTGTTAAGAATTATGAATGTTTAGAGTGTGTGAAAAAGTTCACTCAAAGAGTTACCTCACCACACGACTCCCTGACACACAGTGGTGTTAAGAAAATCACGATGCCTATAGTGTGGGAGGGTTTTTATACCTTCTGAACTCAACAAAACCCAGAAAACCTTTAGACACTGGCTTGCGGGAGTTCAATGTGATATTTTGTAGCAAGTGTTTCAAGACAAAGCCTGATATTGCTCAGCAACATGAAGATCCACTTTGAGTGTGTGTTTGTGTGGTACAAGTGTGGTTTGTACATGTGCCTGTGGAGTGTGTCCTGTGTGGTTAATGGGTGTGTGGTATGGGCAGTGTGTTACATTTTGTTGTGGCAGCCGTGGCCCTGTGTTCTGTGAGGAGTAATGCCTCAAGCAGTTGTTGGGTTGGCATGCAGGTGGTGACTTTCAGAAATTATCCAGGGTTTTTAAGGTTTCTCTGCTGATTGCCTTAAAAACAGTCTTTCCCGCGTAATTCCTTCCTATTTTCTGCAGCTCACTTATATGTATATCGCTAAACCTTACTCTGTCTCTTGCATCATCATTGGACAGCAGCATAAAAAGTGATGCATCTGCATTTTAGGGGATCGTCCCTAATATTTTTCATTTGCGGTCAGCTCTGTTTGTAGGGGTTAGAATACTCCTTTTGATGAATCGAATCGTCCTTTTAACCCCTTAGGACCAGAACGTAATTTCCATTGTAATTTGACCACCATTATATAATTTTTTGATGATATAACCAATGTTTTTATAGTATGACCTTTTAGTACCCTTGTCCCACTACTAATTTGGTATATTCAGTTCGGTTTCGTATTTTAATGCTTGACAACCATATCATTTGTATAGACGCAGGCAAGATCTGTGTGTGGAAGGGGTTAAGCCTACGGGGAGGGTGATGTCTGCGATCACAGTCCCCAAGTGCTTTGGTTAAGACCATGGTGAATAACACCCACACACACACAAACACACACTACACACCCACAACCACACACACACACACACACACACAAAACACACCGCCCCGCATCATCTAATCGTTTAAGAGCTTCTAGTCCCTGGCCTTGTGTGTGTCGGTGTTCGAATCCTCACTCGCTACGTGGATTTTTCACTGACAATGCGGGGCGGTTTACTGTCCCATCTTGAGCAAGTGGATGGGCGTGTGTTGGTGTGTGAGGTCCCCAGCATTGGCCCACCAGATCGGTTACTAATCTGCTCCAAGCATGCCGGGGAGGGTTTTAGGATATTTGGGGAGGGTGAAACTGCGATCGCGATTTCAAACTTGCGTGAGAAGACCGTGGGTGAATGAATGACTCTCATCTCTCCTCTCTCTCTCTCTCTTCTCCTCCGCACTCCTTCTCTCTCCTCTCTCTCTCTCTCTCTCTTCTCTCTCCCTCTCTGTCTCTCTCTCTCTTTTCTCCCTCTCCTCGTCTCTCTCTCTCTCTTCCACCATAATAACCAGAATTTCCACTCCTTAAAAACAATAACCAGTGAAAACAAACGGATGCCGTCAGTTCGTACACAGGTTGTTTCGTACACAAAAAAGTTGTTTCGTAGTCTATATGAAACCATAGTCGTTTCGTACACTCAGCTCAGAGTTGAACTTGATTACTAGAGGTACGATTCGACACCAGGTATGTACGAAAAAACTAAAGCAGTGTACGAAAAAACTAACAAAAACCTAAGTACGAATCAACTTGTGTACGAAACTCCCTGTAACCAAACAAACATAGGAGTCAATCAGAAGTCAATAAGGCGCACCTCAAATACCTCCACACGGTACCTGGAACTGTCACCGATTGGAACTCTCGCCGATCGGAACTCTCGCCGCCGTCGTCGAGTGTTCTAATTCGTGATATTACAGGACCCAATATATAGGCTACATTCAATCAGGATTTACCCGTGTTTCTGTATTCAGGGCAGGAACCCAGCAACAAAGGTAGTTGCGCCAGCAACGACCATCTCTCTGAACTTCTTTTCCTAACGACGAAAGCTACAAAGCCTCCCTTTTCGGTCGTTAACGCGTCGGAAGGCGCTGACTGGCTAAGGTGAGTAATGACGTCATCAAGCGCGTCATCAGTCACCAGCCAATGACAAACAGTTTTTAAAACTTCTCGACCAATCACAAGTCAGCGAGACATATTTCCGGGCAAGAATGGCATGCCAGACTGCCTCTCCCCGCCTTCTTGCCCCGTCATCTCAAACTAATTCTCGTTTTATTCGGAATGCTTGCGTTTTAAGGAGTTTTAATGTATCAGATAGTAAGATGTATAAGTAAGGAGCCTGTGTTGCTAGTGTTTTGGTGGTAGAAGGTGTGTGTGTGGGTTAAAATAGTGAATATTTGTGTTATGGAGAGGCCCCGCGGCAAGGCCTCTCCGTCACTCTGCCCCGTCATCAGTCACCTCATCATAACATCTTTAAATCACCCTTATTTAAGGTGACACACGGTGCTACATTGATTTAGATAATGACAAGTATATATAACATCTCACCATAATCACTAAGTTGTATAATAACGAGTAATAAGACGTTTAAGCCTGCCCAAACCTACAGTGGCGGAAGAGCTGGGGGCTCCAGCCGCCACACTCAACAGTTTTGAGTAAAAACCCGCAGTTATCCGCCTCACCTGTGCCTTCCTGAAGAAGACAGTCAGCTCCCACGTCTGTGATAGCACCATAGGATATCACCAGGGATCATAGGATTCCTCAAGGGGTTCTCGCTCCCCTACTAAATATTACCAAAGACATCTATCTCCCTTGGTCTAATGGTGTTGATATCCACCTCACGGGCTTCATCCTGCTGCTGCTGCTGCTGCCGAAGGCCGCGCTGCTAGACGTAGATGAGTCCCTTGCTTGTATTTCATCTCTTTACTCATATATATGAATAATATCCATCCAAATGCAATCATATGTCTACATTCACCTATAAAAAAGATATTTCATAGCATACCAAGCAATAATGAGCATGCCTGGAGACTTCCGACCTCTGCTAATACTGGTCTTGAGCAGTCGTTGGCCAGTGTGCACGTTAACGACGAAATCGACGAATTTTCCGCGCTGTGGGTTCCGTCGTTGGACTAACGACCAAAAAAAGGTCTAAGTGTTTTGTGGCTTCTGGCCCAGGGATGAAATACCAGCAATAGCTTGATCAGTTAGGTTAAGTTAGGTACCAATGTCCAGGTTAGGTTAACATTTCCACGGCGGCGAGAGTTCTAGGTTGGTGTTTCGGCGAGAATTCCCATCGACGACAGTTCCATAAACCCTCCACACACACACCCGGCCACCCCCACCACACACCCTACCACATTAACCACAAACACCACCATTGATAGCTACCCATATATAAACAAAACTATTAACCCTATGAGACCCAGAACGTAAATTCCATTATAATTTGGTTACCATTAGACAATTTTTAGTGAATTTAAGCAATATTTTATAGATATGACCTGTTTAGTATCCTTGTTCACTAACTAGTTTGCTATATTCATTTACTTTTTTGTAATTTTATGGCTAACAACTTACAATTTTTTCTAGCAAAAGTAAGATCTGGGTGTGAAAGGGTTAGGGGAAGGGTAGGTAAGATGCCCCCTCTATCGAACATAAGAACATAAGGAAGCTACAAGAGGCTATGCGACCTACACGTGCTGGTCCCTGTAAAACAATGGGCAAACAATGTACCGTAGATAACACTAAAGTCGTCAGGACAACGTATTTTTCGATGTACAGACGTGTGGGGGCGTTCATACTTACATTTCTACATCCATGATTTCAGGAAAGTTAGAAAGGGCTATCTGGAGAGTCTGTCATTTTGTGTCTTCATCTGTGTCATAGTATGGCTATAAATTAACAAATTACAAAAATATCAACCGAGTGGCGACGTTGATAACGGGCTACTAAGCCCGGTTCAGACTTCACGTATTTGCTACGTGCGTCTTGTTATCGTGACGTCACCGTGACGTCACGATGACGTTACCTCGTCTCACTGGTCACTCCCGCTCGCTATTATCAGAAAAAATTGAAGTATAAAACCACCTTGCTTTCCTTACTTCTTCACTTTTGTACCCGATGACACACCTATTACTCCGTTCACTATATCCCCTTTCACTCCCTGCTCTACCTATATAGCGCTACAATCCCCTGACAACAGGCTATTGCAAAGGTTACAAGTGGAATCTGTATAGCGGGGTCCACAGGTGTTGCCACATATCGCAGTCGTGTCGGTATTTTTCAAGTCACTAATAATTACTACCTATTACACGGCCTGTAGAGGGTGTTGGTGGCGTAATGTGATGCTGTAGGAAGGATGGTATATAGTAGCTACTAGAGGGGTACGTGAGAAAGTTAGAACTAGAGAACACGAGAAATAACGCAGGAAAATATACCATATAGGTAGTGGTATTGGTGAAGCTTACATTCAAGCAGCGGTGCCGCTGTTCCGATCTTCAAGCAGCGGGGCACAATATTTTCACATCATGTATGTCTTCCATTACTAATATTGTCTTCCAGAATCACTGATAATAAATATATTTTAAATCAGACCTTGTGTAGGATGTACTGTACACAGCGCGCCAAAGCATTGTTCGCGACATCATAACACAGCGCTTCCATACGGGAATTCAGAAAATGTACTCTATGGCAGCCTACTGACTTCCGAGAGATATATCTTACATATGGCAGCTTGTTTAAGGCACGGGCAGTCCATCAAGACCGTTGAGGAATGTTCAGATGCCACTTGTCAATTATAGACGAAGCATTTAAAAAAGTATCGCCTTCCTTCCCGTGAGTAATTTGAACAGACGCGCATTGGTATAAATATCATTATTTGCATAATGAGTGGCAAGAAAGACCTAACAGAGGAGCAAATTAAAGTTATTGTATCTCTACACAAGGCAGAGAGGCCAGTGGAAGAAATATCAAGGATTGTGGATGTTACGAGGAGATGTGTGCATAAGTGGGTGGAGAGTTTCACGGTGGGTTGGCGGTGTCGCGGCAGCCGCGACACCAGAACATTATAAGTGGCCAGGGCGAGGATGTAAAAGTCATATCGCAATATTTTTCTTGCTCTTAATTGAGGATGGGCATCCACTTGACGTTTCATGACATTTAGGGTGCTTGCTGAGGTTTTAAATCCTCGCCCTGGCCACTTATAATGTTCTGGTGTCGCGGCTGTCGCTACGGTGCAACCCACCGTGAAACTTTCCACCCACTTATGCACACATCTCCTCGTAACATCCACAATCCTTGATATTTCTTCCACTGGCCTCTCTGCCTTGTGTAGAGATACAATAACTTTAATTTGCTCCTTTGTTAGGTCTTTCTTGCCACTCATTATGCAAATAATGATATTTATACCAATGCGCGTCTGTTCAAATTACTCACGGGAAGGAAGGCGATACTTTTTTAAATGCTTCGTCTATAATTGACAAGTGGCATCTGAACATTCCTCAACGGTCTTGATGGACTGCCCGTGCCTTAAACAAGCTGCCATATGTAAGATATATCTCTCGGAAGTCAGTAGGCTGCCATAGAGTACATTTTCTGAATTCCCGTATGGAAGCGCTGTGTTATGATGTCGCGAACAATGCTTTGGCGCGCTGTGTATGGTGAGCGCTGGCATCCCCACATAGGGGAGCAGCGCCAGCGGGACTCAGTTAGACTCGGGCTCGCTAGGCACCTAGACGTGACGCTCTGTACACTCTAATAAAGATAGACAACGGCTTCCTGTGTGTCTCGTATCTAGACACCCCTTGATCATGGCGCATAGGAGTAGGATGCCGTTTCCACAGCGCCCTGGTCTAACTCCTCTGCGAGGCCGCCCAAGCCCTGCAAGCCGACTGTCCTCGTCCCTCGTCACCCAGGCTCAGTCAGCTCTCCTGGCACAACAAGAGACCATCGCATCACTGCAAGCCAGCCTGGCGTCGTTGTCTGCCGCTGGCCAGCGTCCCTCAGGAAAGACTCCTGCCGGGGCCACGCCGGAGAAATGTGAGCTGAAAATTGTGGATATGTAATATGTGATATTCATGCCTTAATAATTCCTACATATACATGCTGTTGCAACACTGTGTTTGAGACATGACAACAGCGCGCGCTGTGTCGCCGCTGGTCAGTCGCTGCCCTACGGCCTGGTCGCTAACACCAGCCCCCCTTTGCTGGTGACCTGGCCTATCTCTGTTCTAAGAATACACTACACCTACGGAAGATTGCTCGCTTCTCATTTGGATAACCTCCCCTCAACCACTCCGGTTCATCACTGCAAAACCACGAGCACCATGGCGCACTGAGTTACAAGAACTTAGAGACGGGGAGCGACTCCCGCCTGGACGTCACGAGGCATTCTCTTCACCGACCCACGCTGCTTCCCTGGATTTACTTCACCTCCAGCATCGTGTGTTCGTGTGCCCGTGGACAGACGTAAGACGTGTGGACTGCGTTTGACGGTAGGGGGTAACCGGTGTATTATAAATGCTGTGTGTTTTTTCAGTGTGCGTTTGTTGTACCGGGGTTCCGTTGATTGTTCATTGGTTCGCCGCTTGGTACGGCTGACCTTGAAACCAGGTGCGGGCGGCTAGAGACCCCCCCTTCTCACCCACCCCGCTCCAACGCCACACACACACACTCACACGCACCATACATACACAACCCAAATTCCCTGTGTTTTTTTATATTCCACGAACGGTGGTTATCTGTTCACTCAAGCGTCTCCCTTCAAGATGTCATTCACCGTTTTGTCACCCGCGGCAAGCGGCTCGGAGGATGACGGAGAGGAAATAGCTTCCCCACCCTTTGAACCACTAAACACAACACATTCATCCCCGCTACCGGGGGACGCGATATCAAGTTTGATTCGCTATTTGGAGGAGTCCCGGTTATCAGCTGATAACCGACGCATCCAGGATGAAGAGGAGAGGTGCCAGCGTGATGAAGAGAAACGATTACGTGACAAAGAGGCCAGGAGAAAGGAGGAGGATTCACGGTTCCAAGTCCTTGTCACAACCCTGTCTCCTCCACAGGCTTCGGCCAGCGCGCGGCCTGCCTCCCCTACCCCCCCTGTCACGACCACCGCCTCGCTCACCGCCTCTCCTGTGGCTGCCACGCCCACCATCGTGACTTCCGCTGGCAAGCATGTGGCCCACAGTCCACCGACGTTGCTGGCCGATTCTTCCTTCCAAGTTTTCCGGTAGTGGCGTCGTCTGTGGGAAGATTACTCTACCATGCTGGATTCACAGAGGCTGCCACGACACAAGCAACTCATCCAGCTGCGGATGGCTGTGTCACTGGACGTACAAAAGATCCTAGAACACACCCTAGGGATCGCACCTGACACTTCCTTGACTGTGACAGAGGTCTTAGACACCCTACAGTCCCGCGCGGTTCCCAGCCCTGTTCACCCCTGCCAGTTCTGTGCGCGGCGTCATGGCCCAAAGTGTCCGGCCAGGAATGCGTCTTGCTATAACTGCGGCCGTCAAGGTCATTGGGCGGGGACTGACAAATGTCCCGCCAAGACAGCCCAATGCCGCCTCTGCACCAGGACTGGCCACTACGATAGGTTCTGCCGCAACACGCCTAGCCACGATGGCCAGGGTGGCGCTTTAAACGCTGGTCGCGCATCACCCTCCCCCCCCCAAGGCGAAAATACAGCAACTGTCGTAGGCTAACAGATGTCTCACCTTCCAGCGCCATGACTCCAATCCCGGTCTGCGTCCACCTGGTGCACGGCGAGTCCACTTCAAGGCTCCAGATGTTACCAGACACAGGCGCCGACGTCACTGTCATCGGCACGAGACACCTGCAAATGCTTCACATCCCCCTCAGCAGCCTACAGCCTCTACCGTCCACTACTACGCTGACAGCGTATGGGTCAGTAATGACACCTGCTGTGGGATGTTTTTACGCTATTTTACGACTCCACGGGAAATCTTGTACCGCCAAGATACAGGTGCACGAGGGTATTCAAACGCCCCTCCTGTCCTACGGCCACTGCAAGGAGCTGGCTATCATTTCACCTGCCTTCCCGAAGCCACTATTGGAGGTCAAGCACGTCAACAGATGCGCTGAGATGACTCTCCCTCCTACCACGTCCCCGTCAGCTGCACGGGCGTACTTTCTGCGCGAGTTCTCGGACGTGTTAATCTCCAAGGTGGATCTCAAACAGTCTTCTCTGAAACCCATGGTGGGCAAACCTATGAGGATTCACGTGAAGGAGAGAGCCGTACCATACGCCATTCACACACCGAGGCAGGTTCCCTTCGTTTTCCAGCGTCAAGTTCAGGAGGAACTTGAGTCGATGACACGTCAGGGAATCATCAAGCCTGCCGGTGGCGACCCTTCAGAGTGGTGTCACCCGCTAGTCATCGTGGCTAAGGATAAAGGCGTGAGAATCACGGTTGACTTGAGGAAACTCAACTCTCAAGTGGCCCGCCCAACACATCCTGCCCCAACTCCATTTACCGCTGTCCGCATTGTCAACCCGTCAGCGCGATTTTTCACCACAGCGGACGCTTTGTGCGGGTATTGGCAGTTGAAATTACACGAGGACGACCAACACCTGACGACCTTTATCACACCATACGGCCGCTTTCAACACAGAGGTCCCATGGGTTTCTCGGCTACCGGCGACGCTTACTGTCTCCGCGGCGACCTGGCCCTGCAGGGTGTAGATAACTGCGTTATGGTGGTTGACGACATTCTCCTCTTCGACGACGACTTCCCCACACACCTCCAACGTATTCACCAGATGCTCACTAGATGTCGCAAGTATGGGATCACACTTAACAAGGACAAGTTTGTGGTCGCCGCGCCTAGTGTGAGCTTCTGCGGGTATAACCTCTCAGCTGAGGGCGTGGCCGCGGATGAGGACAGAGTCAGTGCCATCCGGGACTTCGCGACTCCCGCTAACTTGACTGACCTCCGCTCATTCATGGGCCTGGTGAACCAGCTGTCAGAGTTCACCCCAGCCATCGCCGCTGCGCCCAGCCACTCCGCCCCCTGATGAGCCCGAAAAGAACATTTACTTGGACACCTGATCACGACGAGGCCTTCAGTCGTGTCAAGACGGCGCTGCTTCTACCGCCGATTCTCGCTCACTTTGACCCAGCATATCCAGTTATTCTTCAAAGTGACGCCTCTTGCCTCTACGGGCTTGGTTACGCCCTTCTGCAAGACCATGGCCAGGGACGCTCATGCCTCGTTCAGTGTGGCTCAAGATTCCTCGCTGACGCCGAGACCCGGTACGCCACCATTGAACTCGAGCTGCTCGCCGCCGCCTGGGCCATGTCGAAGTGCAGGCCTTCCTTGATAGGCCTACAGAGCTTCACGTTGATGACGGACCACCGACTCCTGATCCCGATTCTCAACCACTACACCTTGGACGCGGTTGAGAACCCTCGCCTCCAACGCCTCAAGGAGAAGGTTTCGCCCTACCTATTTACGGCCGTGTGGCGTGCTGGGAAGCAGCTCTGCATCCCCAATGCCCTGTCACGAGCCCCAGTTAGCCGCCCCACGCCCGAGGACGAGATGGTGTGCCCCGAAGCCGCAGCACACCTCAGGAGCGTCATGTCCCTCAATGCCATCAACCAGGATCAGGACCCTTCACACCTCGATCCGCCACACCAAGACGCCGATAGGACGATCCAGGAACTCCGAGCCGCAGCAGCGACAGACCCGTCGTACACCCGCCTACGGGACTGCGTGACGTCAGGATTCCCTCCTAATCGGTACACCCTGCACAGCTCTCTACTCCCCTACTGGAAATTCCGTGACTGCCTGTACGCAGACGGGGAGCTGGTCCTGTATGGCCAGAGAATTGTGGTTCCTGCAGTCCACCGCCGCCGCACCCTTGCTCGGCTGCACGACAGTCACCGAGGTGTCGCAGCCACAAAGCGCCGGGCACAGCAGACTGTCTTCTGGCCAGGTATCGATGCCGACATTACCAGTACCGTCCAAGCCTGCGTGCCATGCCAGATCCTACAGCCCAGTCAGCAACAGGAACCACTACTGTGCGACGACCACCCCTCCAGGCCTTTCGAGTCCATCTCCGCAGACTTTTTCTCCGTCGCCGGGAAGTCGTTCCTGGTCATCGCGGACAGACTCTCCGGGTGGCCTGTGGTCGTCCCCTGCGGGGCCGATACTACCGCCACGCACACCATACGGCTCTTCTGTCGGTACTTCCGGGATGTTGGTGTCCCGCTCCGCCTCAGGACTGACGGTGGACCCCAATTCACCAGCACTGCCTTCCGGAACTTCACGGAGCGCTGGGGTGTCTACCACGCGGTATCTTCGCCGCATTACCCCCAGTCTAATGGCCACGCCGAGGCGGCCGTCAAGTCGGTGAAACACCTCATCCTCAAGACGGCGCCCAACGGCAACATCGACAGTGAAGACTTCGACAGGGGTCTCCTGGAGCTTCGCAACACCCCTAACTCCACGGGACGATCCCCTGCGATGACACTTTATGGCCACCCGCTCCGCTCCTGTGTCCCTGCCCATCCTGAGTCTTTCTCGGAGGAGTGGCAGGCCCGCACAGAGGACTGTGATCGCCGAGCTGTCGCCCGTGCTGAGCAGGTCAAGGCTCAGTACGACCAGCATGCCCGCCCCCTACCCAGGCTGTGTGTCGGCCAGACCGTCCGTGTCCAGGACCCGACATCACACCGCTGGGACAAGGTTGGGGTTGTTATGGGCTGCGGCACGACCAGGGACTTCGAGGTGCGTCTCCCTAGTAGGCGCGTCTGGTGGCGAAACCGTCGTTTCCTCCGACCCGTTCCAACCCCTAGTGACGACACCCTCCCCCACATCCCTGTGTCCCCTTGTTCGGACGAGAAAATCAAGTCCCCTTTCATTCACCCCCCTGTGACCCCGCACCGTTCTCAGAGGCTCAAAGAAAAGGAGTCCGCTCGAGACTAGCGCTACGAGCGTGAAGGGGGAGGGAGGTGTGGATATGTGATATGTGATATTCATGCCTTAATAATTCCTACACATACATGCTGTTGCAACACTGTATTTGAGACATGACAACAGCGCGCGCTGTGTCGTCGCTGGTCAGTCGCTGCCCTACGGCCTGGTCGCTAACACCAGCCCCCCTTTGCTGGTGACCTGGCTTATCTCTGTTCTAAGAATACACTACACCTACGGAAGATTGCTTGCTTCTCATTTGGATAACCTCCCCTCAACCACTCCGGTTCATCACTGCAAAACCACGAGCACCAGAAATGTCTTCGGCAGGCCTTAGGACGTGGCGGCGCTCGGTGAAAGCATGGCTGTCCCTCTCAAGATGGCCGGATCAAGAAGCCGTGCTCCACATTCGCCTGTTGTGTGTTGCTGACCTGCAGCGGGCCCTGGACGTCAAGTTCACCACAGGTCAGTGGCAGGCCATGCCTACGAAGGGCGCACTGGACGCCATCGTGAAGATCGTGTTGCGTGCATCGAATCAGGCAGTGCGCTGGTCTGACTTCTTCAGTGTTTGTCGGGCCATCGGTGAGCCTGTCAGTGCTTTCTTTGTGCGGTGTGCCCAGCGTGCCATGGATTGTGAGTTCCAGTGTCCCCAATGCGAGTGTAACCTCTCAGAGTATTTATGCTCTTGCGTAAGGTGATGGTAGGTCTAGGTGACTCAGCCCTGAAACAGGAAGTGTTTCGACAGTGCCATACATTTGATGATGTGGACCCAGCTAACCATCACCGGCGGGCTGACGTAGGCCGTAGAGCGGCGAACGGCGGCCGCCGGCGGCAAATTTACCTCCGTCAGCCCTCCGAAGGCCCGCTGGTGTATTTTCAGACGGGATAATTTACTATGTTGAAAATTAATGTATAGAATTTCAAGAATTGAATATTTCTATGTGTAAACATTTTGAAACAACAGTTATATGATTATCTTGATGTAGTATTACATCAGTAGTGACAAGCAGCGGCAACTTGACGTCAATCCTCCGAGGCCCGCTGGGCGCTGGTACGTATTTGTAAGTGGGAAATATTCATATCATATTATATATATATTAACTCAGAAATATACATAGTATCTCAATATCGGTACCATCACTATTATTAGGCCTGCTCAAGCTATTAAAAATTGTTATAAAAGTTTTTATAATAGTTTATAGAAATTATCATATATCAGTTTATTTCAAATATTTCCAGCTTAATCAGGAACACCCAGAGATACATAGAAATAAAGATGAGATACGTACATAGGAAGGAGTTTACATGGAAAAAGGTTATCAGTTAGTCTGTGTGTGTAGCTAGTATCATATAAAAATAACACTTGATTAACCGCGGCGAAGATTATTACGGAATAACACAAGGTCATATTTTCCCTTATTTCAATAACTTCCAACATATTATCAACACATATCAATACTCAACGGTACACCTAATATGGAATATGTAGATGATGGAGTTAACATATGAATAATATCATGATTTAGAATAGAATATTATTTGAAATCTTTTCCCAGTTATCAATGCACTAAACTGCCAGACGTACGATAGCCATTACAAAGGGTTAAAAACCCACAAAAGGCCTAAATTGTCACCCTTAACCAGTCGATAACATAATGAGAACTTAGTTATAACATGTTTTCGCTCCTTCATTATATCGAAATAGACTGAATAATATAAATAATTGCAGTACGACACGTTTTTTTAGGAATTCCTTGACGGCGCCTGGCGCTGTGTCTGAGTGAAAATAATCAGTTAGTTGGAAAAAGCACGAGTGGGTGGATGTTGTTATGTTGTTCGCCGCAACCTATATCCTTCTACATGGCTGTTCACGCCGTTCAGTGTTCCACGTACACCAGCATGTAAACTCAATAACGAAAATGTTGGTAATTATGGAGGAGACTTTCACGTTCGTTTTCAGAGACACCAACTACTTTTTCTTGGCCTACAATAGGTGCTTGTTCTAATGGTGCTAGTTTTATTTTGCGCAAACCAAAAAAAAAAATGAAACCTAACCTAACCTTATGTTTTAATGAAACCTAACCTAACCTAACCTAACCTAACCTAACCTTACAGGTTTTAAAGAAACCTAACCTAACCTTAACCACAAAATATACTTTTTTTTTTTTTTTTTTTTTGGTTTGCGCAAAATAAAACTAGCACCATTAGAACAAGCACCTATTGTAGGCCAAGAAAAAGTAGTTGGTGTCTCTGAAAACGAACGTGAAACTTTCCTCCATATTAACCAAAATGTTTTTGTACTTATGAAATAAACAATGTCCGTAGCAATTATGATCCTAGCAATCTCCTTTTCATCGTATTACTGGATAACGACACAGGAATATTTCTGGTTAAATTTTCTAAGCATATTGCATTATATAGTAATGTTTTTTATAAGTGTTGAACAGCCCATTTCATTAGTCTATTAATCGGCTAATGGTTGTGCAACCCCCCTTAAAAACATACTATATCTGCAATATACTTAGAAAGTATAACCATACAATATTCCTCAATCAGTTAATATAACAGCGGCAAATGGTCATATGCCTACGGCGGGCCGCTGGGAGCGGCCCGCCGGTGAGCCTCTGAGCCAATTCCCAGCGGCCCTACGTCGTACACTTCCGTCGGGCCGCCGATAAGACATACGGAGGGCCTCCGGAGGCCCTCCGTCTTTGTGTTTGCTGGGGAGAGCCTTAGGGCCTTCTGTGTTTCATTTGAGGCGGCCCGGCGGGACGCTACCTCCATGCACGGCGGGAAAAATTCGTGCGAATGTGAGATGGCGGGCGCTGACGTCACGCCTGATGACGTCAGCGATGATGACGTCGCCTCCCGCCAGCTTGTGGTTGCCGCTTCGCGCCACAATTCCATATACACCCACAAGTCGTGTCGCTGGTGCGGGTATAAGCATGCTCCCGACAGAGCGTCCTGCCCCGCTCAGCATGCCACCTGTGATGCATGCGGGAAGCCTGGGCATTTCAAGTGGAGGTGCAAGAGCTCCAGGAAGCGGGAGGTTGGCAAGGCTGTAAACAGTGTGACGGTCGGCGCCGCCGGTATCGCCCCAGAGCCACTTCTGCAGGTGCAATTAGCACCGCAGGTGGGTGGTCAGACGTGTACCACCACAGCGGTGGCCGACACGGGGGCCCAGGTGTGCGTGGCTGGCCCAGCCCTAATATCATCGCTCGGTCTCCGGCCTGCGCTGTTACAGCGTCGGGCTGGCCTCAGAGACCTGGCCAAGATACCGCTGGCCAGCCTTGGAGCGGCGCCCTGCCACATCAGCCTCCCAGGGCGTTCAACACTGCAGGAGGTGCACTTTGTCAAGTCCGTGGAGCGCTTTTATCTCTCGTGCACCGCCTGTAAGGAGTTGGGGCTGGTACACAGCGACTTCCCACACACACCGCCGACCGTTGCTGCTGCGGAGATAACCGAAGATGTTCCCGGCTGCCGCCGCTGGAGGAGAACGTTCCTGCGGCTAGAGGAATGGTTGCTGAGGCAGTTTCTCGTCCGACAGCATTCAACACTGACAGGAACCCACTACCTGTCATGGAAGGCGCACCGCATCACATCCACCTACTGGAGGGCGCGCAGTCTCACGTCTGCCACACCCCTGCTTCGGTCCCCAAGCATTGGAGGGCTGAGGTTAAGCAGCAGCTCGACGATGATGTTAAAAGAGGCGTGATTCGCCCAGTCCCCGCGGGTGAGGCCACAGAGTGGTGTGTGCGCATGGTGGCGGTGGCAAAAAAGTCGGACAAGCCGCGCAGGACTGTAGACTTCCAGAAGCTAAATGCGTGGTGCCGCCGTGAAACACACCACACGCCGGCGCCCTTCGACATGGTGTCCGACATCCCCCCACACTCCTACAAGACGGTGATGGACGCTCACTGGGGATTCCACCAAATCGAGCTTGATGAAGTATGCAGGCACCTGACAACCTTCATTACCCCGTGGGGTCGCTATCAGTACTGCAGAACACCCATGGGGCATGCATTGCTCGGCAACAGATGCATACACGAAGAGATTCGATGACGCCATCAAGGATTTCTCCCGGAAGCACAAATGTATTGACGACACCCTGCTCTATGATACCTGCATCGAGGAGGCGTTCTGGCACACGTTTGACTTCCTTGAGCTGTGCGCCAGGAAGGGCATCACTCTCAAGCCAGAGAAGTTTCAGTTCTGCCGTCGCGAGGCCGAGTTCGTTGGCTTCCACCTCGATTGGGTCACCTACAGGCCTGCAGATGATCGTCTAGCTGCCATAAAGAGCTTCTCCATGCCAGAACACCCCTCCATCACTGACGTGAGATCTTGGTACGGATTCGTGAACCAGCTGGCGCCCTTCCTTGCAACAGACCCCATTATGGAGCCGTTCCGCAACCTCCTCAAGAAGCCCACGGCAAGAAAGTGTACTGGGATGAGCAGCTGCGGCAGGATCTCGAGCAGGCGAAGGCCACGATATGTCAGTTGGCCAAGGACGGGCTGGCTTACTATGATCGCACCAAGCCCACTGCTGTTATTACTGACTGGAGCAAGCTGGGACTGGGCTTTGTCATCCTCCAGCAGCACTGCCGCTGTTCATCTGTGACGCACCATTCTGCTGCAAGACCGGCTGGCGCCTGGCGCTGTGTGGCAGCCGTCACTTCACCGCTGCTGAGGCGGATACGCCCCTGTGGAAGGCGAAGCGCTCGCCGTGGCTTGGTGTCTCCGCAAGGCTCGCCTATTCTTGTTGGGCTGCCCTAACCTGACCCTGGTGACTGACCACCGCCCCCTGGTTTAAGTTTCTGGGTGATCGAGCACTCATGGATATAGTGAACCGCGGCTCTTCCGCCTGAAGGAGAAGACGCTTCAGTACCGCTTCACTATCCGCTACCTGCCCGGTAAAAGGAATTGTGCAGCCGACTTCTCTCTCGAGATACCCTGCCACTCAAAACGCCACCCGATGGACAGGATGAAGAGCAGGGGGAGGAACTGGCAGGGGCGATGGGCTGCCCACCGTGGCAGTCCTGAACTTCAACGAGTGTTCTCACCCTGGATGAGGAAGTGGTCCTCAGGCATCACAGCAGGACCCGACAAACCAGTGTTGGTGGCTAAAGTGCTGGCAAAGCGACTGGCATCCCCACAGAGCGCAGGGATTGAATGCCTGCGGCCATTCTACGGCGTCAGGGATAGATTGTCGGTGTCACGTGGCTTGGTGACCTACGTATACGACCAGGGGCACGTGCGTTTGGTTATCCCTGAGGAGCTGTGCCATCAAGTGCCAGCAAACCTGCATGCAAAGCACCAGGGCCTGGCCTCCATGCTCAGAAGGGCCAGGCAGACGGTGTACTGGCCAGGCCTGGAAGGGGATTTGCAGCACCACCGGTCCTCCTGCGACACCTGTAACGCCTACGCACCATTACAGCCACCTGAGCTGCTGATCCTCACGCCAGCCCCTGCCCAGCTAACCACCACCGGCGGGCCTACGTAGGCATTAGAGCGGCGAACGGCGGCCACCAGCGGCAACTTTGCCTCCCGAGGCCCTCCGTAGTGCTGCTGGTGTATTTTCAGAGAGGAAAATTTATTATCTGTAAATCAATGTACAGAATTTGAAAAATGTATTCCTTTTATGTATAAACATTCACACAAAACGTAAGTTAGTCAAAGCCTTCGTCAAAAAGACTGACAAATGTGTTACTCACTGTATCTTATATACGGACTATCCTTACTTCTGTTTATCAAAGATTTACTCTTTGTGAAATATTTGGAATACAACACTGATTATGTACCAATACACTAATGATCATGATAATATATTATAAGTCTTAAAATGACGGTTCTTGTGAAAGCTTTTATTCATATTGCGACGCTTGGCATTTTTCTTCCGACATTTTACCAAGTACTACCACATTTACTTGGTATTACGTACGGCTAATAACTTTCAGCTCAAAGGTAATGAGTTGAAAACTGATAAAGATATAATAAATATTTGGCGCAAATGTGATTTGGTTTGGTTAGACATACTACAGAGAAGATATACTGAGAAGAGTATATCAATATCCATCATCATTATCATATGCCGTGCAGTGTGCAGAGCAACATATCGGATTATACGGTGATTAATAATTTTTCCTCTCTTAATTGATTCATAATAAGTAAGTATAGTTTAAGGAAGAGTGCCAAATATAGAAAAGTGTGTAGAGGACAGAGTATTGCGCATCATAGTTGTCAGTTGTTCGTAAACAAGTTTTGTTTGAATAGCGCCGCGGCTCCCTGATAAAATATCAACCTGTGATAGCATCATAGACATCACCAGGGCTCATAGTGTTCCCCAAAGGATCCTCGCATCCTTAAACAACAACAGCAGCATCATAGTGCCGCGGCTAGCCAGCGGCTAGCCAGCCAACTGTAACCTGGCTGTGATTTATCCTGCTGTCCTTCACCGTCCAGTCCTTTAGGCCGTAAGTAATTTAGGCCGTGGCAAACTGGCAACATACGGCATATTATTAATTGTATACGACCTAATAACAAACTTAATCAAATCACACTGCTGATCACACTGGGGTGCAGTCAGTTCGTACACAAGTTGTTTCGTACACCAAAAAGTTGTTTGGTAGTCTATATGAAACCATAGTCGTTTCGTACACTCAGCTTGAACTTGACTACTAGACAAAACGACACCGGGTATGTACGAAAAATCTAAAAATTTGTGTACGAAGCAACTAACAAAACCTGGGTACGAAACAACTTGTGTACGAAACTCCCTGTAACCACCACACTTCATCAAGATATCACTTTTACCTACAGATTGTTTCGATAAATTAGACCTTGATGAATTAATTGTGTGTTGTAATGAAAGGCTGTGTGGTGTGATATGTGACTGGAGTGTGACCTGTAGATGTGTTAAACCAGTGATGTGGTGTGTGATTCTCTTGTGGGTATCATTCTAGTGTTTGCCCATACTCCCCTCTCCCTCTAAACAATCTTGGGGACCTGGGGGAATGCGGATATTTGGCTGGGGTACAAAATATGCGTCGCAACCACATAGTTTTTGAGTTAGGGGTGTTGAAAAAATTCCCTAGATCTAGGGAACATTCATTGGATTTCTTCTGAGTCCAGAGATGTGTGAACCGGACGATCCTCACATTATGATGACCGGAGTATCGAGAATCCCCCCCAACCCCCCGCTAGGAGGTTAGGTTATATTTGTTTAGGTTAGGTTAGATTTGGGTAGGTTAGGTTAGATTTGGTTAGGTTAGGTTAGATTTGGTTAGGTTAGGTTAGGTTAGATTAGGTTAGATTAGATTAGAGTTGGTTAAGTTTCGGTGGGTCAAATCCCCCGCTAGGTCAGGTTAATTTTGGTTAGGCAAATTTCTCTAGGTATAAGGAATTACCCTAGATTTAGGAATTTAACCCCCCCTAACAATAACTCTTAAAATACGTGTTTCCGACGCATAATTTGTTCCCCACCCGAAAACCCCGCATTCCCACAGGTCCCCAAACTTGTTTGGGGGAAGTGGGAGAGTATGGGCAAACACTAGAATTTTACCTTATATTCTTTAGTACTCATTCTTTCCCCCGTTAAGCTATTTATTTTAACTCGACGACGCAGAAATGTTCTTTAACCATTTAATTTTGTTTTCTCTTTTTTTAAAGCATCTACCGTTGCCGCAGACCAGGATGCAGCATGGTGCTTGATACACTGCAGAGTGCTGATGATTGTGTGCATGGACATTTTATTCAAGGTACATAAAATTAGCTTTACTGATTATGTATTGCAAACAATGGGTTTAGTTGCTTTTCAATGATAAATTAGGGTAAAGATTGGTTTTTAGGGAACCTCCTTATTGCGGAAAATATCACCCGTTATGTGACTGTTATTTTATGTTTTTTATCACGAAGATATTTTTTAACCCTCAATCAGTCAGCACGTTCTTTTCCTCAATAGAGCAGTAAACTAACCTAACCTGAGTAATGCTTGAGTCATTTTTTTTGCTTTAAAGTGGATGTTTAGTTAATTTTTTGCTCGGCCATGAATTATGTTTACTTTAAAAAAAAGAAGACTTATTATCACTTCTATGAGACATAACACTTATGAATGCTTCTCGCAGATCCATCACATCATGGGGGAGTCGTGACTTCGGTATGTGGAACGTCCCAGAACTGAGTCATCCATCCTATCAGCATCCCGCTGATACACACTCCCGCTCCCAGCCGCCCTCGCCGCTGTGTGGCTAGGCCTGGATGGTTGGATGACCATGTTGAGTGAAGGTGGATTAGTGTTAAGTATGAGGACATGTTATGTGTTATGTTACGTTACTAGCACTGCGGGCAAGATGTGTTTTTACTATGTTGATGTACAGGAATGATAGGACGTGTACTAGCCCGTCAGTATTTATCTAACATAGGCACCTACCTGCGTTATCATTTACTTTTTGTAACGGACCATCCTGTTTTCTTGTGGTTTTGTTACACTGATTATATATTATTCATTGCCATTGTCATGCCCCTGTAAAATCTCCAGGGAGGGGAAGTTGTAGGATGTACTGTATGGTGAGCGCTGCATCCCCACATAGGGGAGCAGCGCCAGCGGGACTCAGTTAGACTCGGGCTCGTTAAGCATCTAGGCGTGCCGCTCTGTACGCTCCATAAAGTAGACAACGGCTTCCTGTGTGTTTCTTTCTAGACACCCCTCGATCACCTTGGAAACAGCATTATTTTGATATTGCAAAACTTAGTTACGTATAATGTTCTATAAATTGTGGCACCCACCCGCTCACGCAGCGCCCCAAAAAGAATTTGGAAGCTCCGAATCTTTGCCTCCAGAGACGCACGTCTTTCAAGGTCCCCACAAGCAGGAAGTGACGTCACGTTGACAAGGACCACGTAGCAAAAACGTGTAGTCTGAACCCCCGCTTAAGATCGCCAGCTAGTGTTATGTTCTGAGTGTTTTGCCGCCGTTGTCGTCGCGCGAAAAAAAAGAGTAGTGAAATTGTAAACCGTATAACTTGCAGATACAAAGCTAAAAAAAACGCTTAAACAGGGTAGATTATACAGTCATGAAATAAACTACTGTGTATCATCTTAATTAAGTGGCACATACACATCAGTAGTTTATGCTATAATTCGTAATATATGGATGGTGGCTGGCGACATTTTGTGCAGGTGGCGACTTTTACTGTTATCTAACGGTACGTAACCAATGTCCATGTATTGTATTAAACCGCAGTATTACAGGTCTAGTTAAGGTTCGGCAAGGTTATGTTTTTTGTGGGCATCATGAACCAGTGCAGCCAATTAGAGAGATCGGGAACTCGAATGCCAGGGGGCGCTGGCAGTTTTAACTCACTTTTTTGATAAAAAGTTGGTCTACTGGAAAACAAAATATGGGCTTATTCCACTGCACTTAAAACACAAAGTATAATATTAAGACGATTTTCTTCTATATGTATATTGTATAGAAGCCTGATTCTGTAAAACCTTTATAACCAAATAACCAAGTAGGTTATAGTTGAGGAGGCGAGGTAAATGTTTTCTCTATGATATTATATAGTCAATAACATAGTTTTAGAAGTTATCTATACCTAGGCAGTCATATTTCCCGTTATTTTTTGTGTATCAATCAGATAGAAAGCCTGGAAGTGCAATGAGTCGACGCGTTTAAGTCGTAATGTTTTTATTCAATCTTCCCGCCACAATCTCCCTCGCCACCACGCCCCCCCGCGGCATGTCGCCTCCACAATTATAACCTATATTGTCGCAGCAACAGGGCGATTCCGCATTCTTTATTCTTCGTTTTTCCAAAGCATTGCTTATTGTATTTTTTACAAGCGTTTGCCAGACGCAGCAGTACTGTCTTAGAAAAAAGTGTGAACATCGCCCAAATTTAACATGCCACAAATAAAATGTAAAAATATATAAAGCTCTGCTACTCGAGGTGAGTAATTTGCATTAAATTGCTATTATAGAACGTTCCTCGTAATGCATGTCATCCATACAATTAGTAGAAACAACGAAGAACTATTTTTTTGGTATTCAATGCGGTGCATCAATATTTATCGCGAAATTGAATTTTTGAAAATATTAGTCGCGGAGCCCAAAAAACAAGTAGACCAACCTTTGAGTTAAACTGCTAGCGACCACTGGCATTTTTCGAGTTTCAGATCATTGGAAAATTTCCCAATGATCTGAAAACTCGAGAAATCTCTCCCCCACCCAAAACCTCGATGTGCCACAGTCCCCCCGGCGTTGGGCGGGGAAAAGAAAATGGTGATTCGGAGTTTGGTTGAAACTGCAGATTTACCCAAGAAAAATAAAGGCTGCGACCTACAGCTAGAAAATGTGCAAGTAGCTGGTAGGGGAGTGCCGTTTTTAAGGGCCCGACTCTTGATCAACAAGGCAACGCAACACTGGCCTGGGGGTTCCATTGGCCTGCACCGCTTGCGTCCCGTGTCCTGCCCCGGTGCAGGGTTTTTGCCCCTGGTCCCCCCCCCCGGG
>JACEEZ010009607.1:75000-77500 GCA_016584305.1 Chionoecetes opilio | reverse complement strand
GCGAGATGTAAAATGGTGATGTGTGTGTGTGTGTGTGTGTGTGTGTGGTGTGTGTGTGTGTGTGTGTGTGTGTGTGTGTGTGTGTGTGTGTGTGTGTGTGTGTGTGTGTGTGTGTGTGTGTGTGTGTGTGTGTGTGTGTGTGTGTGTGTGTGTGTGTGTGTGTGTGTGTGTGTGTGTGTGTGTGTGTGTGTGTGTGTGTGTGTGTGTGTGTGTGTGTGTGTGTGTGTTGTGTGTGTGACAGGGAGAAGTAGTTTTATAGGGTCAAAGGTCAGTGTGTGTGTGTGTGTGTGTGTGTGTGTGTGTGTGTGTGTGTGTGTGAGTGTGAGTGTGTGGTGGTCACAGTATAAAGCATACCGCAGTTACGCCCCTCATATCGTATTGCAACACACACACACACACACACACACACACACACACACACACACACACACACACACACACACACACACACAACACATTAAACAACACACACATTATAATATCAGAACATTTCATCACTACAAAACATATCCTTTCCAACATTCCCAACAGTCCTCCATTTCACGGCATAATCACCACTCTCGAATCACCATGAGTTAGTGCACGTAACTTAACACCTTAGGTATCCCAGTGCCATAAAGGGCTTGTATTGTGGCACTGTGGCACTCATAAGCTTGGCACCGTCCATAACACACACCTCTGAGCGTTATGAAAAAGCATTGTATTATTTTCTGACAGTACTCGTATTATCGAAACAAATTTGACTGGGTGTGTTAAGGCGCTTTATGTTTCCTTATAAGAACATCAGATAAGTGACTGGGTGTTAAGGCGGACTATGTTTCCTTATAAGAACATCAGATAGGAACATAAGAACATCAGAATAACAGTGAAATATTGAACCACGACGCTATTGATTACGTTTTAATGCCTTGGTTTATTTAGTGTCTGTGAGTGAGTGAGAAAATTTGTGCCTCATATAAATTTTTGCAGTGTTAAAAAGCAGATTATTTTAGTATTATGCGAGTAAGTGAGAAGTTTTTTGCCTTGTATAATTTTTTGCAGTGTTAAAAAGAATATTATTTTAGTATTATGCGAGTGAGTGAGAAATTTTTGCCCCATATAAATTTTTGCAGTGCTAAAAAGCAGATCATTTTAGTATTATGCGAGTAAGTGAGAACATTTTTGCTTCGTGTAATAGTTGCTTTGTTAAAAAAAAAGTGCCTTGAGTGTGTCAATGCAGTGAAAATGATGACGTGTCCTTATCAGTGAACTATTGACCACACTATCAACGTCATTGTTTACGTTTTAACCCCTTCACGCCCAGATCTTTCCTTGGCTATATAAAATCAGTTGTCGAGCCATAAAATTACGAAAAGTGACTAAATATACCAACTTAACTAGTGGACAAGGATACTAAACAGGTCATAGCTATAAAACATTGCTTATAGTCACTACAAATCGTCTAATGGTACCCAAATTACAATGGAAATTACGTTCTGGGTCTCAAAGGGGTTAACGCCTCGGTTTATGTAGTGTTCTGTGAGTGAAGGAGCAAATTCGTGCCTCGTATAAATGGTTGCAGTGTAAAATAGAAGGTTTATTTAGTATTGAGTGGTTGAAAAAGAAGATTATTTTAATATTTTGAAAATGAGTTAAGAAAAATTGTGCCTCTTATAAATGATTGCAGTGTTAAATAGTGTTGGCGTTTTGTTTTGGGCATCAGACGTGTTGCCTTGAAGCCCTCGAGACCCAGAACTTAATTTTATGGCTAACAACAGACGATCTTATATACTAATAGAACTATCTGGGCGTGAAGAGGTTAAAGCCCCGTCTGCGTCCATCTGCGTCTGTCTGCGTCCATCTGCGTGTGTCTGCGTGCGTGCTGCGAGCTGCTGTGATGGGGTGCTGTGAGGATCGCGGTCTGCTGTGCGTGCTGTGTCTTGTTCTGACCAGCAGCCTGTGTGTCCTGCTGCTGTACGCGCTGTTCTTGGTGGTGCTGTTCTACTTCTGCGAGTAAAACACACACACAACCACACACACAAAACACACACACACACACACACACACACCACACACACACACACACAACACACACAACACACACACACACACACACACACACACACACACACACACACACACACACACACACACCACACCTGTACACACACATAAAAAAAACCTCAAAGTGGTACATATTGACGCTGAAACGTATACACACACACACACACACCTGCACACACACACACACACACAACACACACACCACACACACACACACACACACACCACACACACACACACACACAACACACACACACACACAGACACACACACAGACACACACACACACACACACCCACACACACAGGCAAATATGTTCGGGAAGCAACTGTCCATATTTTCACCGAGACGCAGACGGGAATATCTGATCACGCCTCGCATCCCCTCCTCCTCCTCTTCCTCCTCCTCCTCCTCCATGGTCTTTACGAAGCGCTTTGCCTCCCTGCCCGACATATCC
>JACEEZ010009607.1:47500-70000 GCA_016584305.1 Chionoecetes opilio | reverse complement strand
TCCACTTTATTTTAACACTACTTTACTGACTCTACTTTATTTTAACACTACTTTACTGACTCTACTTTTTTTAAACACTATTGACTCACTTATTTCCTCTTCTGACTCTACTTTATTTTAACCACTACGACCTTTAATTCTGAGCTAACTTGACTCGGTAGTTCCTCCTTCTGCAGGCTGGGAGACCGCGCGGCCCGTGTCGAACACGACCCTGAGACTTGAGCTGGTGACCCGCCCTCAAGCAACCTGTGCTCGCTACGGTAACTCTTCGCCAAGGCCGCGTGACACCCTAGCGCCCTTGCGGCCCTGCCGCTCAGAAGCGAGGAACTAATCTAAGCTGCTGTTTAGTGTTGTGGTGGTGGTGCTGGTGTGTGTTGGTGTGTGTGGTGTGTGTTGTGGTGTGGTGGTGGTGTGTGGGTGTTGGTGGTGTTGTGGTGTAGGGGTGTTGTGGTGTGGGGTGTTGTGTGTGGTGGTGGGGGTGTGTGTGGTGTGTGGTGTGGTGGTGTTGTGGTGTGGGGGTGTTGTGGTGGTGAGTGCTGGTGGTGTTGTGGTGTGGGGTGTTGTGGTGTGGGGTGTTGGGTGGTGGTGGTGTGGGGTGTGTGGTGTGTGGTGTTGTGTGTTGGTGTTGTGGTGGGGTGTGTTGGGGTGGTGTTGTGGTGTGGGGGTGTTGTGGTGGTGAGTGCTGGGGTGGTGTTGTGGTGTGGGGGTGTTGTGGTGGTGAGTGCTGGGGTGGTGTTGTGGTGTGGGGGTGTTGTGGTGGTGAGTGCTGGGGTGGTGTTGTGGTGTGGGGGTGGTATTGTGTGTGTGTGTGGTGTTGTGGGTGTGGTGTGTGTTGGTGGTGTTGAGTGTGTGTGTGTGTGTGTGTGTGTGTGTGTGTGTGTGTGTGTCGTGTGTGTGTGTGTGTTCTGAAAGAGACTTAAAGATGCTACAATTACAAGTATCATTCCTGTTCTCAGATCCTGTCATGCTATTTCACTCTGAAGATAATGACAAATTTCATGCCCCTCATTATAACACATTTTATTTCACAGGCTGTTTGACAATGAATTAACGCGATAAATATTTAGATCAGTTGTATAATTTATAAAATGTATAATTCTAGGTCTTTCATTTGCAGCATCACAAGTGTATAAATTAATGATCAATTATATCTGTGAAAAAAAAATATCGAAAACCTTTAAACTATATTTTATTAAATCTGATATATTTTTTCCAACTCTCTGTTTGAGTCGCTTCCTTGCCATGTACATTTTTTGAGCATCCCTTTTTTCTGATTTCCTTCATACCTTCTTCCTTCATTCCTTCTTCCTTCATTCCTTTCTTCTTCCTTCATTCCTTTCTTCTTCCTTCATTCCTTTCTTCTTCCTTCTCCTTCCTTCTATATTCTCCTTCTTCCTTCAACATTTCTTCTTCACATGACCCGATTTTTCCTGTTCCCTCCACATTTTTTAAACTTTTATACTTAAACATCCCTCTCTCCTTCGTCCTTCCTTCCTTCCTTCCTTCCTTCCTTTCTTCCTACCTTCCTTCCTTCCTTTCTTCCTTCCTTCCTGCCTTCCTTCCTTCCTTTCTTCCTACCTTCCTTCCTTCCTACCTACTTTCCTACCTTCCTTCCTTTCTTCCTTCCTTCCTTCCTTCCTTCCTTCCTTCCTTCCTTCCTTCCTTCCTTCCTTCCTTCCTTCCTCCCTCTTCTTCCTTCCTTCATCTACCTTCTTAAAACATCTCCTTAAACATCCTTAACTCCTTCACCTATCCTTCCAGCTGGCCTTCCGCTCCGCCTCCACGGCCGTCCAAGCCCTTCGGGAAGAGGTCCGTCGTGTCCTCCAGGTGCCCCCCCCGCCCCCCACAGCAGACGCCAAGGACCCCCACCACCACCACCACCACGACACCACCACACCACCACCACCACCACACCACCAACACCACTACGACAATAGTGCTCTGTCCCTCGAGCAGTCTGTCTCAACCTTCGTCAGTGCTAACATTGATAAGCGAGACCTCTCCAAGAATGTTGAGGTGAGTGACCTTTGACCTGTGACCTGTGTGTGTGTGTGTGTGTGTGTGTGTGTGTGTGTGTGTGTGTGTGTGTGTGTGTGTGTGTGTGTGTGTGTGTGTGTGTGTGTGTGTGTGTGTGTGTGTGTGTGTGTGTGTGTGTGTGTATGTGTTTGAATTAAGCGATACTGTTACTCACATGAAGGAAACTTTTGTAAGGAGTAAAGAACTTTTTTTACTTTTTTTTAGTAAAGAATAGCATTTTATTTGGGTATAGTGCGTGTGTGTGTGTGTGTGTGTGTGTGTGTGTGTGTGTGTGTGTGTGTGTGTGTGTGTGTGTGTGTGTGTGTGTGTGTGTGTGTGTGTGTGTGTGTGTGTGTGTTCTTAAATCTTTGAAAATATGAGCTATTCTTCTACATGGTAGTTTGAACAGCTAATAATAGGAGTAGTAATGGTAGTAGTAGTAGGTAGTAGTAATGGTAGTAGTAGTAGGTAGTAGTAATGGTAGTAGTAATGGTAGTAGTAGTAGTAGTAGTAATGGTAGTAGTAGTAGTAGGTAGTAGTAATGGTAGTAGTAGTAATATAATTTTTTTAATCATACAAAATCCAGAGTTACATTTTCCCCACACACCCTGACGCCCTTTATTCCCCTTCAGTACATTCCCCTTCAGTATTTCCCCTCACCCTCACGCCCTTCTTGCCCCTTCAGGAGGTGTGTCAGCAGATCTGGGCCACACTGTATGACTACCCGAGCCTCAAGGCGTGCGAGGGCCTCCTGACGTATGTGAAGGATTGCGTCAGACTGGCCTGGGGACTCAACAACCAACAGCCGCCCTACGTTATCGACTACGAGACCCGCACCTTCAGGTAACGCAGAGTGACGGGCGATCGTAGAGGGGCGATACGATAGTTTTTAACCCCTTCACGCCTATATCTTTCCTTTTTTTTAAACCAATTTTCAAAGCTATTTTACCCATTTTCAAAGCTATTTTACCCATTTTCAAAGCTATTTTACCCATTTTCAAAGCTATTTTACCCATTTCCAAAGCTATTTTACCCATTTTCAAAGTTATTTTCCCCATTTCCAAAGCTATTTTACCCATTTTCAAAACTTTTCTCAATTTTTTCGATATTTGAATCCTTTTCCAAACATCTAGCACTGTTGAATAAAATCGTCTGTTGTCAGCCATTAAATTACGAGAAGTGACTGAATATACCAAATTAACTAGTGGATAAGGATACTAAACAGGTCATAACTATTAAAATATTGCTTATAGTCACTAAAAATCGTCTTATGGTAGCCATATTACAATGGAAATTACGTTCTGGGTCTCAAGGGGTTAAGTGGTGCAAGGGTTACAATAAAGGCGATGTAGGACAATTTCTTAAGGCTATATAGTAATACGCACCTTCAGGTAACGCAGAGTAAGGGGCGATCGTAGAGGGGCGATACGATAGCTGTTAAGTGGTGCAAGGGTTACAATAAAGGCGATGTAGGACAATTTCTTACGGCTATATAGTAATACGCAGCTTCAGGTAACGTATAGTAAGGGGCGATCGTATATATAGAGGGGCGATACGATAGAAGTTATTAACCCCTTGAGACCCAGAACGTCATTTCCATTGTAGTTTAGCTGCCATTAGACGATTTTGAGTGAATACAAGGCGAATAAAAAGTGTTAAAATGGGCGACAAACATAAGAAGGGGATGACAATATTAATGATAAGGATAAGACAATGAGGAAATATGAGTGGCTATGATTAACATGATAATAATAACTTGTGCTCTTATGTCTCGCAGCCTCTTGTAGCTTCCTTATGCTCTTATGTCTCGCGGCCTCTTGTAGCTTCCTTATGCTCTTATGTCTCGCAGCCTCTTGTAGCTTCCTTATGCTCTTATGTCTCGCGGCCTCTTGTAGCTTCCTTATGCTCTTATGTCTCGCAGCCTCTTGTAGCTTCCTTATGCTCTTATGCCTCGCGGCCTCTTGTAGCTTCCTTATGCTCTTATGTCTCGCAGCCTCTTGTAGCTTCCTTATTTTCTTATGTCTCGCAGCCTCTTGTAGCTTCCTTATGTTCTTATGTCTCGCAGCCTCTTGTAGCTTCCTTATGTTCTTATGTCTCGCAGCCTCTTGTAGCTTCCTTATGTTCTAATGTTCTTATGTCTCGCAGCCTCTTGTAGCTTCCTTATGTTCTTATGTCTCGCAGCCTCTTGTAGCTTCCTTATGTTCTTATGTTTCGCAGCCTCTTGTAGCTTCCTTATGTTCTTATATTCTTATGTCTCGCAGCCTCTTGTAACTTCCTTATGTTCTTATGTTCTTATGTCTCGCAGCCTCTTGTAGCTTCCTTATGTTCTTATGTCTCGCAGCCTCTTGTAGCTTCCTTATTTTCTTATGTTCTTATGTTCTACAGGTCCTTATGTTCTTATGTTCTACAGGTCCTTATGTTCTGCAGGTCCTTATGTTCTGCAGGTCCTTATGTCCTGATGTTCTTATGTTCTAATGTTCTTATGTTCTAATGGTCCTATGTTCTGCAGGAAGGACCTCCACGTGCGGTTCCACGTGGCGGACCCTGAGAGCGATGCCATCAAGACGTACCTGTGGCCGGCGCTGCTGGAGGGGCCGGGGGGCGCGTGTATGCAGAAAGGCGTGGTCATTACCTAGAGGACACCACCACTGTCTTACCTAGAGCGATCAAGGTGGGTGTTAATCAGAGGCTTCAGTTCAGTTCAGTTGTGGGTGGGTGGGGTCAGTTCAGTTGAGTTTGTGGGTGGGTGGGTGGGTGGGTCAGTTGAGTTGTGGGTGGGTGGGTCAGTTCAGTTGAGTTGTGGTGGGTGGGTCAGTTCAGTTGAGTTGTGGGTGGGTGGGTCAGTTCAGTTGAGTTGTGGGTGGGTGGGTCAGTTCAGTTGAGTTGTGGTGGGTGGGTCTCAGTTTCAGTCCAGTTGTAGGTGGGTGGGTCAGTTCAGTTGAGTTGTGGGTGGGTGGGTCAGTTCAGTCCAGTTGTGGGTGGGTGGGTCAGTTCAGTTGAGCTGTGGGTGGGTGGGTCAGTTCAGTCCAGTTGTGGGTGGGTGGGTCAGTTCAGTTGAGTTGTGGGTGGGTGGGTCAGTTCAGTTGAGTTGTGGGTGGGTGGGTCAGTTCAGTTGAGTTGTGGGTGGGTGGGTCAGTTCAGTTGAGTTGTGGGTGGGTGGGTCAGTTCAGTCCAGTTGTGGATCGGGAGTCTGGCCTTTTTTATGGGCACTCCCTGACGTGTTTCTTCTTGCTGTCTGGGTCTTGAGTGAGTTATCTTCTCTTATTCTGTCTTGTAATATCTTTCTCTCCTCTTATGTTCTCTGTGGTCATCCAAAAACTGTTGATTGTTCTTTTTGCTTCTTCCACATTCCCATCTCCACACAAATACTCCCCCACTATAGCCTCTTCCTCCTCTATATAAGGTCGTTGTAGCCTCACACTTTTCTGTCTTTCATTACTGTAGGCTGGACACTGTTGCTTGTTCTTTTTGCTTCTTCCACATTATTAACACGATACTATACGTTAGAATGGCAGAGTACATAAGAACATAAGAAAATAAGGAAGCTACAAGAGGCCGCGAGGCCTACACGTGGTAGTTCCTGTAATATGACGAAGCTTAGAATGGCAGAGTTTGGAGCGCGTGAGGCCAGACAGAAATGTTGTTGTTGTATCCTTGACGAGTATTAATTGTTGTGGCCACGACGCTACCTTGCTTCTAATGCTCGGGCTTATGGCTAATTGATGGGCAGGTGTTAGGACGGATGAAAGGAAGGAAGGAAGGAATTGAAAGGAAGGAAGGAAGGAATTGAATGGAAGGAAGGAAGGAAAGAAAGGAAGGAAAGAAGGAAGCGAAAAGGAAGAAAAAATGAAAGGAAGGAAGGAAGGAATGAAGGAAGGAAGGAAAGAAACGAAAAGGAAGGAGAACGTGAAGGAAGGAAATGAGGGAATGGAAGGAAGAAAACAAAGGAAGAAAAAAATGAAGGAAAGGAAGGAAGGAAGAAGGAAAGGAAGGAAATAAGGCGAAGGAAAATGTCCCGGGAAAAATAGTTACTTGAGAATTCCTTTTATTTACTTTATGAAGCGATTTTATTGAGCGATTTTATTAGGCGATTTTATTGGGCGATTTTATTGGATTAGGTGATTTTAATGGCCGATTTCTATGGATTAGTCGATTTTATACGGCGATTTTTATGGATTAGGCGATTTTAGTGGGCGATTTTTATGAAATAAGCGATTTTATTGGGCGATTTTTATAGATTAGGCGATTTTATTGGTCGATTTTTATAGATTAGGCGATTTTATTGGTCGATTTTTATGGATTAGGCGATTTTATTGGTCGATTTTTATGGATTAGGCGATTTTATTGGGCGATTTTTCTCCGTTTATTTTTTCTCCCGTCATCTACCTGCCTCCATAAAATAATAAAAAAATAAAATAAAAGATAAAAATATAATAATACATGACACGCCTAATACAATACACGAATAATAAAAATACCCATTATATCGTACTAATAAAATGCACCAATTAGATGTGACCACTCCCTTAACGACCAATTATAGTCACGATTATGAGGAGAATATTTTCATCCACAGTTTCAGAGAGGTAATTAACAGATTTTTATATTTCTGTGTCTCTCTCTCTCTCTCTCTCTCTCTCTCTCTCTCTCTCTCTCTCTCTCTCTCTCTCTCTTCTCTCTCTCTTCTCTCTCTCTCCTCTCTCTCTCTCTCTTCTCTCTCTTTTCTTCGTTTTTTACCAGGACTACCCGTGTAGTGCTCACAGCCTCTTGTAGCTTCCTTATTGTCTTATATTCCTATGTATATTAAATGGCCTTACTCCTTCCACAGATGTATGTATATGTATGTATCCCGTCCGGGCTGTATAGACGGCTGGGAGACAAGAGCTACAGGTAGAGGTGCCTTTCTACGTACCTAAACCTGCTACAAACACCACCTGAGTGAGAGGCTACATAAGAGCATAAGATAATAAGGAAGCTACAAGAGGCCGCGAGACCTACACGTGGTAGTTCCTTAAGGCAAGTGGTGTCAGCCTTCCTTGGTAGAAAGACCCACTGTACATAGGTCTACAGTTCGTCACGTTGATAATTCTGTAGTAACTTTACTGTGTGTATATAGAATGCTGTAGTACCAAGTAAAGTATGGTCATTAACCCCTTGAAGCCCAGAACGTAATTTCCATTGTAATTTGGTACCATTAGATGATTTTAATTAACATAAGCAATATTTTAATAGATATGACCTGTTTAGTATCTTTGTCCACTAACTAATTTGGTATATTCAGAAGCCCAGAACGTAATTCCCATTGTAATTTGGGTACCATTAGACGATTTTAATGAATATAAGTAATATTTTCTAGATATGACCTGTTTAGTATCCTTGTCGACTAACTAATTTGGTATATTCAGTAATTTTTCGTTATTTTATGGTGGCTAACAACAGACGATTTTCTATAGCCAAGGAAAGCTCTGGGTCTCAAGGGGTTAATATTATGATAGCGTTCACCTGTGTCTTATCTTTATGACTCGTAGTATTAGCTATGTATTGTATCTCTTTCTATCTCTTTGTATTATGTATCTCTGTATAGTCTATCTATTTATATATGCTTAAGGGTCCATTTCCAATTTATTTCAGTTACGGTAAAAATATTTCGTTTTTCTGTTTAGTGCTCTAGAGATCACTGAGGCTTTAAAGGTATCAGCCGTTTTACTTACACAGTATCAAGGATTTCGTGTTTAAATATCGGTTTTAACTTTGTCTTTAGCGTGAAAATTTAAAGGTTTTGATATAATCCTTGCAATAAACTTATCAATATTTATGCCTTATATAATTTTAAAGTGTCAAGTCTTTCGTGGTTAAATATCGGTTTTAACTCTTGTCTTTAACGTGAAAATTTAAAGGTTTTGATAATATCTTTAGTAATACACTTATTTATAGCGTTATTTGCGTCGTCTGTAAAGCACCGAGACAGTTTGAAATATTATACTTCGTGATTAATTATATTCGTGGTTATGTCGCGCCATTTATCACACTGCCTCTTCCATTACGAGACATTATGACACACACACACACACACACACACACACACACACACACAACACACACACACACACCACACACCACCCACCCACCCACACACCACCCACCCACCCACCCACCCACCCACCCACCCACCCACCCACCCACCCACCCACCCACCCACCCACCCACCCACCCACCCACCCACCCACCCACCCACCACCCACCCACCCACCCACCACCCACCCACCACCACAACAACACACACACACACACTAAATACACACATCACACACTAAGAGCAATAAATTGTAGATATGAGAGCTGGACCATAGTTATGGTTATCTCATGCCCTGTATATCCTGCTGTAATACAACTACCATCTCCATTACGAGACATAGACACACACACACACACACACACACACACACACACACACACCACACACACACACACACACACACCCACCACACCACACACCCACACCACACCACCCACCACACACCACCCACCCACCACACCCACACCACACCACCACACCCACACCACCCACACCACACACACACACTACAACAACAAAAATGTAGTATGAACGACACATACGAGTACCAAGCCTGTAAACACACAGTAACATACAACTACACACACACACACACACACCACACGCACACACACACACACACACACACACACACACACAACACACACCACACACACACACACACACACACACACACACACACACACACACACACACACACACACAACACACACACACACACACACACACACACACACACACACACACACACACACACACACACACACACACACACACAGCCTTAATGAAGTTGTCAATCCAGAAAGCAAACAAAGCGCCTCACATATTTTTTTTTTTACATACCACGACAGAACGCGATGTGTCTGTCTGTATCTATGTATCATTATTCCTGTCTCTGTGTTAATGTATCTATCTATCTCTATCTATTACGGCGTTGTGTAGGTCAAGCACTTCTACCTTTAACTCCTTAATGTGTTTCGTCTTTAAACCCTTCATAAACCGTCTATAGAGTCACATCTTTAGTCCCTCTGCCTGCCTCCCTGTAAACCTGATAATAATAATAATAATACTTTAATACGCACTCGAAGGCATACAGGAAACACAACAACAGGATTACCTTAAGTACTAAAACAAATAAATATTATATACCAGTGGGCAATATTGACACTGTTGTACATAGAGAGTCTAGATATCGCCCCGGTAATATAGCTACTGTTGTCTGTTGTATATACTAGAGAGCCTAGATATCGTCCGGTAATATAGCTACTGTTGTCTGTTGTATATACTAGAGAGCCTAGATATCGCCAGGTAATATAGCTACTGTTGTCTGTTGTATATACTAGAGAGCCTAGATATCGCCAGGTAATATAGCTACTGTTGTCTGTTGTATATACTAGAGAGCCTAGATATCGCCAGGTAATATAGACACTGTGTTGTATATATATGTAGAGAGAGAGCCTAGATATCGCCCCGTAATATAGACACTGTGTTGTATATATATAGAGAGAGAGCGCCTAGATATCGCCAGGTAATATAGACACTGTGTTGTATATATATAGAGAGAGAGCGCCTAGATATCGCCCGGTAATATAGACACTGTGTTGTATATATATAGAGAGAGAGCGCCTAGATATCGCCAGGTAATATAGACACTGTGTTGTATATATATAGAGAGAGAGCGCCTAGATATCGCCCGGTAATATAGACACTGTGTTGTATATATATATAGAGAGTGCCTAGATATCGCCCGGTAATATAGACACTGTGTTGTATATATATAGAGAGAGAGCGCCTAGATATCGCCCGGTAATATAGACACTGTTGTTGTTGTATATATATGTAGAGGGCCTAGATATCGCCCTCTAGATCCCGGCCTCTCCCTGACGCAATGTGAACGCATAGACAAACACTGCTGGCTAATAATAAGTGGCTATACATACAGTCTACTTATAATTATCAGTGGAAGTCTTGCACTACTACAGTTTATTGATCTACAGTAGCTACTTATTTGAGCTACGTTTCTTTACAACTACAGTTTGTTTTTGTGCCGACTGTGATGCGCCGACTGTAGAGATCACCCCGTGTTTCCAGCATATTCTCCGTGACTATGCGAAGAAACACAGCCGGGTGAGGAGTTAGGGAGTAGGAGAGAAGGGAGTGGGGAGTGAGGGAGTACGCAGCGAAGGAGGAAAGAGTGAGGGAGTAGGAGAGTAGGGAATGAGGCAGCGAAGGAGGAGGCGTGAGGGAGTACGCAGTGTCAAGGAGTGAGATGATGAGCCGCGCGTGATTTTGTACCGAAAAACTTGAGTGGCGGAGCGCAAAACCAAGGCAAAACCCGCCCTACCGCGCCCATCCCACCCAGGGCGTCTGCGCCAGGCATAGACAGGGGAGGTAGTGGGCGTGGCAGGGGAGAGGGAGGGGGCGTGGGTGAAGGGGAGGTGAGGGAGGAGGGGGAAGAAGGAAACTGCAGGCGTGGTGCTTGGAGGGACGGCCAGAGGAGTAGAAGAGGGGGAAATCTATCTACCTATGCGACCTACCTCCTTCCCTCACCTAGCTTCCCTTCCCCTACCCAACCACCCCCTTCCTTTACCCCTCCCCTCCCTTCCCCTACACAACCAGCCCCTCCCTTCACCCCTCCCCACCTTCCCCTACACCGCATCCCCGTCCTCTTACCCCTTCTATATACTGAAGATGAGTATAAGGGCGTATCCCCCTCTTTAACCTTAGCACCTTCAACGGCATCTCCTCCTCCTCCTCCTCCTCCTCCTCCTCCTCCTCCTCCTTCTCCTTCTCCTCCTCCTCTTCCTCCTCCTTCTCGACTTTTTCCTCCTCCTCCTCCTCCTCTTCCTCCTCTTCTTCCCCATCCTCCTCCTCCTCCTCACCTTACCACCTTCAACGACACCCCTTCCTCCTCCTCTTCCTCCTCCTCCTCCTCCTCCTCCTCCTCCTCCTCCTCCTCCTCCTCCTCCTCCTCCTTTTCCTCTTCCTCTTCCTCTTCCTCTTCCTCTTCCTCTTCCTCCTCCTCTTCCTCTTCATCCTCCTCTTCTTCCCCATCCTCCTCCTCCTCCTCACCTTACCACCTTCAACGACACCCCTTCCTCCTCCTCCTCCCCTCCTCCTCCTCCTCCTCCTCCTCCTCTCCTCCTCCTCCTCCTCCTCCTCCTCCTCCTCCTCCTCCTCCTCCTCCTCCTCCTCCTCCTCCTCCTCCTCTGCCGGTTGTACAGTCACAAGCAGGGATATAACAAGTGCAAACCTGTTTTAACTTGTGAAAGCATCAATAACGCCTCGAATTCCAGGTACAGGGTAGACGTTCTCTCTCTCTCTCTCTCTCTCTCTCTCTCTCTCTCTCTCTCTCTCTCTCTCTCTCTCTCTCTCTCTCTCTCTCTCTCTCTCTCTCTCTCTCTCTCTCTCTCTCTCTCTCTCTCTCTCTCTCTCTCTCTCTCTCTCTCTCTCTCTCTCTCTCTCTCTCAGAAAACTTGTGATTGACGTAGCTCTGTGTTGTAAGAAGGTGTTAATAAGAGGTTTAGTTTATCATTATAACTATATATGTATCGAACACAATAATAATGATGATAATAAAAACAATAACAATGATCCAATGTTGAGTTAGAAGAACAATAAGCGGCCCATTTGGTTTGTAGTTTAATTTAACGAGAGTGAAGTTTAGGAGTCGATGGCGTGTGTATATATATTCGACATGTTGTAATTTGTGTTGTATTTATATGTGTATCTTACGTGTGTGTGTGTGTGTGTGTGTGTGCGCGCCAACACTGTTTACGTTTACATGATAATCAGAGCAGTGTTGGTCTGTCTGTCTGCCTGTCTGTCTGTCTGCCTGTCTGTCTGTCTGTCTGTCTGTCTGTCTGTCTGTCTGTCTGTCTGTCTGTCTGTCTGTCTGTCATCCTTGCTTTTATTTATTAATTCTATATATGTATAATTATATCTTATAGCTTTAACATGACTCGTAAAATACTCGTAGCTTAGGTAAGCACTCGTAAGGCGCCCTGACTTAAGGTAACCACTTGTAAGGCGCCTTGACTTAAGGTAACCACTTGTAAGGCGCCTTGACTTAAGGTAACCACTTGTAAGGCGCCTTGACTTAATTAAGGTAAGCACTTGTAAGGCGCCCTGACTTAAGGTAACCACTTGTAAGGCGCCCTGACTTAAGGTAACCACTTGTAAGGCGCCTTGACTTAAGGTAACCACTTGTAAGGCGCCTTGACTTAATTAAGGTAAGCACTTGTAAGGCGCCCTGACTTAAGGTAACCACTCGTAAGGCGCCTTGACTTAAGGTAACCACTTGTAAGGCGCCTTGACTTAATTAAGGTAACCACTTGTAAGGTTCGTAACACTTAAGTGGTATAATTATTATCTTCAAAGCCGAAAAAAGTGGAAAAACCCTCTTTTTTTTAAATTTCCGATAGTTGAATTCCATTGTGTATATAGTTACGTGATCGATAAATAAGGTAATGTGTAATAAATCTCGTAAGGCGTCTGTACTCCTTCACTAAGTGCTATAATTACTGTCTTCAAACCAACTAACGATGTCGACAAAATGTGGAAAAAAACTCCCGATATCCAAAAAATGTGGAAAAAACTCCCGATATCGAAAAAATGTGGAAAAAACTCCCGATATCGAAAAAATGTGGAAAAAACTCCCGATATCGAAAAAATGTGGAAAAAACTCCCGATATCGAGAAAATGTGGAAAAAACTCCCGATATCGAAAAAATGTGGAAAAAACTCCCGATATCGAAAAAATGTTGAAAAAACTCCCGATATCGATAAATGTTGAAAAAAAACTCCCGATATCGAAAAAATGTTGAAAAAAACTCCCAATATCGAAAAAATGTGGAAAAGAACTACCGATATCGAAAAAATGTGGAAAAAACGCCCGATATCGAAAAATGTGGGAAAAAAACTCCCGATATCGAAAAAATGTGGAAAAAACTCCCGATATCGAAAAAATGTTGAAAAAACCTCCCGATATCGAAAAATGTGAGAAAAACTCCCGATATCGAAAAATGTGGAAAAAACTCCCAATATCGAAAAAATGTGGAAAAAAACTCCCGATATCGAAAACATGTTGAAAAAAAACCCGATATCGAAAAAATATTGAAAAAAACCCCACATTCAATATTTTTTCCTTTCCGAAGATTGAGTTCCATTGTGTATATAATTATTTGTATTTACCTGATAGTTAAATATGATCATGTATAATAAACCTAAAATCCGTCTATTGTATATACATATTATCGCTAAATATCAAGATTCTAGAGGTTAGAAATCACTATTTTTGCTAAATTATGAAGATGAATGATTGTGCCATTTCGTACATTTTCGTGACGTTTTCAGTACATACGTGGTTACCCGGACGTGAAATTGTATAAAAAAAACCATATATATATATACATACATTATATATAAATACGTCTATATATATATATGTAAATCATGAATAAAGGTTGACCATTTAACCTGTTGTAATCCTTGTGTACATATATATCATCAGTGCGTAACCCTTGAGAGAGTAACAACAAAAATATATGCAGTTAATAAAGGTATATAGAAAATAGGCTCAAACGCAAAAAAAGAAGAAAAAAAACAGCCTACAGGTTTTATAGGCTCAAAAAACAACAACAACAACAACAACCTCAGCCTACAGGTTTTATAGGCTCAAAAAAAAAAAAAAAAAAAAAAACTCAGCCTACAGGTTTTATAGGCTCAAAAAAAAAAAAAAACCTCAGCCTACAGGTTTTATAGGCTCAAAAAAAAAAAAAAAAAAAAAAAACTCAGCCTACAGGTTTTATAGGCTCAAAAAAAAAAAAACACTCAGCCTACAGGTTTTATAGGCTCAAAAAAACAACAACTCAGCTTACAGGTTTTTTAGGCTCAAAAAAAAAAAAAAAAACTCAGCCTACAGGTTTTATAGGCTCAAAAAAAAAAAAAAAAAAAAACTCAGCTTACAGGTTTTATAGGCTCAAAAACAACAACAAAACCTCAGCCTACAGGTTTTATAGGCTCAACCAAAGACTACTCTATACTGGACTTGCTACTCGTGCCCCGCGCCGACCCGCCCATGACCAGTGGAGGCCAGTTTTGCGATTCCTGACATCTTCGAACATCACTCCCATCTCCCTTCCTATGGGTTATCAGTATAAATGATATACCGTTATCTTCATAAATGTTTGTTCTATAATATTATCAAATAAAAAACAGTAAAATACACTAAAGAAATGTCATTATGAGAGAGTGAAGAAATATGCATGAACTCAATATTCACTGAAACTGCGCCATTTAATATTTTGCGGGAAAACTTTTTCATCAGTAGTAATGGCGTTTTGGGTTATTACGGGAAAAATCATAGATGGCGGTTTTATGGTATGTGGGGCGGGTTTTGGCGGGTTAATCTTACGCCCGCACCCCGCAAGAAGGAAATCAGTAGTAATGGCGTGTTTGGGCGGGAAAAAGATTGGGCGGGTTTTAGTGTATGTGGGCGGGTTTTGGCGGGTTAATCTTACGCCCGCACCCCGCAAGAAGGAAATCAGTAGTAATGGCGTGTTGGGGCGGGAAAAGTATTGGGCGGGTTTTAGTGTGTGTGGGCGGGTTTTGGCGGGTTAATCTTACGCCCGCACCCCGCAAGAAGGAAATCAGTAGTAATGGCGTGTTTTCCATTGCATTAAGTGCCTAGCATTTGAATGTTAACCTTTGGGCGGCTTAAAGGACACAGTTCACTATCATAAAGGGAAAGGGCGAGTGTTTAGAACTTTAGAGGACTGACAGACACACAGAGAGACAGATAGACAGATAGACGGACAGAGAGACAGACAGACAGACAGAAACAGATAGACAGAGCGAGCTTATAGAACAGACGGATAGAGAGACAGACAGATATATTGATAGAGATACAGAGAGACAGACGGACAGACAGACAGGCAGACAGACAGACAGATAGACGGATAGACAGACAGACAGAAACAGACAGACAGAGCGAGCTTACAAGGACAGACAGACAGATAGACAGACAGATTACAAGGACAGACAGACATACAGACAGACAGACAGACAGACAGACAGAGCGAGCTTACAAGGACAGACAGACAGATAGACAGATAGATTACAAGGACAGACAGACATACAGACAGGCAGACAGACAGACAGACAGAGCGACCTTTCAAGGACAGACAGACAGATAGACAGATAGATTACAAGGACAGACAGACATACAGACAGGCAGACAGACAGACAGACAGAGCGAGCTTACAAGGACAGATAGACAGACAGATTACAAGGACAGACAGACATACAGACAGGCAGACAGACAGACAGACAGAGCGACCTTACAAGGACAGACAGACAGATAGACAGATAGATAGACGGACAGACAGACATACAGACAGACAGACACAGCGAATATAATTATACATTAAAATATAACCGAAATAATAAGATAATGCACGTACAGAAGTGAAGGAAAACTGTTTTTGCGGACTTAATACGAACTTTAAAAATATAACAAAAGTATTTCCAGCATCTCCAGACATCAATACATCAATGAAAAATAAGATAACTATGATAGGGAGATAAATAAGGAACCATATATTTGAAATGGCCAGCGAAAAAAAAAAAATTCCTAAGCGGCGAAAAAAAAAAAAATCGAAGAAAATGGTTTTGCGGGCTTAATACGAACTTTAAAAATATAACAAAAGTATTTCCAGCATCTCCAGACATCAATACATCAATGAAAAAATAAGATAACTATGATAGGGAGATAAATAAGGAACCATATATTTGAATGAGCGGTGGTTAACTAGCGGGGCGGGGGAGTTGGGGCGGGGCAACAGTTATCAGCCTTATATCCTCCTTTTTTTTATCCATCTCTCTCACTTATCCTGTTATATCCTGCTTCCTCTCCTTCATTATTAGAGCTATGTTAATGATTGTATAACTACGTAATGGTATATAGAAAGAGGAGAGGGGGCGAAAGGGGCGGGGGGATTGTTATCAGCTGACCGTGACGTTTCTCTCAGTGTGACTCCAGCCTCGGTAAGGGAAGGTACGTCGCCGCGCTGCTCCGCCCCCCTGTCACTGCTACCGCCTTGGCCAGTCCCTCGTGACGTTACCCCCCGCTGTTAGTAACGTCATACCACGACTACAGTAACTATCTAGCCTAAAATAACTAGTAATGTCTAGTAATTGCTAGTATTAAGTTACTTGGCGTTACCTACCGTACCCTATCCTTGGCCAGTCCTTCGTAACGTCACATTAATACGTACAATTTATAACGATCAAGTAACATTAAACGATAAAAATACGGTGAAAGTTTAAATCATTGAAAAAAAACTGAGTGTTAAAATTTATTGAAAAATTTGGCGAGTGAAAAAAAAAAGTGACATTTATTTCAAACTTGGCGAATGATTTTTTTTTTTTTTTTTTTTTGTGAATATGAAGAGAAAATTTACGTGTTTTTGAAGATGCCGAGAGGACAGAAGGCATTATAATCGCGATTACCTGCCCTGTCGAGTGTGTGTACGCGTGTGCGTGTGTGTCGACTTAACACATACGGTATAGACTACTCGCCTCTAGTTAAGTGAGACATAAGAACATAAGGAAGCTACAAGAGGCCGAGACCTTTGATCACTTATATGACAAAAAGAAAAATTTCGACATAAACTGCCCTGTCGAGTGTGTGCGTTGTGTGTGTGTGTGTGTCGACTTCGCACGCACGCAATAAACTACTCGACAATAGTTAAAGTGTACACGACTCGACTATATACTACTCGACTACCTCTAGTTAAGTGAGACATAAGAACATAAGGAAGCTACAAGAGGCCGAGACCTTTGATCACTTATGACAAAAAGAAACAGCGATATTACCTGCCCTGTCGAGTGTGTGTGTGTGCGTGTGTGTGTGTCAACTTAGCACGCACGCAATAAACTACTCGACAACAGTTTAAGTGCGAGTACCAGAGACATTTGGTTTAATTAAGCGGTTTAAGACTTAGTTACTTTGGTTTAATTGAGACTTTAATTATAAAAAAAAAGAAGAAGAATTTCGTGAGTCGTTTTAACACTCAGAAAGCAACAACACGACAATACCTTACCTTACCGAGTGTGTGTGCGTGTGTGTGTGTGCGTGCGTGCGTGTGTCGATGGAGTAGAGGCGTGTGAAGAGGTCCGAACCCCTGTCTGACACCTATACTGTCGCCGGACCAACCATTCAGCCACCGCTAAGATGTCGTCCTTCCTCAGTCGTCTACGCAAAGGTAAAGACGGTGAGTGTTGCTTTAATTGGCTCGTTAGGGGTCGTTAGGGTGTAGTTATGTAGCATTGCACGACATATCATGGGTATAATTATATGTTTCTGTGTTTCAACCTATTTATAAACAGAAATAGGGAGAAACTGGTTCACAAATAGGGTGGTAAATGATTGGAATAGCCTCAGTCGTTAGGTAGTTAGTGCGGCAGAGTCATTAGGGAGCTTTAACCTCTTGAGGCCCAGAACGTAATTTGCATTGTAATTTGGCTACCATTAGACGACCTTTAGTTAATATAAGCAATATTTTATAGCTATGACCTGTTTAGTATCCTTGTCCACTAACTAATTTGGTATATTCAGTCACTTTTTGTAATTTTATGGCTAACAACAGATGATTTTATATAGCAAAGGAAAGATCTGGACGTGAAGGGGTTAAAAGGAGGCTGGATAAATTCATGGATGGGGATGAAAGGTGGATGTAGGTAGTGTTAAGTAACAGGAACTACCACGTGTAGGTCTCACGGCCTCTTGTAGCTTCCTTATTTTCTTATTTTCTTATGTAATTTGAATCTATCTCCCATGTCTCTATCTCCCAATCTATCTCCCATGTCTCTATCTCTATCTCCCATGTCTCTATCTCTATCTCCCATGTCTATCTCTATCTCCCAATCTATCTCCCATGTCTCTATCTCTATCTCCCATGTCTCTATCTATCTCCCATGTCTCTATCTCTATCTCCCATTCTATCTTCCATGTCTCTATCTCCCATGTCTCTATCTCTATCTCCCATGTCTCTATCTCCATCTCCCATGTCTCTATCTCTATCTCCCATGTCTCTGTCTATCTCCCAATCTATCTCCCATGTCTCTATCTCTATCTCCCATGTCTCTATCTCTATCTCCCATGTCTCTATCTCTATCTCCCATGTCTCTATCTCTATCTCCCATGTCTCTATCTCTATCTCCCATGTCTCTATCTCTATCTCCCATGTCCTTCTCTATTCCCATCTATCTCCCATTGTCCTCTATATCTCTATCTCCCATGTCTCTATCTCTATCTCCCATGTCTCTATCTCTATCTCCCATGTCTATCTCTATCTCCCATGTCTCTATCTCTATCTCCCATGTCTCTATCTCTATCTCCATCTATCTTATCTCCCATGTCTCTATCTCTATCTCCCATGTCTCTATCTCTATCTCCCATGTCTCTATCATCTCCATCTTCCCATGCTCTCTATCTCTCTATCTCATGTCCTATTCTATCTCCCATGTCTCTATCTCTATCTCCCATGTCTCTATCTATCTCCCATGTCTCTATCTCTATCTCCCATTTCTCTATCTCTATCTCCCATTTCTCTTAATTATCTCCCATGCCTATCTCTATCTCCTATTTCTCTTCATTATCTCCCATGTCTCTATCTCTATCTCCTAATCTATCTCCCATGTCTCTTCATTATCTCCCATGTCTCTATCTCTATCTCTCAATCTATCTCCCATGTCTCTTCATTATCTCCCATGTCTCTATCTCTATCTCCCAATCTATCTCCCATTTCTCTTCATTATCTCCCATGTCTCTATCTCTATCTCCCAATCTATCTCCCATTTCTCTTCATTATCTCCCATGTCTATCTCTATCTCCCAATCTATCTCCCATTTCTCTTCAACTTCCTTACGATGTCAATAACGTATTATCTATATTTTTAAACTACCACTTGCTTATAAGACTCGCAGCCTCTTGTAGCTTCCTTATGTTCCTATGTGCTTATGTTCCTATGTTCTTATGACACCTCATGGTTATTATTACATGCTGTATTGTGTTCCTATGTTTACGTTGCAGGAATCGAATAAGTATATCAGTAAGTAAAATTGGTTACTCGATATCCTATGTAGCTAGTTTCAAGGCCATTATTTAACCCCTTCACGCCCAGATCTTTCCTTTGCTATATAAAATCGTCTGTTGGGGACCCATAAAATTACGTGAAGTGACTGAATATACCAAATTAGCTAGTGGATAAGGATACTAAACAGGTCATAGCTATAAAAGATTGCTTATAGTCACTAAAAATCGACTAATGGTACCCAAATTACAATGGCAATTACGTTCTGGGTCTCAAGGGGTTCTAACTACGTAAGGGAGAAGAGGTAAAACGATGCGGTGAGTACGAAGGACAATATAATTACACTGTTGTATAGCAGGAACATTTACACGCGTTGTAAAAGTGTCGTTGTTAATGACGTCATCGTTAAAATTGCTCTAGTAATGGAGATGGAGGAGAGAGAGAGAGAGAGAGAGAGAGAGAGAGAGAGAGAGAGAGAGAGAGAGAGAGAGAGCAAGGATATTAGAGAGAACAGGATAAGTCACAGGTGATAAAAATAAGAAAGCAGAGAGAGAGAGAGAGAGAGAGAGAGAGAGATCTTGAGAGAGGATAAGATAAGATACTTTGATCCTATCTAGACACTTTGCAAGTACCAACTACAAGGTTATTGACTATACAAAGCGCCACCACGCCAGGACGAACTTGGTGGACGGACTCGAACAGAGAGAGAGAAGGATCTTGAGAGAGGAGTGAAGGAAGGGAGTGGGGAGTAGGCTTGGTCTTGTCAGTCATGGAGGAGTAAGAAGTGGAGGGCGGTATGGAGGAGTAAGGAGTGGAGGGCGGTAGGAAAAGAGTGCGAAGTGGGGAGTGAGTAAGTTAGTGGTGGGGGTCATATTGTGTGATGGGGCTGAAGGCTACTGCGTTAGAGAGATGTATGGCTATTGCATTACGAAGGGGAGAGAAGGGAAGGAAAGGGAAGGGGAGGAAGGGGAAGAGAGGGAAGGAAGGAGAGGAAGGGAAGGTAGGAAGGTATGGTTATTGCATTATGAAGGGGAAGAGAAGGGCAGGAAGGAGAGGAAGGGAAGGTAGGAAGGTATAGTTATTGCATTATGAAGGGGAAGAGAAGGGAAGGAAGGGGAAGGGAAGGGGGGGATGTAAGGAGGGGAAGGCAGGGAGGGAGGGAGGGAAGGGAAGGGAGGGGAAGGAAATAGGAAGGGGAGAGGGGAGCAGTAGGCAGGGAGAGGAGGGGAGATAGAAAGGGGGAACAGGAGGAAGGGGAAGGCAGGGGGAGACAGTGAGGGAAGGGAGAGGCAGGGGGAGACAGTGAGGGAAGGGAGAGGCAGGGGGAGACAGTGAGGGAAGGGAGAGGCAGGGGGAGACAGTGAGGGAAGGGAGAGACAGGGGGAGACAGTGAGGGAAGGGAGAGGCAGGGGGAGACAGTGAGGGAAGGGAGAGACAGGGGGAGACACAACACGTACAAACACGTTCACGTAGCCACGAAACAAGACAACACGTGGCTATTTATGCGTCAGGAGGGACTCGTAACAGCAAGAAGGGAAGATGTATGGCTTACCGTAGATAACACTATAGTCGCCAGTCACTCGCCACTGCACTAATGTCGCCAGGTACAATATATTACGTATTTTAGCATCACTACAGACTTTGATGTGCCACTGAAGACGCATGCACAGTAGTTTATATTATGTACATCACACTACATGTCTTCAGTGGCACATCAAAGTCTGTAGTGATGCTAAAATTCGTAATATATTGTGCCTGGTGACATTAGTGCAGTGGCGAGTGACTGGTGACTAGTGTTATCTACGGTAGGTGATCTGAAGTATTGAGAGGCGACGAGGCATGTACATACAGTGAGAGAATAATAATAATAGTAATAGTAATTTTATTCTCACCCGAAGGCATACAGCATAAGTAACAATAACAACTTAATATACAGCTATAAAGGAATGAACTGAAGTACTATAGCAAATATTAATGAAGAATTACTTTGAATAACACCACTTTAACCCCTTCACGCCCAGATCTTTCCTTTGTTATGAAAAATGGTCTGTTGTTGAGCCATAAAATTACGAAAAGTCACTGAATATACCACATTAGTTAGTCGACAAGGATACTAAACAGGTTATAGCTATTAAACATTGCTTATAGTCACTAAAAATCGTCTTATGGTACCCAAATTACTATGGAAATTACGTTCTGGGTCTCAAGGGGTTAAGACTATGTTATGTTATGTTTAGTTATGTCATGGAGAATATGTTACCTGAAGTATACTGAGATGCAGAGATGTATAATTATGATGAAATTATTGCGTTGAATAACTTATTGTATGATATTAATATTGTGTGATGAAAGAATGACGTCACTTGAACACACGCCACCCAGTTGTGTTGTAAGAATGCTTAACCCCTTGAGGCCCAGAACGTAATTTCCATTGTAATTTGTGTACCATTTGACGATTTTTAGTGACTATAAGCAATGTTTTGTAGCTATGATCTGTTTAGTATCTTTACCCACTAACTAATCTGGTATATTAAGTTACTTTCCGTAATTTTATGGCTCGACAAAGACTTTTTTTTTATAGCAAAGGAAAAATCTGGGCGTGAAGGGGTTAACGTTGACTCAAAAAATTGTAATAAGTCGTAAAAGTGCAGCCTAGACAAAGAATATTCAGAATTAGCCTATATCAAAACTACAGGAGACAAATTGAGACCAGTTAATAGAGAAATACCAAGCTTACGATAGACAAATAAGTTGAAATGATATAAAATTGTGTTGTAAGATATGGTAAACGTGTAAAAATATTGTAAAAAATGCATTTAAACATAAAATATTCAGGATTAGCATATATAAAAACCGAAAGGAGACACATTAGAGCAAGTTGATAGAGTGACTACAAAGTTTATGATAGAGAAGTTAGTGTTAACCCCTTCACGCCCAGATAAACGCCCTTTGCTATATAAAATCGTCTGTTGTCGAGCCATAAAATAACGAAAACTAACTGAATATACCAAATTAGTTAGTGGGCATGGATATTAAACAGGTCATATCTATAAAACATTGCTTATAGTCACTAAAAATGTCTTAATGGTACCCAAATTACAATGGAAATTACGTTCTGGGTCTCAAGAGGTTAAGGCTCTGAAATTATGATGTAATATTTATCAGAGAGTAAAAATATTGTAAGAAATGCATTATAGACCAAAAATATACGAAATATTAAAATAAGAAAAATGAAAGGAGTGTAAAAGAAGGACATTGAGGCCAGTTAAAAGCGTGAATACCAAAGCCGTGTTTTTGTCGTCCAAGCATCGTC
>JACEEZ010009607.1:40000-42500 GCA_016584305.1 Chionoecetes opilio | reverse complement strand
TAAAGTAAGTAAGTAAAGTATGTAAGTAGTAAACTGGGTAGGTAGTAGTAGAAGTAAAGTAGGTAGTAAAATTTGGTAGTAAACTGGTAGGTAGTAGAAGTGTAAGTAGGTAGTAAATTTGGTAGTAAATTTGGTAGTAAACTGGTAGGTAGTAGAAGTTGGTAGTAGAAGTAAATTAGGTAGTAAATTTGGTAGTAAACTGGTAGGTAGTAGAAGTAAAGTAGGTAGTAAAGTTGGTAGTAAATTTGGTAGTAAACTGGTAGGTAGTAGAAGTTGGTAGTAGAAGTAAATTAGGTAGTAAATTTGGTAGTAAACTGGTAGGTAGTAGAAGTTGGTAGTAGAAGTAAAGTAGGTAGTAAATTTGATAGTAAACTGGTAGGTAGTAGAAGTAAAGTAGGTAGTAAATTTGGTAGTAAATTTGGTAGTAAATTTGGTAGTAAACTGGTAGGTAGTAGAAGTTGGTAGTAGAAGTAAATTAGGTAGTAAATTTGGTAGTATACTGAGTAGGGATAGGAGTCAAGTAGGGAGTGAAGAGTAAGAGTCAAGCCAGGAGTGTGTTAGGGAGTGTGTTACGTCTAGCTTATCGTATTAACTAAGCTAATCTCTCTTGATAGGGAGATAAGGCGGAGAAGGAAGGAGACTTATGACATTAAGAGATGACATTTATTTATGATAGTTTACGATTAAATACGAGAGAGAGAGAGAGAGAGAGAGAGAGAAGAGAGAGAGAGAGAGAGTGAGAGTGAGAGTTATAATAAAGAAGAGTTAGAAAAATGATAGTAAGGGAGAGAGAGAGAGAGAGAGAGAGAGAGAGAGAGAGAGAGAGAGAGAGAGAGAGAGAGAGAGAAGAGAGAGTAGAGAGAAATGATAGTAAGAGGAGAGAGAGAGAGAGAGGAGAGAGAGAGAGAGAGAGAGAGAGAGAGAGAGAGAGAGAGAGAGAGAGAGAGAGAGTTATAATAAAGAAGAGTTAGAAAAATGACAGTAAGGGAAAAGAACAAAAAAGAAGAGAGAGAGAGAGAGAGAGAGAGAGAGAGGAAGAGAAGAGAAGAGAGAGAGAGAGAAAGAGAGAGTTATAATACAGAAGTTAGAAAAATGACAGTAAGGGAAAAAGAACAAAAAAAAGAGAGAGAGAGAGAGAGAGAGAGAGGACAAAAACAATAAATCAGATAAAAGAAGAGACAAAGTAGCAAATCTAATCTGCTAAAAAGGGACTTGTCTTTGGGTCAATAAGGTGACGTCACCACTGGAGGATCGCGTCTTGCTGTGCGTCACCAATGTCTGCACACACGCCTTGCCTTCCGCTGACGTCACCGTGTGCGTGTGTGTGGGTGTGGGTGTGGGTGGGTGTGGGTGTGTGTGTGTATTCATCTAGTTGTATTCATCTAGTTGTATTTTACAGGGCCAGAGTAATGCTCGTGTGGCCCCGTCTCCATATCAACATTTTTATCATTCATCCTTAGTGCTTAGTGTGTGTGTGTGTGTGTATGTGTGTGTGTGTGTGTGTGTGTGTGTGTGTGTGTGTGTGTATTCATCTAGTTGTATTTTACAGGGCCTGAGCTACACTCGTATGGCCCCGTCTCCATAGCTACATTTTGTCATTCATCCTTGTGTTCTTGTGACCCGCCACCACCCCAGGAGGCGGGTCACAAACCCCCGGCTAACACCCGGTGCCCATTCACTGCTGGGTGGACAGGGGCTCGGGTTTTAAGAAGACCGCCCGTCTCTCTTCGCACCGCACAGGGATTGAACCCGGGACTTCTAGGTTGTGTGCCGAGCGTGCTACCACTACACTACGGAGTACCCCATGTGTGTGTGTGTGTGTGTGTGTGTGTGTGTGTGTGTGTGTGTGTGTGTGTGTGGGTGTCAAGGCAAGGTTAACGAGCCTCCAATCTATCATTACAAGAATCCAATAAAGGATAGTTAACCAGCCTCTTTGTTATATCTATCACGTGATTAGCAGTGGCGACAGCTGTGCTCAGGAGTCGAGAACCTGCCACAGATATAAAAAAGATAAGCAATCAGCGCGCCGCCCCACAGACAGACCCTTGACGGCAGTAAACGAGCGGGAGATACATGAGGATCCTTACTTAACTATTAAATGCTATGCAGGCTAGTCAAAATCACGGCTTCAATGAGTTATTTTTTTTCGTTTTTTTTGTTTGAGTGGCAGACACGTACATAGCCTTAGTTAACATACCTAACCTAACCTAACCTAACCTAACCTAACCTAACCTAACCTAAATATCCTTAGTTAACATACCTAACCTAACCTAACCTAACCTAACCTATACCTAACCTAACCTATACCTAACCTAACCTAACCTAACCTAACCTAACCTATCCTATCCTATACCTAACCTAACCTAACCTATACCTAACCTAACCTATACCTAACCTAACGTAACGTAACGTAACGTAACGTAACCTAACCTAACCTAACCTATACCTATACCTATACCTAACCTAACCTAACCTATACCTTACCTAACCTAACCTAACC
>JACEEZ010009607.1:0-10000 GCA_016584305.1 Chionoecetes opilio | reverse complement strand
GAGGCGGTGAAGAAGTGGGTGTAGGAGGCGGTGAAGAAGTGGGTGTAGGAGGCGCTGAAGTAGTGGGTGTAGGAGGCGGTGAAGAAGGTGGGTGTAGGAGGCGCTGAAGAAGTGGGTGTAGGAGGCGGTGAAGAAGTGGGTGTAGGAGGCGCTGAAGAAGTGGGTGTAGGAGGCGGTGAAGAACGTGGGTGTAGGAGGCGCTGAAGAAGTGGGTGTAGGAGGCGGTGAAGTAGTGGGTGTAGGAGGCGCTGAAGAAGTGGGTGTAGGAGGCGGTGAAGAAGTGGGTGTAGGAGGCGCTGAAGAAGTGGGTGTAGGAGGCGCTGAAGTAGTGGGTGTAGGAGGCGGTGAAGAAGTGGGTTAGGAGGCGCTGAAGTAGTGGGTGTAGGAGGCGGTGAAGAAGTGGGTGTAGGAGGCGCTGAAAGAAGTGGGCGTAGGAGGCGCTGAAGAAGTGGGTGTAGGAGGCGCTGAAGAAGTGGGTGTAGGAGGCGGTGAAGAAGTGGGTGTAGGAGGCGGTGAAGAAGTGGGTGTAGGAGGCGCTGAAGAAGTGGGTGTAGGAGGCGGTGAAGTAGTGGGTGTAGGAGGCGGTGAAGAAGTGGGTGTAGGAGGCGCTGAAGAAGTGGGTGTAGGAGGCGTTGAAGTAGTGGGTGTAGGAGGCGGTGAAGTAGTGGGTGTAGGAGGCGGTGAAGAAGTGGGTGTAGGAGGCGCTGAAGAAGTGGGTGTAGGAGGCGGTGAAGTAGTGGGTGTAGGAGGCGCTGAAGAAGTGGGTGTAGGAGGCGGTGAAGAAGTGGGTGTAGGAGGCGCTAGAATGAAGTGGGTGTAGGAGGCGGTGAAGAAGTGGGTGTAGGAGGCGCTGAAGAAGTGGGTGTAGGAGGCGGTGAAGAAGTGGGTTGTAGGAGGCGCTGAAGAAGTGGGTGTAGGAGGCGGTGAAGAAGTGGGTGTAGGAGGCGCTGAAGAAGTGGGTTGTAGGAGGCGGTGAAGAAGTGGGTGTTGTAGGAGGCGCTGAAGAAGTGGGTGTAGGAGGCGGTGAAGAAGTGGGTGTAGGAGGCGCTGAAGAAGTGGGGTGTAGGGAGGCGGTGAAGAAGTGGGTGTAGGAGGCGCTGAAGAGTGGGTGTAGGAGGCGCTGAAGAAGGGGGTTTTGTAGGAGGCGGTGAAGAAGTGGGTGTAGGAGGCGCTGAAGAAGTGGGTGTAGGAGGCGCTGAAGAAGTGGGTGTAGGAGGCGCTGAAGTAGTGGGTGTAGGAGGCGGTGAAGAAGTGGGTGTAGGAGGCGCTGAAGTAGTGGTGTAGGAGGCGGTGAAGAAGTGGGTGTAGGAGGCGTTGAAGTAGTGGGTGTAGGAGGCGGTGAAGAAGTGGGTGTAGGAGGCGCTGAAAGTAGTGGGTGTAGGAGGCGGTGAAGAAGTAGGGTGTAGGAGGCGCTGAAGAAGTGGGTGTAGGAGGCGCTGAAGAAGTGGGTGTAGGAGGCGCTGAAGAAGTGGGTGTAGGAGGCGGTGAAGAAGTGGGTTGTAGGAGGCGGTGAAGAAGTGGGTGTAGGAGGCGCTGAAGAAGTGGGTGTAGGAGGCGGTGAAGTAGTGTGGGTGTAGGAGGCGGTGAAGAAGTGGGTGTAGGAGGCGCTGAAGAAGTGGGTGTAGGAGGCGTTTGAAGTAGTGGGTGTAGGAGGCGGTGAAGTAGTGGGTGTAGGAGGCGGTGAAGAAGTGGGTGTAGGAGGCGCTGAAGAAGTGGTGTGTAGGAGGCGTTGAAGTAGTGGTGTAGGAGGCGCTGAAGTAGTGGGTGTAGGAGGCGGTGAAGAAGTGGGTGTAGGAGGCGCTGAAGAAGTGGGTGTAGGAGGCGCTGAAGAAGTGGGTGTAGGAGGCGGTGAAGAAGTGGGTGTAGGAGGCGGTGAAGAAGTGGGTGTAGGAGGCGCTGAAGAAAGTGGGTGTAGGAGGCGGTGAAGTAGTGGGTGTAGAGGCGGTGAAGTAGTGGGGTTTGTAGGAGGCGCTGAAGAAGTGGGTGTAGGAGGCGCTGAAGAAGTGGGTGTAGGAGGCGGTGAAGAAGTGGGTGTAGGAGGCGGTGAAGAAGTGGGTGTAGGAGGCGCTGAAGAAGTGGGTGTAGGAGGCGCTGAAGAAGTGGGTGTAGGAGGCGGTGAAAGAAGTGGGTGTAGGAGGCGTTGAAGTAGTGGGTGTAGGAGGCGCTGAAGAAGTGGGTGTAGGAGGCGGTGAAGAAGTGGGTGTAGGAGGCGTTGAAGTAGTGGGTGTAGGAGGCGCTGAAGAAGTGGGTGTAGGAGGCGTTGAAGTAGTGGGTGTAGGAGGCGCTGAAGAGTGGGTGGTAGGAGGCGCTGAAGAAGTGGGTGTAGGAGGCGGTGAAGAAGTGGGTGTAGGAGGCGTTGAAGTAGTGGGTTGTAGGAGGCGCTGAAGAAGTGGTGTAGGAGGCGCTGAAGAAGTGGGTGTAGGAGGCGGTGAAGAAGTGGGTGTAGGAGGCGTTGAAGTAGTGGGTGTAGGAGGCGCTGAAGAAGTGGGTGTAGGAGGCGCTGAAGAAGTGGGTGTAGGAGGCGGTGAAGAAGTGGGTGTAGGAGGCGGTGAAGAAGTGGGCGTAGGAGGCGCTGAAGAAGTGGGTGTAGGAGGCGGTGAAGAAGTGGGCGTAGGAGGCGCTGAAGAAGTGGGTGTAGGAGGCGGTGAAGTAGTGGGTGTAGGAGGCGCTGAAGTGGGTGTAGGAGGCACTGAAGAAGTGGGCGTAGGAGGCGGTGAAGAAGTGGGTGTAGGAGGCGCTGAAGAAGTGGGTGTAGGAGGCGCTGAAGTAGTGGGTGTAGGAGGCGCTGAAGAATTGCCTGTGTGTGTGTGTGTGTGGGTGTGCGTGTGACGTCAAGCAAATGGATTATAATAGAGAGTCGTATTAACGTTACGAATAACCATGAAAATCGACGCTTATATAAATCCTTTCCCTAATCTCATAAGAAGTCAGTTTACTATCAGCAAACCTTCACAATAAACACTCATATCCTGTCGTGTTATCGGCGAGTGTCGTGTTATCGCGGGAATGTGCGATAACAGTGAAGGTGTGAGCAAGGTGCCGTTGTGGCGTTATGCAAGGCTGTGTTTATGGTTTGCTAGGTTTATGGAACTGTCGCCGATGGGAATTCTCGCCGAAACACCAAACTAGAACTCTCGTCGACGTGGAAATGTTAACCTAACCTGGACATTGGCACCTAACTTCACCTAACTGATCAAGCTAACGATAGTATTTCATCCCTGAATGCAGAAACACGGGTAACACTTGATTAAATGTATATATTGGGTCCTGTAATATCAAGAATTGGAACACTCGACGACGGCGGCGAGAGTTCCGATCGGCGACAGTTCCAGGTACCTTCTACTATTGACTATTTATTTGTACCTACATGTGGTAGTTCCTGATACTTATCCCCTTCACGCCCAGATCTTTCCTTGGCTATAATAAATTGTCTGTTGTTAGCCATAAAATTACGAAAAGTAACTGAATATACCCAATTAGTTAGTGGACAAGGATACTAAACTGGTCATGGCTATAAAATATTGCTTATAGTCACTAAAAATCATCTAATGGTACCTAAATTACAATGGAAATTACGCTCTGGGCTCCAGGGTTAAATAGCGATGATTGAATAGGGTATGTAAGTATTTTTGGGGGAAAAAATCTTGTTTTTCTTGAATAACTCAAAACTTATGATAGGTGCGTTATAAATGTCGAAATTAACAAACATAGAATAGGTCAACATAATTATGCTTACTATTATATGCCCTGTGTCCCGGGGTAGCGAGCTCTCACCCACTACAGGCTCAAGGGCTAATGCGACGGAGATGAGCACCGAGGCCACGCGCAGCTTATCTTATGCCTGTAATTACCTGTAAGTTTATTCCTATTCAGAGGTAGTCGCTGTGGGATCCCTCTGGTGTGTGTGAGGGAGGCCTGGGCTAATGCGACGGAGATGAGCACCGAGGCCACGCGCAGCTTATCTTATGCCTGAAATTACCTTTAAGTTTATACCTATTCAGAGGTAGTCGCTGTGGGATCCCTCTGGTGTGTGTGAGGGAGGCCTGGGCTAATGCGTCGGAGATGAGCACCGAGGCCACGCGCACCTAAACTTATGCCACCCTCATACCTATATTCATCGTTTATTCTTTTATTTGACCGTTTATTCATCGTTGGTGGAGGTAGGCGCTGTGGCATCACTCTGGTGTGTGTGTGAGGGGTGCCTGGGAAGGGAAGGGCGGTGTAGCACGGCCTTCTATATAGAAGGCCGTGGGTGTACGGAGGGAAGTCTTAGGGAAAAACTCTGCGGTGACGTCTTGCCGCGTTTCACTAACTACCTAGCCTTTTATGCGGCTTAGAATCGCATTATTATTATTGCTATTATTATTACTATTATTATTATTGTTATTATTGTTATTATTATTGCTATTATTATTATTATTATTATTATTACTATTATTATTATTGTTATTGTTATTATTATTATTATTATTATTATTATTATTGCTATTATTATTATTATTATTATTATTATTATTATTATTATTGTTATTATTAGTGTCATTATTGTTATTATTATCATTATTTTTATGATAATTATTTCTATTATTATCATTATTATATTTTTACGGGGATAAATAAGTTGATAACGGCTCGAAAAGAGATTTCAAAGCCTAAAATCGGAAATCTAAAGCTAGATTCGGGGTCGGCACGCACGAAAGCTGCTGGGAATAAAGTTTCATTAAAATCAGGGGAAATATTATTTGGCCAAATTTTGAAGGCAGATACCCAGGAAAATTTCGCAAAAAAACACATTTCTATTTATATCTCAAGAGCCATGGCAGATAGGCAAAGAAAATAGCAGGTAAGCAGAATGAGCAAATAAGCACGGGACGGTATTATTCTATTAGTAGTATTCGGTAGTATTCGATAGTAGTATTCGGTAGTATTCGGTAGTAGTATTCGGTAGTATTCGGTAGTAGTATTCGGTATTCGGTAGTATTCGGTAGTAGTATTCGGTAGTAGTATTCGGTAGTAGTATTTGGTAGTATTCGGTAGTATTCGGTAGTAGTATTCGGTAGTATTCGGTAGTATTCGGTTGTATTCGGTAGTATTCGGTAGTAGTATTCGGTAGTAGTATTCGGTAGTATTCGGTAGTAGTATTCGGTATGAACACGCTCGTGGGGATATTCTCGTCACGTTCAAAACTCGCCACGGCTCGTCAGTCAAGCTCGTTATTTACATGTAATACTTTCCACACACACACCACACACACACACACACACACACACACACACACACACACACACACACACACACACACACACACACACACACACACTCAAAAAGTTACGCATGAAGTAATATATTTGATTAACGTTTTATTTCATTGATTTACTAGTATATATTTTATTTATCTATTATTTTATTAATTTTTGCATTATTAGTGATTGTGAAGGGGCGTCACTATAGGCAATTTTTGTTATTATGGTCAAAATGCAGTCAGGAAGCCACGCCCCCTGCCTCCCCTTCTATGCTACGGGGCAGCTGATTGGTGCACTCCTCGTATCATCACTACCCATCACAATATCTTCACTACTTAACAGCGGGCCCGTCAGTGTGGCAAGGTTGGTAGAGACGTGAGCTTGCAATGTGTAGCGTCCCTGCGCATTCGGTCAGCGGTTCGAGTCCGCCTAGTTCGTGCTGACGTGGCGGCGCTTTGTATAGTCAATAACCTTGTAGTTGGTACTTGCAAAGTGTCTAGATAGGATGAAAATCTTATCTTACTTAACAGCGGCGTGACCACTGGACAGCAATCTTCACTACAGAGGGAATTTTGATTTCGTCACCCTCTGTAGTGAAGATTGCTCTGTCCAGTGGTCACGCGCTGTTAAGTAGTGAAGATATTGTGATTGGTAGTGATGATACGAGGAATAGTTACTCTAGTTAAGCATCTCACCGCTACACAGATTACCCTTAATGGCGGGTTAACGATCTCTATGAAGCCGTGCCTTGGCCCTGCTGGAGACGCCAAGGGCACTTTAAGGGTGGTGGTGCCAGGGAGCGTCGTCTTGTCGGCACCTGTCTTCCCCCGCGCTAAAAACGACAAATTTGCACGTTAACTGAGTCGCAGGTGGCGTGTGTGTGTGTGTGTGTGTGTGTGTGTTGACTTGTAGTATATAAGCTTAGTGTTTTAGTAACTTGTCTTTTAATATATGTAAAAATTAAATTGAAGATGAATGGGAGGAAAACTAAAATGAGGAGGCCATTATGTGTGTGTGTGTGTGTGTGTTTGTGTGTGTGTGTGTGTGTGTGTGTGTGTGTGTGTGTGTGTGTGTGTGTGTGTGTGTGCCCTGCAGAGAAAGAGGAGGAAGAAGGGGGGGTTAAAAATATATCTCTGGGTGACAAAGAGATGGTGATGGTGGGTATATCGGGAGAGGTTTTCGTCGCCCCGCCAGTACTCCGTGAACAACCTCAGTATAGTGTCGTTAGGGCCCCGTCGCTGCCTGTGTCGTCTCCGTACACTCTACCGTAGATAACACTAAAGTCGCCAGGACAACGTTTTTTTTAATGTACAGACGTGTGGTGGCGTTAATAGTTACATTTGTACATCCATGATTTCAGGACAGTTAGAAGGGGCTATCTGGAGAGTCTGTGTCATTTTGTGTCTTCATCTGTGTCATAGTAGGGCTATTAATGAACAAATTTCAAAAATATGAACCGAGTGGCGACCTACACTAAGATCGCCATCCAGTGTTTATGTTTAGAGTGTCCTCCCGCCGTCGTCGTCGCCCAAAGAAAAAAAAGTAGCGAAATTTGAAACCGTCTATACTTGCAGCTACAAAGCATAAAACAACGCTGAAACAGGGTAGATTATACAGTCATGATATAAACTACTGTGTATCTTCAGAGTGACACATACAAATCAGTGGTGATGCTATAATTCGTAATATATGGCGGCTGGCGACATTCGTGCAGGTGGCGACTATAGTGTTATCTACGGTAGGGTCGCTCTGGAGGATGTACTGTGTGTGTGTTTTGTGTGTGGGGTTTGTGGGGGGTGGGTTTTTGGGGTGTGGTGTGGTGTGTGTGTTGGTTAAATGGGACAATAAAAAAAAGGGCATCAGATAAGGGCGGAAAAAGTGAACCCCAAGGGAAATTTTTACAGCGGAAAACGGCCCAAAAAACCCCAGTAGCAGTTAAAAATGTAATTACCCTCCGAGGAAAATTTTAAACCCCAAACTAAACCCCCCTCTTCCCCGTTGGGGAATTTTGTTAAAAGGGCCCCCAAATTATCTAAGTGGCTCACGAGGGAGGTAGAAAAAGAGGGTTTTAAACAGTGGGAATGTGATGAGAGAGAAAAGAGAGAAAAATGGGAATTTTGGGGGAGAGAAAATGAGAAGGGAAGGGAGAGGGGAGGGGAGAAGAACCCCACCCAAGATGGGGGGTAAATAAAAAAATCCCAAATTTTTTTTTTTTAACCCTTTTCCCCCCGAAAATGCAAAATGGAAAATGGAAATTGGGGGGGGGGTGGAAGAGGAGGGAGGAGAGGGGAAGGAGGGAGAGGAGAAGGGAGACGAAGGGGAGAGAGAGAGAGGACGGAAAAAAAAGGGAAGATATCAATTATTCTCTTACTCTCACTATCTTTATTCCATTATCTTTAATTTTATCTATTCGTACCCCTTCTTTTCTTCTTTCTCTCATACTCTTTCACTACGAGAGAGAGGAGAGAGAGGAGGGAGAGAGAGAGAGGAGAGAGACAGACCTTGGAGGAAAAGATAGACAGAGAGAGAGAGAGAGAAAAGGAGAGAGAGGGAGAGAGGGGGAAGAGAGAGAGAAGAGATAGCGAAGAAAGGAAAAGACTGAGGAGAAAAAAGGAGAAATTATGAGAGAGAGGAGAGAGAGAGGTAGAAGAGGAGAGAGAGAGAGGAGAGGGAGAGAGCGGAAAAAAGACGAGGACTGGAGAGAGAGAGAGAAGAAAGAGAGGGGAGGAGAGATGAGAGAGAGAATGTGAGGGAGAAGACAAGCACGGAAGAGAGAGAAGGGAGATGGGAGAAAGAACTGAGGAGATAAAAGGAGAATAAATTATGAGAGGGGAAGAGAGAGAGAGAGAGAGGAGAAAAGGAGAGGAGAGAGAGAGATGAGACGAGAGAGAGAAGAGAGAGAGAGAGAGGAAGGAGAGATAGCGGGAAAAGGAAGAAAGACTGAGAGGATAAAGAGGAATTATGAAAAGAGAGAGAGAGGAGGAGAGAGAGGAGAGAAGAGCGAGAGGACGGAGAGAAGAGGAGAAGAGACGGGGGGCAGAGAGGAGAGGAGAGAGAGATAGCGGGGGAAGAAAAGAACTGAGAATAAAGGAGAATTATAGAAAGAGAGAGAGAAGAGAGAGAGAGAGGGAAGACGAGAGAGAGGAGAGAGAGAGAGAGAGAGAGAGAGAGAGAGATAGCGGAGAAGGAAAGATTGATGGGGAAAAAGAGAATTAGAGAGAGAGAGAGAGAGGAGAGAGAGAGAGAGAGCGAGGAGAGAAGAGGAGAGAGGAGAGGGAGAGGAGGAGAGGAAGAGAGAGAGGGAAAAGATAGGGAGAAAAAAAGAACTGAAGAGTAAAGGAAAAAAAGAGAGAGAGAGATGGGGGGGAAAAGAGATAAAGGAGGGGAAAGAGAGAAGGAAAGAGAGAGAGAGGAGAGAGAAGATGAAGAGCGGAGAGGAGAAGGAGAGGGGAGGAGAGAGAGGAGAAGAGTGAGAGAGAGAGAGAGAGAGAGAGAGAGAGAAAGTCGTTAGCGAAAATGACTGCGCTAAGCTGTTTTGCTGTTGTTGTTGTGGTTGTTGTTGTTGTTGTTGTTGTTGTTAAAGTTGTTGTTGTTGTTTGGGCCAAGAAAGACAGTGAGAGAATCAATTTTCTTCGACTATTTACGTGACAGGATAGATAATACTTGAAGCTCCTACTTGATGACCTCGTATGACCTCACCTTGACCCGAGTGTGACCTGACCTGGTGGAAGGAACAAAAAAAAAGAACATTAAAAATTGAGAAAGAAATGATTTGAAAGAAAATTTTTATGACACTGAAAAAAAAATTGTCTCGTGATTCAGTGATGAGAAAATAAGACTTCGAGTTGAACCAGTTTTTCCTAAAACACACACACACACCACACAAAACAACACACACACACACACACACACACACACACACACACACAAAACCACAACCAAAACACACACACACACACAACACACACACACACACAAAACTTCAAACCCCCCCCCCCCACACACACAGACACACACACACATTATATCACCTGTTGTCATAATTATACCCACCTGTTTGTTTACGTTTCCGTCTCATCCTTACCTCCTCCTCCTCCTCCTAGCTTAAAGCCCACCCCCCCCCTCACACACACACACACACACACACACACACACACACAACACACACACACACACACACACACAAAACACACACACACACACACCACACACACACACACCAACACCACAACACACACACGCGCGCACCCATGGCCATGTACCGTCTCAGTGCTCTGCGGCGCCAACTGGACAGCAAGAAGAGTCAGTACCCGTTGCGAGAGCGTGATAAACCCATGGGACAAGACGGCAGCACCTCCCGCGCCTCTAAGGCCGCGGGGGACGCCTACAGGAGGCCCAGGGAGGACGAGGAGGACGTGCTGGCTCGCTACTCCACCAGGAATCGAACCCTGGCACCGAGGGAGTCAGGATCTGTCAGTTCAGGTAAGATGACACCACGAGATTATTATTTATTTGCAGTTTTTATTATTGTATTTGAGATTTTTTTTTCTGGTCCCGGTAGGACGCGAGCACGAAAACCTGTATTTAATTATATTTTTTATTGATTAGTTTATTATTTTCATATTTTCGTTTGAGCCTATAGCGCATGTAGGCTTTTTATTTTCCTTCCATAGGCCTTTTTTTTTTTTTACTGTAACTGTACACCTTCGAGTGACTATAAGATTATTGTTATTATTATTATTTATTAATTTTATTAT
>JACEEZ010009606.1:12500-20192 GCA_016584305.1 Chionoecetes opilio | reverse complement strand
CCCCTTTTTTTTTATGAAAAAAAAAACCCCGGGGGTCGTTTTGCCTGCCAGCAACCTCATTTCTAGGTTTTTTGTTGTTTTTGTTAATTTCTTACGGTCCCAGCCATTACATTATACTGATCTCTGCTCACCTGTTCTGCTTAACCCTTTTGTAATATTCCATTTCAATCCTATGTGTGTTTCAAACTCGCAGTCATATATTTTGTGGTCATTTATCCTTGATAGCCTTTAAGGAATATTTTTTCATGACCTGCAAAGAATTACTGACAAAGAATGTATAAACCTCTCTTTTGACCTGCAATAAAATTGCTGACAGAGAATGTTTATACCTCATCTAACTAACCTCAGTGACTCCACCTACTGCTCTGACATCAAACCTCACCTCACCCTCCATTCGACCCCAGTTGATCTCTTCCAGGTGTCTTCTTAATCCTGCCTAATTAGTTGTTCTTCTGAAGTCAGCTACTCGACGCATATTAACACTTATAGAACCTACTTCCAATTTTAAGCAAAACCAGATTTCACAATGATCACTATCACCTAACTGACCTCCAACCGCAGCTTTCGTAACTAAATCTTCCCTCTTTGTTACTACAGTAAATATATAATATTGTGTCCCCCTTGTAAGCTCCTTGATTGCCTGCTTTATAAAGTTATCCTGAACTAGTTTTAACAATTCCTCTGCGTTATTATCTCCTACAATTAAATCCCAGCTAATATTCCTAGGACTATAATATCCTACCACGCACAATCGATTATATCTACAAGTCTTGCTTTTTTCTTGCCATATAGGAACTGAATCCTCTTTACATAAATTTGGAGGCCTGTCCACTATACCCAAAAGCATTTTGTTTGTTCCCACCCTAACTTCCACCCAAATAAATACACTTTCCTCTGTATTTATAACATTGTTCATACAACACTGCAATGTATCTATTGCATAAAGTGCAACTCCTCCACTGCCTAACCTGTCTTTGGTGAAAATCGTGCACCCCTCCATCTAACTTCTGGATTAAATACTTGCCTGACATATCTAACCAGTTTCTGTAAAAATTGTTACTGTATCAAACTACTTTACACTAGTTATTTTTCTCAGTAAATCTATCATGTTTAAAAATATTCTACAGTTGTATAGGACTCTTTAGTTACTTTTCTTAATAATAGTCAATTTTCCAATAGCTGTAAAAAACTAACCAGCTCTCTTCTCTTATCTTACAAATACCTTTAGTTTTCAGGACCTTACTAAAACTTGTCTAGTGTCACTGGTTTCCCTTCCTCTCACTCCAGTGTCCATTCCTCGGCTTGCTATCTTTAAAAATTCTGCCAAGGCACTAATTCCGCTTCAAGGGATTCAGACAGGATATGAACCCCTCTCCGCGAAATGTCCACCCATCCCTGTGGTAGAGGCGGTATGTCTGAAAAACCGTACAGTCATCGACAGAGGCACCCATCCATTGGCTTTGCAATTGAATTGCGGCTGAGTCGGCAATTCATTGCAAAAATTTCAAATCGCATTCAATTTCAGAGCAATGCCTGGAGTAGCACACGTCGTCAACACGTCTTCGTCGCCTTGGAAGGACACCACAGAAAGCCTCTCCTTCCTTGGTACCTTTCGCCTGCCATGCACGGCTCTATGCTATCACTAACATGACCATCCCTTCCCCTGGGAAAATACACCGATTCCTACGCTTCATATCTCTGTCACAAAAGGCCGTATCCAAAATAAGACCTAACTCGTCCCAACAACCAAGATTTTACCTTAGGGTAAGGATGATCGTCTCTCGACTCTAGAGTTTTACTTTCGGGTAGGGATGTATCGTCAACCTTTTGTCCTTTACCTCTTTCACCAGCGGTGGCGGCGGGCCAGGCCCGGGAAAGGGAGGTCGCACCGTGTGGCAGGGGGCAGCACCAGCTGCGTGGCAGTACCAGCGAGCAGGGGCAGAGGCTGGGGGAGGGGGGCGCCGGATGGTAGGGGCAAAGCTGGCGTTGCAGGGTCCGCGGCCGGCAGGGTGCTACAGTCGCCCTGGTATCCTAACGTCTGGGCTGATAGGGGCTGATGGGGAGCGAGGGCTGGCGAGGTGCCACCATGAGGCTAGGAAGATGTAAGACTTCATGAACTCTACCTGGTAAGGGGGTGTCCTTCCTCAGCCTCAAAATAGACCCACTCTGCTCTTCTACCTTCAATCACTATATTCAGGTACATTAATAGTAAGTCACTTTAGGTGCCCCAAATAGGTAGGCCACTTCAGGTGCCCCACTAGGTAGCCACGTTCAGGTGCCCCAGCTAGGTAACGCATTTCAGGTGCCCAACTCGGTAACCACCTTCTGGTGCCCCACTAGGGAGGTCACAATTCAGGGCCCCACTAGGTATGGGCCACGCAGGTGCCCCATAGGTAAGCCACCTTCAGGTGCCCACTAGGTAAGCACCTCAGGTGCCCCATTAAGTAAGCCTCTTCAGCTGAAAACCCAATTTTAAGAACTCGAATCTCTTTCTCTGGTTTCTTCACTACGCTTTTCAAATCTCAATCGCCTTCAAGGAGAAGATCCAGAAATTCACAATATCCTCCACTGCACTCCACATCACCGGGCACCACACCCACTTTGCCTACCCCCCCCCCCCTCACCCCCCCCCCCCCCTCCCCCCCACCTTCCCCCCCTCTCCATTCCCCCCCACCTTACCCCCCCACCACCCCCCCCCCCCCCCTCAACTCCCCCCCCCCCCCCCCCCCCGCCCCACCCCCCCCCCCCCCACCTCCTCTCCCATCTCTTCCCCACCTCCCCCCCCCCTCCCCACCCACTCTCCCACTCCCCCCTGGTCCTTCGCCCCCCCTTCACCCCCTCCACTCCTATCCCCCCCCCCCCCCCTTCCCCCTACCCCCCCTTCCCTCCCCTGTCCCCCTCCCTCCTCCCCCCCCCCCCCCCCCCCCCCCCCCCCCCCCTCTTCTCCACCCTCCCCCCCCTCCCTTCCCCCCCCTCCCCCCCATTCCCCCCCCCCTTCCCCCCCACTCCCCCCACCCCCCCTCCCTCCCCCCCACACCCCCATCCTTTCCTCCCCATCTCTCCCTCCCCTCCTCATTCACCCTCCCCCCCCCCCCCCCCATCTCCACCCACCCCCACCCTCCCCACACCCCCCCTCCCCCCCGCCCCCCTCCCTCCCCCTCCCCCCCACCCCCCCCCCCTCCCCCCCCCTTCACCTACTCCCCCCCCCAATCCTACCCCCCCCTTCCACCCCCTCCCCCCCCCCTCCCTCCACTACCACAAATCTCTCCATCTCATCCACAGTCACTCAACCTCACGGTTTCGGCCCCTTGAGCCATCACAACTCCCGTCCTTTGCACCCCCAAAGAAAAACCTGCACATGAAACCCTCACAACACCACATTCCCACCTCCGTCACTTCACCACTACTCCACAGCACCCCGAAGCATCTCTTTTAAACCGCTCTTACTCACACTCGCACTCAACGTCCCTTCCCTCTCCACCCACTTCCTCTGCACTTGCCAGCAGGAAAACACCTTCATTAAACTCCACTCCACCACCACTACCACCACCTAATAACATAAGAGTAGCTTCCAGAGAGCACAACAAAAACTTACTCAATTCTTGGAATCTAGGTCGACTGAGAAACCTCAGGTCGACTGAGAAGACCTCAAGTCGATGAAAGAACGTCAGGTCGATGAGAAGACTCATTCGACTGAGTAGACTTCAGGTCGACAGAGAAGGACCTCAGGTCATTATGAAGACATTACGTCGATGAAGAAGAACTCAGGTCTTATTTTTTTTTTTGACTGCGACTTTTGCCCACGTTATGGAGTATGTCTCATATGTTGGGGGAGATCCACTCCATCAGCTCTCCTAAAAACGGGTTAAGCCAAAAGCTTTAGTCTCACCAAACCCCTTCCTGCGGAATAACCGTAATCCTTTTTTACATACGCCGCAAGTGCTTATCTTGATATCTTCTACCGTTATTTGCATGGTTCACTGTTCTTCTGAACTGCCAAACTGCATACCTCCTCCCTCATGTGCCTCGCTGCACAAGACTTTTATGACTCTCAATTCCTCTTTTGCTATCCATCCTAATGCATGAGTAAAAACCCGTATCCTACCCTCATCCCTTTCACTGGTAAAGTCTGGAACTCTCTTTCGGATTCTATTTTTCACCTTATCCTACAACTAAATTTGTTCAAGAGAGGAGTAAAAGGACACTGCCAAAAACTAAATTGGCCAAAACCCCTCTACTTATTCTCTACTGTTTCTTTATTAGGATTGGCACACCAGCGCGCTTTTGTTCTCCCCTTTTATTTGCCCGGCCAGTTCTCTGTGCTCAGAATCAGAGGCGTTAGACAAACGAATAGAAGCCATCAGCATCATGAACTGGAGGGAACGGAATAGAGGACAGTCGGGAGACACCTGAGTAGGGTACGCCGTAGAACAAAAATTTTTCTCAACTTTGGCATGCAATTTCCTAGTAAAATGGAATTCTAAGCGATTTATCTAATTAACATTTTTGCATTTGGTAATTTTTACTATGCAAAAATCGCACTTTAATATTGCAACCTTACGAATAATGCTTAAAAGGGTACGCAGTGTCCGGTTGGTCTGTTTATTGCATCATGCACCAATATGAGTCCAAATGACTAGCTTGTAAGCTCTTCTGGATCAGTTGGTTAATCAGGCACTTTACATCACAGTGTCACAGCTACTCTACGTTAGAACGTGTCCATCATGTCCTCTTTAGACCTGAAGCAGGGCATGGTCTCCCGGTGGTGGGCCCGAGCCGGATGAACCCGTCTCTTGGCCTGCTGCCCACCACTGCTGCCGCAGCCTCTGTCACCTGATTCACGACTCTTTCGGGGCTCTGAGTGTGGATAGAGAATCCAGAAACCTCGTACGGCTTGACCTGGATCTCCTGGATCTGATCCCCGGACAGTGAACAGGTGAAATATTGCCGGCTCATGCACCTGGCCAGGCTGCCAGCTGATCAGTGTCTGCAAGCTGGTGGCTGACAGTTCAGCTTGGTGTGATGCGAGGTCTTACAATGGTGTCCCACATACTCCTCGCCAGCCTCAGCTTCCAAAATTGGGTTCACGGCGAACCTGCGGTGTCCTCACTCTGACTCGCCATCAGCGAGAGGAGGACACATTCTGAGTGTGCGAACCATGCTCCTGTCCGCACATAGAAGGTCACAGCTGTTTGGACCTTCTTGAGCTGCGACTCATCGCTCTGAGCTGCGTGGGATGGGCTTTGGGCCGTCCTCTAGTCTGTGGTGTGTTGTTAGGATCGCAGAACAGGTACGACATGCGGAGAGGGTGGCCGTCAGCATAAAGGTCCTGGAGGAATCCAGAAGCTAAGGCAACAGCAGCACGTGGGCGGAACGCGAACTGGTTGCTGCCAGCGGCCAGGTTCCGGACTGGCCTGTGTTTTTTTCTTGCAGCTGGCCTGTCTAAGTACTGCATCACAAAGAGTGCCAGGACCCCAGCCTCTCCCTGAGCATCGGTCTACAGATGGCACCTCTTTGCTCCTGCCCTTTCTCTGAGGGCAGGGTGAACGACTCCTCCGTCCATCCTCCAGAATCTGGTGATGTCTTCAGCTTGGCCCAGGAACATCTGCTCCTGCAGCTCAAGAAGTCGACCTTTTCATCTTTCTGCTTCTGCATCTTCGGCTTAGCTCCTCTTCAACTGCTTCTCTTTGCTCTTTCAATTGTCTAGCGTATCATTCTTGTTAGCCCTGTTCATCAAATATTTGCACTTCTCCTCCCCAACTTTGATTATTTTTTTTTTTCATCTGTGTACAAGGCCAATCCAGGTATAAACAGTAGGGACTTTCGCTGGCCAGGGGGCAGTCACACAGGGCACGTGTAGCTCTCAGCGTGCACAGCCTTGGGACGTTGGAGCAGTGGGATTCCTGGTCCTTGCAGAGGAATTGAGCGTGTAGAGCGGCAGGCAGTTATGTCAGAACAGCCTGTCCATATTCTTCTTACACGAATTCCTTTACTGCTTAGTTGCTCGGTCTTCTCACCACGTCACTAACCTTCTTCCAAAAATTACCTATCCTTCTGGGCACGGACCGGCCAATAACAACAAACTTGGAGGTGCAATGGGCGTTTGATTTTTTCCAGGGGCAAGCACCATGGGGGTCAAGATCCTTCGCCAAGTCTCTCACTGGGTACCCCGCTTGTCACACACCCTCCCGGATGCCGCTGAGTTCTTGGCAGCAAGGATTCCCTATCATCAGCCGCGATACGTAGGCACCTCACTCTCAGCAAAACCTCTCGTCTACTCTTTTCATCACACCACCAACAAAGGCGGCATTGGATCCCCCCTAGCTCTGTCTTGTTGCGGGCTTTCGACCCACTTGGTTTACAGAGAAGTCATCCTGAAAAATCCGCATCAGAGAATTGATGATAGGTGCAAATGAAGCCGTACTTTGCGGGGCTAAGCTATGTTTAATATAAATTATAAAAGGTCCATTTTGCATTGCAACAAGTGCTCAAAACAAAATTGAAACGGACAAACCACCTAAAAATTCAATTTTTACATAAGAAAACACCCTGCAAATTTCCCCCCTGGTGAAATCATCTATATTTCACTTTCATTTGGACCACGGCGTACCCTATAACCTAGAGTAGTCATCCTCAAGAAACACATACTACATGGGACCAGAATTGAATTTCAATTGGTCACGCCGCACAAAGTCTTTTGACAAAAGATCGATACCAGGAAGTACGAGGATAGGTGGCCGAGTTGTTGCATCTAGAAGTTAGTTAGCCTGAAGTCGCGAATGTGAGTCTCAACGGGGGCAACTCCTTCGGACCAATTCTTAATGGGGTCGGTCTGGAGTGGGGGTCAAGGCTCCGGGTTCACGTGCTGCCTATGGAGCATCTTTTTTTCCATCGTCGAGTAGCCAAAAACACCCACGGTCCCAAAGGTATACCCATCAAGCTCACCTCTCGAAGCGAGTGCGGCGAGGTGCACCAGGGAGCGACATGATCCTCAAATCATCCACAGGGGCCACAAAAAATCCAGCCTGCACCAGACCGCAAGGAAACCATCCAGTCCCCGTAAGCACCATCCATGACAACTCACCTGAGCCTGAATGAAGATAAATCCTACAGGCGCCTATAAGCTCAAACGTATACAAAAATATAAAAAAACATACACCACATTACCGCAAATAAAATTGGCGAAGCAATCAAAATGTCGCACGAGGATGGTAGTCCTCTCGCATCATGAGACTCCTTGCTAAGCAGCGACAATTCATCCAGCGAAAGAGATCCTTTGATGATCAGTGTAAGCTGTGATGTCATACCATTGTATGACCAAAGTATTTCGTTATCAAGTCACGAAAATGGCACATAGCACAGACGACTGCGAGGGCTTCTAGTTTGTGACGGAATAAACGAGTTTTGAGGGCCATTAAGAACTATATTACCCTAAGCGGATGGAGCAAAAAACATTATTCCCATGCAACAGCTCCTGCATCAACACTGCGCGAGACCATCACCAGAATCATTAGTATCAAGTGCCAAAATGAGGGAGACTTCAAAGCAGAAAAACTCTATCAGAGCTTCTTGACTAAACTAAAGGAGTATCCCTGATGAACAATTTTGTAAGAGGCCCGATGCCAAATAGTAAGCCCACATTAAAGCGTGGAAGTACTCGGCCAATCAAGGAAATAACGAAAGGAAGCGACA
>JACEEZ010009606.1:0-7500 GCA_016584305.1 Chionoecetes opilio | reverse complement strand
ACAATTGAAATATATGATATTTTAACTTTCTAACCCTTAAGGTCCCTAAAGTAGTCAAAATAAATCGACCCTTGGGGTTATGAGGTTTTCCAGACGTCCACAAATGTTTGGGAGTTTAAAAGGACTCGATGATGTTCAGATTATAAAATTAGACTATTACGAATCTCCCTCGTCAGCCATGTTCGCTTCCTTTCGTTATTTTCCTGGATTGGCCGAGTACTTCCACGCTTTCAATGGTGGGATTACTAATTGGCATCGCCTCTTAGAAAATTGTTTCATCAAGGATACTCCTTTAGTTTAGTCAGAAGCTCAGATAGAGTTTTCGCTTTGAAGTCCTCCCTCATTTTGGCAATATAATAATGATTCTGGTGATGTCTCGCGCAGTGTTGAGCAGACAGATGTTATGGTTAATGTTTTGCGCCATTTCGCTTAGGGTAATATAGTTCTTAATGGCTCAAAAACTCGTTTTCCGTCACAAACTAGAAGCCTCGCAGTCGTTCGTGGGCTATGTGCATTTTCGTACTTGATCACGAAAATACTTTGTTAACAATGGATATGACATCACAGCTTACACTGATCATCAAAGGATCCTTTCGCGGATGTATTTGTCGGGCTGCTTAGCAAGGAGTCTATGATGCTAGAGGACTACCATCCGCGTGTCGAAAAAACATTTGATTCGGCTTCGCCATTTATTTGCGGTATGTAGGTGGTATGTTTTTGTTATATTTTTGTATAAGTTTGAGCTATAGCGGCCTGTAGGATTTTATCTTCATTCAGGGCTCAGTAGGTGGTCATGGATGTCTTTTAATGGAGGACTGGATTGGGTTTGCACCTTGCCGGGAGTCGCGTGGTGCAGGCTGGATTTTGTGCCCTGTGATGATTTGAGATCATAGTCGCTCCCTGGTGCCCTTCGACAGCACTCTGCAATTCGAAGGTGATCTTGTGGGTAGCACATGTGGGACGGGGGTGTTTTGGCTAACCGACGATGGAATAGAAAAAGATGTCATAGCAGCACTTGAACCGGAGCCGTGACCTCACCACATCCAGAGCCAACACATTAAGAATTGCCGAAAGGAGTTGCCCCCGTTGAGGACTCAAATTCGCGACTTCAGGACTAACTACTCTAGATGCAACAAACTCGGCCACCTATCCCCGTTCACTTCCTGTATCTAATCTTTTTGTCAAAAAGACTTTGGGGCGGACCATGAAATATACAATTCTGGTACAATGTAGTATGTGGTCTTGAGGATGACGACTCTAGGTTAGGGTACGCCGTAGGTCCAATGAAAAGTGAAATATATATTATTTCGATTGGCAGGGGTCGTTTTTCTATGTAAAATTGAATTTTAAGGGTGGTTTGGTCCGCTTCAACTTTTGGTTGAGCACTTGATTGCAATGCTAAAAAATGGACTTTTATATTTATATGTAAAACATAGCTTAGCCCGCTAAAGTAAACGGGTCATTTGCACCTATCATCAATTCTTGATCGGATTTTCAGGATGACGTCTCCTTGTAAACCAAGTGGGTCGAAGCCAGCAACAAGACAGAGCTCGGATCCAAGTTGGCCGCCTTTGTGGTGTGTGGACGAGAGTTTGCTGAGAGGAGGTGCCTACGTATCGCGGTCTCGTGCTGAAGAGGGGAATCCTTCTCCAAGAACTCAGCGGCATCCGGGAGCGGCTGTTTGACAAGCGGGGGTACAGTCGAGAGACATGCGAAAGGATCTGGACCCCCATGGTGCTTGCCCAGTGGAAAAATCCAAACGCCAGTTTTGCACCTCCAGTGTTGTATTGACCGGTCAGTGCCAGAAGGATAGGTAATTTTTGGAGAGGTGAGTCGAAGTGGTGAGAGGACAGAGCAAACTAAAAGCAGAAAGGAATCGGGAGCAGAATATGGGACAGGCTGTTTGACATAACGGCTCGCCCTCACCCACGATCTTCCTCTGCAAGACCAGGAATCCCACTGACTCCAAACCCCCAGCTGTGCCCGCGACGAGCACACGTGCAGGGTGAATGCACCCTGGACAGAAAGTCCCTACTTTACGACTGGCAGTGGCTGTACTACCAGAGGATCCACAGTTGGGGAGGAGAGTGCAATGATGATAACAGGGGTAGACAGAATGAGACGCCAAGACAAGTGAAAGCAGCAAAGAGAAAGCAGTTGAAGAGGAGGCTAAGCTGACGAAGCAGAAGCAGAAAGATGAAAAGGTCAGACGTCTTGAGCTGCAAGGAGCCAGATGTTCCTGGGCCAGGCTGAGATCAACCAAGGATCTGAGGATGGACGGAGGAGTCGTTCACCTGCCCCTAAGAGAAAGAGGCAGGAGCAACAGGAGGCTGCCCTTACTGTAGATCGGACTGCGCAGGAGAGGCTGTGGGTCCCCTGGCACTCTTTGTGATGCAGTACTTAGACAGGCAGCTGAAGAAAAAACACAAGGCCAGTCGGAACCTGGCGCTGGCAAGCATCCCAGTCGACGTTCAGCCCACTGCTGGCTGTTGCCTTAGCTTCTGGATTCCTCCAGGACCTTATCGTGAGGCCACCTCTATCCAGACATGTCGTACCTGTTCTGCGATACTAACAACCACACAGACTAGGAGACGGCCCAAGAAAATCCGCACGCAGCTCAGAGCGATGAGGTCGAGCCCAAGAAAGGTCCAAACAGCGCTGTGACTCTATGTGCGGACTAGGAGCATGGTTCGCACACCAGGAAGTGTCCCTATCTCGCCTGATGGCGAGTCAGAGGAGGGAAGGGACGCAGTTCGCCGTGACCAGATTTTGAGCTGAGGGTGGCGAGGAGTATGGGGACACCATTGTAAGACCTCGCATCACACACCAAGCTGAACTTGTCAGCCCCACCAGCTTGAGACACTGATCAGCTGGCAGCCCGGCCAGGTGCATGAGCCGGCATTCACGTTCACTGTCCGGGGATCAGATCCAGGAGATCCAGGTCAAGCCGTACGAGGTTATGGAGTTCTTCTATCACACTCAGAGCACCGAAAGAGTCGTGAATCAGGTGACAGAGCTGCCGGCAGCAGTGGTGGGGAGCAGGCCAGAGACGGGTTCATCGGGCTCGGGCCCACACGGGAGACCAGCCTGTTCAGTTCTAAGAAGGACATGGATGGACCCGTTCTAACGTAGAAGGCTAGTGACACTGTGATGTGAGTGCCTGATTAACCAACTGATCAGAAAAGAGCTTACCACGCTAGTCATTTTGGTACTCATATTGGTGCATGAGCAATAAACAGACCCAACCGGACCTGCGTACTCCCTTTAAGCATTATCGATAAGGGTTTGCAATATAAAAGTGCGGATTGCATAGAAGAATTACTCAAATGCAAAACTGTAATAGATAAAATCGTCCTTAGAATTCCATTTTACGTAGGAAATTGCATGCCAAAGTGTGAGAAAAAGAATTTTTGTTATACGGCGTACCCTACTCTAGGTGTTCCGACATTCTCTATTCCGTTCCGCCAGTTCCGGATGCAATGATGGGACTTTCTATGCCGTTTGTCTAACGCCATCTGATCTACGAGCACAGGAAACTGCCCGAGGGCAAATAAAAAGGGGGCACCACAAAAAGCGCGCTTGGTTGCCAATCCTATAAGAAGACAGTAAGAGAAGAAGTAGAGGGGTTGGGCCAATTTAGTTGGAAGTGTCTTTTACTCCTCTCTTGAACAAAATTTAAGTTGTAGGAAGGTGAAATAGCAGCCCGAAAGAGAGTCAGACTTTACCAGTGAACGGGATGAAGGGGTAAGGATACTGGTTTACTCTGCATTAGGAGGATAGGCAAAAAGGAATTAGAGTCAGTAGAAAAAGTCTTGTGCAGCGAGGGCCAAAGGAGGGAGGAGGTATGCAGTTGGCAAGTTCAGAGAAAACAGTGAACATGCAAATAAACGGTAGAAGATATCAAGATAAGAAACTTTGCGGCGGGTAATGTAAAAAGGATGACGAGTTAGTGCGCAGGAAGGAGTTGGTGAGACGAAAAGCTTTTGCTTAACCCTGTTTAGGAGAAGCTGTATGGTGGTCTCCCCCAAACATATGAGACATTAACTCCATTACGTGGGCCGAACAGTCTCAGCGACTGAGGTCTCTCAGTCGACGTAATGTCTTCATTAGATGGACCTGCGTCTTCTCTGTCGACCTGAAGTTATCACAGGCGAATGAGTTCTTCTCAATCTACCTTCCATGAGGTTCTTTCCAGTCGACTTGAGGTCTTCTCAGTCGACCTGAGGTCTTCTCAGGTCGACCTAAAGATATCCAAGGAATTGAGGAAGTTTTTGGTGTGCTCTCTTGGAAGGCTAGTCTATGTATTAGGTGGTGGTAGTGGTGGTGGACACGTTGAGTTTAATGAGGTGTTTTCTGCTGGGAAAGTGGAGAGGGAAGTGGAGTGAGAGGGAAGAGGAGTGGGAGTGCGGTGTGAGTACGAGCGGTTAAGAGATGGCTTTCGGGGTGCTTGAGTAGTGGTGAAGTGAAGAGGTGGGAATGGGTGTGGTGAGGGTTCATGTGAAGTGGTTGCAAAGGAGGGAGTTTGTGATAGCTCCAGCCGGGGCCGAAAGCCGTGAGGTGGAGTGATGTGGATGAGATGGAGAAGTAGTTGGTAGTGGAGGAGCAAAGTGGGTGTGAGGTGCCGGTGATGTGGATGCAGTGGGAGGAATGTGGAATTCTGGAATCTTCCTTGAGGGATTGAGATTGAAAAAAAAAAAAGTGTTATGTGAAGAACCAAGAGGAAAGAGTTCAGTCTTAAAAGTTGGGTTTTAGCTAAGAGGCCTTACTTAATGGGGCACCTTGAAGGGTGGCTTAACTAGTGGCGGCATCCTGAAGGTGGCTACCTAGTGGGGCACCTGACGGTGGCCGACCTAGTGGGGCACCTAAAGGTGACCTACCTTAGTGGGGCACAGAGGTGGGTTACCTAGTGGGGCACCTGAAAAATGTGGCTTACCTAGTGGGGCACTGAACGTGGTTACCTCGTGGGCCACCTGAAGGTGGCCTACCTAGTTGGGGCACCTAAAGGTGACTTACCTAGTAAGGGTACCTTGAATATAGTGAGTGAAGGTAGAAGAGGCAGAGAGTGGGTCTATTTGGAGGCTGAGGAGGAAGGACACCCCTAACAGGTAGAGTTCTGAAGGTTTACATCTGCGAGCCTCCATGGTGCACCCTAGCCAAGCCCTCGCTCCACATCCAGCCCCTAAGCCCCAGGACGTTTAGGATACAAGGGCGCTGCTAGCACCCTGCCGCGGCGGACCCTGCAGCCAGCGTTGCCATACCATCGGCGCCCCCCTCCCGCCAGCTTGCCCCCTGCTGATGTACGGCCCCGCAGCTGGTGCTGCCCCCTGCCACCGAGTGAGACTCCCTTTCAGGCCTGGCCCGCCGCCACCGCTAGGTGAAGAGGAGGTAAAGGACAAAAGGGTTGAAGATACATCCTACCCGAAAGTAAACTCTAGAGTCTCTAGAGCCGATACATCCTTACACGAAGGTAAAATCTTGGTTGTTGGGGACAGTTAGGTTTTATTTTGGATACGGCCATTTTGTGACAGAGATAGAAAGCGTTAGGAAGCGGAGTATTTGCACAGGGAGGGGAGAGGGTTGTTAGTGATAGCATAGAGCGCGTTGCATGGCAGGCGAAAGGGACCAAAGGAAGGAGAGGCTTGTGTGGTTCCTTCCAAGGCGACAAAGACGTGTTGACGACGTGTGTACTCCGGGGCGTTTGCCTCTGAAATTGAATGCGATTTGAAATTTTGCAATGAATTCGCTCAGCCGCAATTCATTGCAAAGCCAATGGATGGCCTATGTCGATGACTGTAACTGGTTTTTCAGACAGGACCGCCTCTACCACAGGGATGGGGTGGACCTTTCGCGGAGAGGGGTTCATACCTGTCTGAATCCTTGAACGGGAAGTAGGTGCCTTGCGGGAAATATTTTAAAGATAGAAAGCCGAGGAAATGGACACTGGGGTGGAGGAAGGGAAACCAGTGACACTAAAAAAGTTTTAGAAGGCAGGAAACTAAAGGTATTTGTAAGATAAGAGAAAGAGAGGGGTTTTAGTTACAGCTATTGGGAAAATTGACATGAAAGAAAAGTAACTAAAGATTACTATACCAACTGTAGGAATATTTTAAACATGATAGATTTACTGAGAAAAATAACTAGTATAAAATATTTTTGATACAGTAACATTAACAGAAACATGGTTAGATAGGGTCAGGCAAAGTATTTAATCCAGAAGTTGAGATGGAGGGGTGAAAGATATTTCACAAAGACGGGTTTTAGGCAGTGGAGGAGTTTTTGCACTTTATGCAATAGATACATTGCAGTGTTGTATGAACAATGTTATAAATACAGAGAAAGGTATTTATTTGGGTGGAAGTTAGGGGGGAACTAACAAAATGTTTGGGTATAGTGGACAGGCCTCCAAATTTATGTAAAGAGGATTCAGTTCCTATATGGCAAGAAAAAAAGCAAGACTTGTAGATATAATCATTGTGCGTGGTAGGATATTATAGTCCTAGGAATATTAACTGGGATTTAATTGTAGGAGATAATAACGCAGAGGAATTGTTAAAACTAGTCAGGATAACTTTATAAAGCAGGCAATCAAGGAGCTTACAAGGGGGAACAATATTATATATTACTGTAGTAACAAAGAGGAAGATTTAGTTACGAAAGCTGGGGTTGGAGGTCAGTTAGGTGATAGCGATCATTGTGAAAACAGGTTTTGCTTTTAAAAATTGAAGTAGGTTTTTATAAGTGTTAATATGGGTCGAGTAACTGACTTTAGAAGAACAACTAAATTTGGCAGGATTAGAAGACACCTGGAAGAGATCAACTGGGGTCGAATGGAGGGTGAGGTGAGGGTTTTATTTCAGAGCAGAGGGTGGAGTCACTGAGGTTAGTTAGATGAGGTTTAAACATTCTCTGTCAGCAATTTTATTGCAGTCAGAAAAAGAGGTTTTACCTTCTTTGTCAGTAATTTCTTTGCAGGTCAGAAAAAAATATTCCTTAAAAGGGTATCAAGGATAAATGACCACAAAATATATGACTGCGAGTTTGAAACACCCCCATAGGTTGAAATGGAATATTACAAAAGGGTTAAGGCAGAACAGGGGAGCAGAGATCAGTATAATGTAATGGCTGGGACCGTAAAGAAATTAACAAAAACAACAAAGAAAAACCCATGAAATTGAGGTTGCTGGCAGGCAAAGACCGACCCTAAGGATTTTTTCATTCATAAAACAAGACTAGGGAATTGGTGGGTCCGTTAAAAATAGGCAGGGGGAGATTATAAGTTATGGAGAGGATTTGTTAAATTTTTAAAAGATTATTTCTTAAATGTTTTTACTCAGGAGGACATGCAGATTTCTTACCTGGTACTGAACAGATGTTTAGAGGTGAGGAAGATGAAAAACTAAAAGTAGCTCGAAAATGTAGGCTGTAGCTCCGAAACTACCAGGATTTTCTCAAAAAAATTTTTTTTCCCTTCCCCCCTTGTGGAAAAATTTTTTCCCCCAA
>JACEEZ010009605.1:0-12594 GCA_016584305.1 Chionoecetes opilio | reverse complement strand
TTTTTGTATTGGTTTAATATATGAATTTAAAAAGGGTTGGGATAAATGAAGCATATTGAGTTCTAAACCATTTGAAAGTAGTTTTTCTATAGACTGAGGTGGTAAGGTTAAATTATTTTACGAGTACTTAGGATATGTCTAAAATGGTAGTTTGATGATTGTTTTTCAATTTTCATATGTGAACTTAATATTTGGGTTGCTGAGAAATTAAGGTACTTCAGAATAAGGGAATGTGCTCGGTATTTTTAAAAAGTAAAAAAAGTGTCGTCTACATATCGTTTATAATAAAAAAAGGGTTTTTTTAAAAAGTGTAGGACAGTTAGACAGCCACATGTCCTCATGGTGACATAAAAAAGCATTAGCAAATGAAGGACCCAGGCACGATCCCATGGAAACACATCAGTTTGGACATAAAGTTTTTTTGTTAAAAATAAATGGAGAGTCTTTTATAGCTAACGTTAATAAATCAGAGAATTGTTTTTTTGTGTAATTAAGAAAAATGGTAGCTTTATGAAATAAATTATCAGTGATTATTTCAATAGTCTCATCTAATGGAATGTTTGTAAATAGTGATTTGGATGTCAAAAACTAGCCATTACCGCGTTGTTTTACGTTAATTTGTTTTTTAATTCATGTGCAAATTCAAAGGAGTTCTTAATTGTGTGTTCGTTACTAGTTAATGGGTCAATTATCGGGACGACAAGTATTTAGCTAGGTTATAGTTTAAAGGTGGCCTATAGTACTGAGAATAGGACGTAAGGGGTTTACCTATTTTATGTGTTTTTGGTAATCCATAAAGGACACCAGGAGAGAAGAGCCACTAGGAAAATATTAATGGAAAACATTCTTTAGTAATGACTTTGATTTAAGTAATGTTTCTAAGGTAACGGATAAGTCTATCCTCCATTTTAGTGATGAAAGAAAATGTGTTGTCAGCGAGGACTTTAAAACTTTGTTTTTATCACTAAGGATGGATTCAGTTTTGTTAATGTACTCAGTTTTATCTAAAATTACTGTACCGCGTCCTTTATCGGGTCTAGTGATTAGGATAGTTATCCATCAGATTTAAGGGGGTATTAAGGGCCATCAAATTGGAATTGTGTGGGAGTTTTGGGAATGAATGTTTAAATTCATTGAATTCGCGATATGATGAATGGGCAATAGTGGAGAGTGTTTCCTTGAATTTAAGTTATCCCACTCCCGTTAATAAGTGTTTTTCTTGGCTTTATATTTAAGTGTATTAACAAGCTTCTCAAATGTAAAGTAGTGGTTGGACATTAGTTGATATTAAATTTTGGTAAGGCAAAAAGGTAATCCGAGTGAGGGAGTAAATCTTTTTCCGGCAGGAGGTTAACGAACGGTTAGAAAGATTAATTTAACGACTTTATCCCTATTAACAGAGTGTTCCAGAGGAATGCCTAGAGAGCACATTTTTTTTTCCTATGAAAGTTTTGGCTGTTTCGAATTTAGAGTCATTACTACGTACTAATCTATTAAAAAGACAATTAAAATCAAGCCATGACAAGGTGTTTTTTTTAGATCAGATTTAGTTTGATTAAAGTCCTCTATGTGATTTTTAAGTAGTTTTGTTTCTCTTTTAATTCTAAAGTTTAGTAATTTGAATTGAAATGACTTATATGTAGATGTATTGTTTAGCATGGGTTTTATATAATTTAAAATTGGAGGAAGTTATGGGATTATTCCATAAAGTTTTTACAAGTTTTGCAAAAATTCTATATCTAGTCTAGTCTTTTTTACTTTGTAATCAGTTCTTCTCTAGTTTACGGCCTATTTTTGGGGGCGAGGAAAAGTGGGAATAAAGTGAAATATTTGAATAGATTTGGTAAAATTTTTGTTGGTTTTTAAGACAGGGGAAAAGGGTTTATTGAACTTTAAAATTTTTATTTGGGGGTATGTTTTGGGTACAAAAGTCTTCTAAAAAAGGGTGAAAAAAATGGGGTGTGGGGATTAAGGGGAATAAAAAAAGGGGTTTAAAATTTTGGAAAAAACCCTTTATCTAAAAAACTGGGGATTTCCTTTTCCCCCCCAGTATTAGGTTAAGCTAAACATTTAAATTTTTTAAAAATTTAAAAAATTTGGGTTTTTTTGGTTTTTAATCTTTTATATGAAATGGCTGGGTGGGAATTATAAAAAAATTTAAATTTTTGGTTAAGTGTCCCTTAAGTAATATTGGTTTTTTGAATTAAATGGTGGCCAAAAATGGGAGAAAATTTTTAGGGGTTAAAAGGGTTGGGTTTTTCCCCCCTTTTTTTTTAACTTTTTTCCAAAAATTTTTGAAAAAATTTTTCAATAATTTGGGGGGTTAAAAGCCTTTTTTTGGAAAAAAAAAGGAAAATTTTAAATCCTTTACAAGGGAAAACCAATTAGTGGAAAACCCTTAGATTTTAGTGGTTTTTTTATTTATTTAAAAAGGGGTTAAAGGTTTAATGAAGATTATTTTTAAAATTTTAAAATATTTTTTTGAGATTTGGAATTTAATTATTTTACAAGTCAATTCAAAAATGGTGGGGATTTGTTTTTCAATTTCATTTTTTGAACTTAATATTTGGGGTTAAAAATTAAGGGGACTTAGAAAAAAGGAAAAAAATTTCCGGTATTTTTTAAAAAGAAAAAAAGTGTGCTACTACGTTTTTTAAAAAAAAGGTTTTAAAAGGGTTTGGAAATTTTAAAGAATTCCTATGGGGCTAAAAACTTAAAATGGGGCGGGAGGCCCAAAAAACCCTAGTTTACAAAAAGTTTTTTTTTTTAAAAAAAAGGGGGGGTTTTATGCAACTTTTTAAAAACAAAATGTTTTTTTTTTTTTTGTTAATTTTAAAAGAAAAAGGTCTTTAAAATAAATTTTAGTGTTTATTTCTATTTCAAAAATAATTTTTAAATATATTTTTTGTAAAAAATTGTTTTCCGGTTGGTTTAGGGTAATGTTTTTTTTTTGTGAAATTAAAAGGGTTTTTTAAATTGGGTTGATGAAAGGGTTCATTTGGGAAAGTTTTGAGGTTGTTAAAGGGGGGATCTTATGGAATAGCCTAAAGGGGGTTTCCCCATTTAGGTTTTTTTGGGGTAACCCAAAAAAGGGAACCCGGGAAAAAGACTAAAAATTATGGAAAAATTCAGAAGGATTTTAAAAAGGCAAGGAAGGAAATTATCCAAAAATTTTAGGGAAAAAAAATTTTGTGTTGCAGCAGGCTTTTTTAAACTTTGTTTTATAAAAGGTTAGTTTTTTTAAAATTTTTTAGTTTTATTAAAAAAATGTCCCCTTTTTGGGTTGGGGGGATTAGGTATATCATATTTTTTAAGGGTAAAAGGGGCAAAAAATTGTTTTTTTAAATTTTTGGGGTAAAAATGTTTTTTTTTCTTTGGGGTTGCTTTTTATGAAGGGGCAATGGGGTCCTTTTTTTAAATTTTACCCATTAAAAAAAAGTGGTTTTTTTTTTATTTTTAAGGAAACAATTTAAATAAAGAGTGGTGCAAAATTGTTTTAAAATTTTTTTTAAGGGAAAAGGAAAATGATTTAAAAGTAAATTTTTCAAGGGGGGGTTAAGAATTTAAAAAAAGGGATTTAATTAGATTTGCCCCAATTAAAAAGGTGCCGAAATGCCTAGAAGAATTTTTTCCCATAAAGTTTGGCTTTTTTCAATTTTAAGTCTTACTATTTTAAATTTTTAAAAAAGGGGACAATTTTAAAAAAACCCAAAAAGGTTTTTTTTTTTAAAAGATAGTTTTTGGAAAAGTCCCATGGAAAGTGGTTGTTTTTTTTTTTTTTTTAATTTTTAAAGTTAATTTAATTTAAATTTTTTGTGTTTTTTTAAAAAGGGGGGTGTTTAAAAAATTTAAATTAAAATTGGGATTTTTTCAAAAGTTTTAAAGTTTGAAAAAAATTTTACTAGCCTTCTTTTTTACTTTTAATGTTTTTATTTCTTTTGGGGAAAAAAAAAATTTTAAATTTCGTTTTTTAGGTCAAAAAAAGGGGACATTTTTGGGGAAAAATTTTTGGGGATAAAATAATTCCCCAATTTGTAACCTGGGGGCCCAGGAAGGGGACTAGGATTTATGAACCCCCCCTATGGGTTTTGTAAATTTTTATGTTTTTCCCTTTTTTGGAAAGGTTTGTTTTTCCGGGCTTTACCCCTTCTTTGGGGAAGGTTCAGTTTTTTTTTTTTTTTAAATTTTTTCCCCGGTTTTTTTTCCGTGTTAAGAAACTCTTTTAAAGGGGGTTGATCAAATTTGAAAATTGATTGGAAAAAATGTTAAAATTTTTTTTTAATGTAAAAAAAGGAAAATCTAAAAAATTTTTCGGGGGGGGAAAAAAATTTTTTTTTATTTTAAAAATTATAACAAAAAAAAAATTTAAAATTTTGTCCCTTAAATTGGTTTTGGAGTTTAGTGAGGGGAAATTTTGAAAACAGGTTTTTGGGGTAATTTTCACTTTTTTGGGGGGCCCCAAAACCAGAGCCAATCCAGGGGAAAATTTTGGGTTTGATTGTTTTGTAAAAAAAGGTTAAAATAGGGGACAAGTGTTTTTTGATAGTTTAATTTTTTTAGTCCGGGGGTGTTTTTTGGGGGGTTTATTCTGAAAAAGGGGTGAAAAAATTATGTGGTTAGGGGGGAAAATTTTTTTGGGGGGAGGGTTTTAAAAGGGTAAAAGGGGGGGAAACCATACGTCAGCCCTTTTTTCCGGGAAAGTTTTTAAAGGTTTAGTTTTTTTTTTTTTCTCTCCCCCGTTTAGGTTTTAAAAAAAATTTTTAAAAAATTAGTAAAAAAAACCCTTTAGGTAAAGTCTTTTTTGGGAAAAATGGTTCTTTATTTAGGTTGAAAAATAAATTAAAATTTTTGGTTGGAAAATGTGCCCTTAAAAGCTTATTTTTTCCCCGGGGGTTTTGGGGGAAAAAGGCCAAAAAAGGGTTTTTTTAAACCATATTTTCGGGCAAAGGGGGTTTGGGGTTTTTCCCCCGTTGATCTTTTTAAATTTTTTTTTTTAAAATTTAAAATTTTTTAAAATTTAAATTTTTGGGGGGGAAATTTTGTTTTAAAAAATTTAAAATTTTTTTATTTCAAAGGGAAAAACCTTGTGGGTATGCTCGGGTTGTAGGGTTTTTAATAATGTTTTTAAAAAGGTTGGGAAAATGAACAATTGGCCAAACCCAGGGGGAAATTAGGTTTTTTAAATGATGGTAATAATTAACGGGGAAAAGGTTTTTGCTAAAAATTAGTGTAGGGTTTTTTTTTATATGAATTTAAAAAGGGTTAATTAAGGTACAAAAATGGGAAGTCCGGTAAAAAAGTAAAAATGTCGAAACTTTTTTTAAAAAAGGGTTTTTTTTTTAAAAATTTAAAAGTTAGACAAATTCCTTTTTAAAAAAAAAAAAGCTTTAGAAATAAGGAAAGGCCCCGGGGGAAAAAAACTTTGGAAAAAAAAAATTTTTTGTTAAAAAAATAAATAAGTTTTTTTCCCAAGTTAAAAAAACGAAAAAGGGTTTTTTTGGGGTAATTGGGGGGAAAAAAGGGTTGTTTTTGAAAAAATTGTGTTTTTATTTCAAAGCTTTAAGGGATTTTTTTAAAATAGGGGTTTGGGTGAAAAATGTTTTACCCTTTAGAATTTTTTAATTATGGAAATTTAAAAGGGTTTTTTAAAATTTTTTGGTTTTAAAATTTAAAGGGAATTAGGGAGAAATTTTAGTAGGTTTTTTAAAGGGTTTGAATTATTTAGAAAGGGGGAAAAAAGGGGTAAAATTTTTGTTTTTTTAAATTTTCCAAAAAGGAAACCCCGGAAAAGGACTGGGAAATATATAGGGAAAAAAGAATGTTTTTGATTTTTAAGGAAGGTGGTGCCCTACCCCTTTAATAAAAGAAAATGTTTTTGCGGGAGGTTTTTAAACGTTTTTTAAAAGGGAGTTTCGGGTTTTTGTTTGTACTATTTTTTAAAAATTAAAGGTCCTTTGGGCCCTAGGGTTAATAAATTTTTTTTGGGGTATTAAGGGGAAAATTGGGGGGATTTTGGGGAATAATTAAAATTTATTAATTCCATTATGGAATGGGGAAATGGGGATGCCAATTTAATTTACCACTTTTTAATAAGTGTTTTTTTTTTTAAATTTTTAAGGTTTAAAAAAATTTTCTAAAGTAAATGGGTTAATATTGAAAAATTTTGGTAAGGAAAAAAGGTAATCGGGTGGGGAAAAATTTTTTGGGAATTAAGAAGGGGAGAAAAGAAATAATTTACCCTTTAAAGATTTGAAAGCCAAAGGGGCAAAATTTTCCTTATGAAATTTTTGTTTTTAAATTTTTGTTTTTTACTAGGTAAAAAAATTTAAAAAAAGCCCTTTTAAAATAAAAATGGGGTTTTAGCGTTTAGTTGATTAAATTTTTTGGTTTTTTAAGTTTTTTGGGTTTTTCCTTTTAATTTTAAGTTTGAAATTTTTTAATTAAATTTTTTTATATGTGAGGGGATTTTTAGAGGGGTTTATATTTTTAAATGGGTTTTTAGGGGTTTTCAAAATTTTTAAATTTTTAAAAAATTTAAATTTTGTCATTTTTTTTTTGAATAGTTTTCTTTTTTTGGTAGGAAAGAACATTAATATTTTTTTGGGTAAATAAGGGGGAACTTTTGGGGAATTTAAATTTTTGAAAAAATTTAAAATCCCAGGATTACCCAATCCATGAAAGTTGGCTGGGGGTTTAGAAACCCTCCCTATTTTAAAAAATTTTTTAACCATTGGAGGTTTTAAAAATCTTGTGTTAGTCCCTTGGGTTTAAGGGGGTTTTTTTTTTTTTTTTTAATTTTTATAGAAGTTTAGGGTGACAGGAAAAAAATTGGGGGTTTATGAATTTTTCCCAAGGGTTGGGCAAAATACAAAATTTAAAATTTAATAATTTTCTAAAAACGAAATTAAAAAAATTAATTTTTTAGGAACAATAAAAAATTTTTTTTTCAAAAATTATAATAATAATAAAATATTTTTTTGAAACTAAGGGATTGGGTGTAGCTTCTGATTTTGGTAACCCCAAAAAACGGGTTTTGGGGGTAAAACCTTTAATTTTTTGGGGGTGAAGGGGTCCTCGACAAAGGGGGCGGGTTTTTAAGTTTTGTGTCTGTTAAAAAATCGGGGGGAAAATTTGGGTTTTATTTTAAAAAAATTAGTTCCCAGGATTGGGGGCCTGGGGGAAATGGGAAAAAAGGCAAAACACCAAAAAAATTTTGACTAAATATTATTCAGCAATTTCCAATAAAAAGGGGGTCACCGACGGGGGGAAAAAACCCTTTTGTAAAAAGGCCTAATTAATTTTTGGGGGGGTTGCCATTCAGTTTTGCAGAACATTTGTTTCAAAAATGTTAAAATGGGTTTTAGGTTTTAAAAGCTTTATTAAATGGGGTTTTTGGGGGTAAAGTTTAAAAATTTTAAATTAAAAATTTTTGGGTTGGAAGATTAAAACTTAATAGAAAGGGGTTTTTGAATGGGTAACTGGGGATCCCATAAAAGGGGGTTTAACTAGTGGGCTTTATGGGGTTGGGTTTTCGGGGGTTGGGAAAACTTTTTACCCCAAAGAATTTGAAATTTTTAATTAAAAATGGGGGGGTAGATTTTTTTTAAAAAAAGGGAAGGTTTTTTTAATTATAAAAAACCCAATTAATAAAAATTAGCATTGTTTTAGTGGGGTTTATTTTTTTTTTTAAAAAAGGGGGGGAAAATTTTTTAAACATAGGGTTTCCCTAAAAGGGTGGGTTTTTTTGATGGGGGGTTTTAAAAAATTTTTTTTTAAGAATGGTTCAAAAATTTAGGTGTTGTTTTAATTTAGGAAAAAAATTTTTGGGGGGGAAAAATTTAAAGGTACTTAAAAAAAGGGGAATGGTCGAAAATTTTTTAAAAAGTAAAAAGTTGAAATTTATTTTTTAAAAATAAAAAGGTTTTTAAAAATGGGAAGTTAAAACTTTCTAGGTGAAAAAAAAAAGTTAGAAAGGGGGGGGAAAAACCCCAGGGAAAACCCCTAGTTTGGAAAAAAAGTTTTTTTTTAAAAAATAAGGAGGTCTTTTTAAAATTTAAAAAATCGGAAAATTTTTTTTTTTTTAATTTAAAGGGAAAAATGGAAGTTTTGAAAAAATTTCAGTAAATTTTTTAAAAGCTACAAGGGAAGGAAAAGGTTTATGAAAAAATGGCCTTTAGGTTTGTTATTTAAGTTTTTAATTATTAAAAATTTAAAGGGGAGTTTTTTGTGTTTCGACATTGGGGCTTAGGGGAAATTTTTAGTGGTTTTTTAAAGGGTCCTAAAAGTTAAATAGGATTGGGGGGACCTATTTAGGTTTTTTTACAAAAAGGGAAAAGGAAAAAAGGGAAAAATTTTAATTGGCTCTTTAAGCTTTTTTTTAAGAATTTTTAAAAGGAAAAGGTAATTTTCCCTCCATTTTATGAAAAAAAAAAAAGGTTTTACCGGGGTTAAAATTTTTTTTTTCCCATAAGGAGGAAGTTTTGGAATTAAAAAAAATTTTTTAAAAAATTTACTTTTGGTTTTATGGGTTCTAGGTTAGGATAGTATCTCAAATTTAAAAGGGTTTTGGGGGAAAATGTTTGTGGGAGTTTTAAAATTTTTTTAAATATTGTTTCCCGGTTGGGAAAGGGGAAAATTAATCTTAATTTAAATTTACCCCCCCTTAAAAAGGTTTTTTGGTTTTTTTTAAGGTATTAAAAAGCCCCAAATTTAAAATGGGGCTTTGGGATATTAAATTTTGGAAAAAAAAGTAATGAGTGGAAAAACTTTTAGAATTAAAATTTTTTGGGTTTTAATTTACATTTTTCCCCTTTAAAAGGGGGTTCCAGGGGTGGAAAAATTTTTTTTAAATTTTTGCGGTTTCGATTTAGAGTATTCTTAAATTATTAAAAAAGAAATTAAAATAACCTTTAAAAAGGGTTTTTTTAGAAGTTTAGGAAAAATTTTCTAGGGGATTTTTTTGTTTGTTTTTTTTTTTTAACAAAGTTTTAATTTAATTAAAGACATTTAATTAGAGCAGGGTTTTAAAATTTTAAATTGGGGGGTTGGGGATTATCCAAAATTTTTTAAAGTTTGTTTTAAATCTATTTTAGTTTTTTTACTTGTAAATAGTCTTTTAGTTTGGTTTATTTTAAAAAGTTTATATCCTAGTTTTTCAAAAAGGGGGGGACATTTTTGGGGAATCTTTTGGGGGGGTAAATTTCCGGGTTACTGTAATGGATGGAAGATTACTCTAAGGTTAGAACCCCCCTAGGGTTGGGAAAATTTTAGTTTTTAAAATTTAGGTTTACTCCTAGCTTTAGTGCCCTCCCGGGGCTTGGGGGGGTTTTTATTGAGTTTTTTGAAAATTTTTTGAATTTCAAAGGTTCGTCTTTTTTTACCCTTTCGCCCCCTTTGGCTTTAAGGTTAGAAAAAATTTTTTAAATTTTTAAAAATTTTTAAAAAAGCGAAATCAAAAATTTTGGACTAAAAATTCCATTTTTTCTAAAATTATAAAATAAAAAATATAATGTCAAAGGGAACTTTTATTTTATTTAAAGGGGACAATAAAAATTTTTTTTACTTTAAAAATTTTTGGGGGCACAAACCCGGGTGGGCTCAAAAAGTGGAATTTTTTGAAAAGGGTTTTTTTGTAAAAATGAATTGGTTAAAAGATCGGGGGACAAGTCGATTGAAAGTTTAATAATTTGGATAGGGTAGTTGTTGGAAGGAACTGGTTTTTAAAAAAAAGGGGACAAATTCTTGATTTTACATTAGTTGGAGGGTGGGGGGTGACAGTCTCAGAAAAATTTATTTTCGGGAAAGTTAAGGGTTAATTCTTGGGTTTTGCCGACATTACTTTCAGAAACTTTATTCAAAATTTAGTTAAAAAAAGGGTTTTGGTTTAGGTTTTAATTTGAAATGATTCTTATTAAAGAATTAGAAAAAAAATTTAAATTTTTTTTGGAAGAGTCTTAGTAAATTGATTTTTCCCCAATTTTGTAAAGTGGCCTAAAATGGGAGTTTTTGTGTGTCAAATAGGGTTGGGGTTATTTTGGGTTGTTTTATAAGTTTGTTTTTTTCTTTTTTGGGGGGGAAAACTTTTTAAAAAATTTTGGGGAAAAATTTGTTCATTATGGGGGAAAACCAATTTGGAAAATTTTAAGCATTGTTATATCAAAATTTTAAAAAAAAAAAGGGTTTGGGAAAAATAAGTATTGTTTTTAAAAAGGGGAAAGGGTAGGTTTCAAAAATAGGGGGGAAAGGAAATTTTTAAAAAACTAGGTGTTAAAAATTAGGATGATTTTTTTTAATTTATAGGTTTAATTTTGGGTGTTAAATTTTGGTCTAGAAAAAAGGGAAAAGGGTTGGATTTTTAAAAAAAAAATTTTAATTCGTTTAATGGTTTAAAAAGTTTAAAAAGTTAGACAGACAGCCAGGGTCATAAAAAAAAGGGCAAAAGAAAAAAGGGCCCCCGCCCAAAAAACACCAAGGGACAAAAGTTTTTTGTTAAAAATAAATGGAAGTCTTTTATAGCTAACGTTAATAAATCAGAGAATTGTTTTTTTGTGTAATTAAGAAAAAAGGGGTAGCTTTATGAAATAAATTATCAGTGATTATTTCAATAGTCTCATCTAATGGAATGTTTGTAAATAGTGATTGGATGTCAAAACTACCATTACCGCGTTGTTTACGTTAATTGTTTTTAATTCATGTGCAAATTCAAAGGAGTTCTTAATTGTGTGTCGTCTAGTTAATGGGTCAATTATCGGGACGAAGTATTTAGCTAGGTTTAGTTAAAGGTGCCTATAGTACTGAGAATAGACGTAAGGGGGTTACCTATTTTATGGTGTTTTGGTAATCATAAAGGACACCGGAGAAGAGCCACTAGGAAATTATAATGGAAACATTTTTAGTAATGACTTTTGATTTAAGTAATGTTCTAAGGTAACGGATAAGCCCTATCCTCCATTTAGTGATGAAAGAAAATGTGTTGCCCAGCGAGGACTTTAAACTTTGTTTTATCCACTAAGGATGGATTCAGTTTTGTTAATGTACTCAGTTTTATCTAAAAATTACTGGTACCGCGTCCCTTTAAAGGGGTCTAGTGATTTAGGATAGTTCCCCATCAGATTTAAGGGTATTAGGGCCCATCAAATTGAATTTGTGGGAGTTTTGGGAATAAATGTTTAATTCATTGAATTCGCGATATGATGAATGGGCAATAGTGGAGATGCCTTGAATTAAGTTATCCCATTTCCCTTAATAAGTGTTTTCTTGGCTTTATATTTAAGTGTATTAAAAGCTTCTCAAATGTAAAGTAGGGGGTTGACATTTGGTGATATTAAATTTTGGTAGGCCAAAAGGTAATCCGAGTGAGAGTAAATCTTTTTCAGCCCGGTTAAACGAACGGTTAGAAAGATTAATTACGACTTATCCCTATTAACAGAGTGTTCCAGAGGAATGCCTAGAGAGCACAATTTTTTTCCTATGACAAGTTTTGGCTGGGTTTCGAATTTAGAGTCATTACTACGTACTAATCTATTAAAAAGAAAAATTAAAATCAAGCCATGACAAGGGGTTTTTTAGATCAGATTTAGTTTGATTAAAGTCCTCTATGTGATTTTTAAATAGTTTGTTTTTCTCTTTTAATTCTAAGTTTAGTAATTTGAATTGAAATGACTTTTTATGTAGATGTATTGTTTAGCATGGGTTTTATATAATTTAATTGGAGGAAGTTAGGGATTATTCCATAAGTTTTTTCAAGTTTGCAAAATTCTATAAACTAGTCTAGTCTTTTTTACTTTGTAACAGTCTTCTCTAGTTTAAAGGTATTGGGATAGAGAAGCATTAACTATACCTACGTTTTAGGATATCAAATAAAGGGGACATTTTTTTGGGAATCTAATTTTGAGGATAAATAAAATACCCAGGAAATATCACTGCTAACCTAGGGATGGGAAGAGTGTAGCTACCCTGACGGTCTTGTACACCTGCCCTCCTGGTGGCTGCTGGGAAAATTTCTTTTTGAATTTCCCTAGTTTGTAGGCTTGTGACTATCTTTGTAGCTTTACGTGCCCCTCCCTGGGCTGGTTGGGAAGGTTCTTAGTTGATTTTTCTTGTAGATTCATCATGAAGTTTCAGGGTGACAGAGACACTCGGTAAACCCTTTGGGGGGTTTTTTATGCAACGTTTTTTGCCAAGGCACTTGGCATCATCAGGCTAAAAATAGTTAAAATTTAAAATATTTAATGCTAAAAAGCGAACATCTAAAAAATTAAATTTTAAGAGACAATAAATATTCCTATATTTTCTAAAATTTACTAACTAATAAATTTAAAAAATTTAAATTTGTACTTAACGGACCTTGGTGTGTATGCTGTCTGAGTTTGGGAGAGGACTGAATGAACAATGGTTTTTGTGGGTGACATTTCAGCTTGTGTGGGGCGATCGAACCGAGAGTCGGGCAATCGAAAAAAGTTTGGTAATCATTTGAGTATATGTAGTTGTTGTGAAATGACTTGGTTATTAGATCAGGGGACAAATGCTTGATGTGTATAGCTTCTAATAATTAGTGTCACTAGGGAGTGTCCTTGGTTGGAGGGGTAACTGAAG
>JACEEZ010009604.1:72500-105264 GCA_016584305.1 Chionoecetes opilio | reverse complement strand
ATTAAAGGGAAAAGGCCCGGCCGCCCCAAACCATGGGGGGGGAAATTATATCTTGGCTTCGCCGGCGCAGCAGCTAAAATGTATATACTACCGCAAAGCCGCCCCCCGGGCGGACTTTTTGGCTAGCTCCTGCGGAGGGCTTTTGGGGGGGCCTTTGGCCCCCACCTGTTTTTGGTGGGGCCCCAAAGGCCCACCAAACTGGACTCTCCAGAAACCCCCTTTACTTTCCTGAAATATGGATGTAAAAATTATGTATCCCCCCCCCCATCACTCACCCTTTCCCCTCATCCCCAACCCATTCACTACCCATTACCCTCCCCCCCCCACCCATTCACCCCCCTATTCCCATCACCCCCCCCCCATTCACTCACCCATTACCCACACCACACACCCTTTTTCACTCACCCTTCCCATCCCCCCCCCCTTTTCCCCCAACCCATCACCCCCCCCCCCAACCCATCACCCCCCACCCATTCACTCACCCATCACCCCCCCCATTCCTCACCCATTCCCCATCCCCTACATCAAGGTTTCCTCAATTCTCGAAAACCCACTTTTTTTTTCCCCACAATTCTCGCTAATAGGCTGCAAAAAAAAAAAAAAAAAAAAGTGATGGGAATCATTCATAAGGGGGCTTATACCTTCCCCGGGTCAACCTGTTTCCCAAAAAATGTGCATATGAGGGTTCGCCACGGGGGGCGGAACCTATACCAACACACACAACACCCCCAAACAGCCGACAGACAGACAGACCATTTTCGCTTTATTATTAAAATTTCCCCCCCTCACCCCCCCCTATTCCCTAAACCCATCACCCATCACCCCCCAACCCTCACCCCCCCCCCTTCACTCACCCATCACCCCCCACCATTACCCATCACCCCACCCATTCACTCACCCATTACCCATCACCCTACTAAAGGTTTCCTCAATTCTCGCAACCCACTTTTTTTTTCACAATTTCGCAAATAGGCGCAAAAAAAAAAAAAAAAAAAAAAATGAGGGATCATCTCAAATTTGGGGTTTTAAAACCTTCCCCCGGGTCACCCGGCCCCAAAAAATGTGCCATATGGGTGTTGCGCCACGGGGGGCGGAAACCTATACCAGACCAAAACCACACACACACACACACACAACAGAACACTTTCGTTATTTTTACCTTTCCCCCACACCCCCACCTTTTCCCTCCCCCATCCCCATCACCCCCAACCGATCACCCCCACCCATTCACTCCCCCATCCCCCCCACACCCATTACCCTCCCCCCACCCTTCCCCCCCCCCTTACCCATCCCCCTACATAAGGTTTCCTCAATTCTCGCACCCACTTTTTTTTCCACAATTATCGCTAAAGGCTGCAAAAAAAAAAAAAAAAAAAAAATGATGGGATCATCTCATTAGGGCTTAAAACCTTCCCCTGGTCACCCGGGGTTCCCAAAAATGTGCCATAGATTTGATTGCGCCAGGGGGGGCGGAACCTATACCAGCACACGACACCACACACCACACACACACACAGACAACAGACAGACAGACAGACAGACAGACAGAGAGACACACTTTTGCTTATATTATTATAGTTTACCCATCACCCCCCCACCTTTTCCCCTCCCCCATCACCCATCACCCCCCCAACCCCCACCCCCCCCCCTTTCCTCCCCATCACCCCACACCCTTTACCCATCACCCCCACCCATTCATAAACCCATTACCCACACCCCCTACATCAAGGCTTCCTCAATCTCGCAACCCACTTTTTTTTTCACAATTCTCGCTAATAGGCTGTAAAAAAAAAAAAAAAAAAAAAAGTGTGGGATCATCTCATAGGGGGTTTATGACCTTCCCCTGGTCAACCCTTTTTTCCAAAAAAAAAAATGTCCCTAGAGGTGATTGCCATTATATATCTATAAAATATAAGCGAAAGTTTCGTCTGTCTGTCTGTGTGTGTGTGTGTGTGTTGTTGTGTGGTTTTTATGGTTCCACCCCCGGGCCAAACACCTCATTTGACATTTTGGGAAACAGGTTACCCGGGGAAGGGCATAAGCCCACTTAGAATGATCCATCACTTTTTTTCTTCTTTTTTTTTAGCAGCCCATTAGCGAGAATTGGAAAACAAAATGGGTTCGAGAATTGAGGAAGCCTTTATGTAGGGTGATGGGTAAAGGGTGAGTGAATGGGGGGGGGTGATGGGTAATGGGGGTGGGGTGATTATTGGGTGGGGGGGGATGGGGGTTGGGGGTGATGGGTGGGGGTGAGGGAATGGTGGGGGGGGATGGGTAATGGGTGGTGAATGGGTGTGTGGTGAGGGTAATGGGTGGTTTAAGGGTGGGGGGTGGGTAGGGGAATGGGGGATGAATGGGTGGGGTGATGGGTAATGGGGGAGTGAAGGGGGGGGGGTGATGGGGAATGGGTGGTGAAAGGGGGGTGTGGGGATGGGTAATGGGGAGTGAAGGGTGGGGGGGGAGTGAAAGGGTGGGGGGGGGGTAAGGGTGTGTGGTGATGGGGTTTGGGGGAGTGAATGGGGGGGGGGGTTTTGGGGAATGGGTGATGAATGGGTGTGTGGGATGGGTAAGGGTGAGTGAATGGGGGGGGGTGATGGGGGAATGGGTGAGTGAATGGGTGGGGGTGAGGGTAATTTGGGGAGTGAAGGGTGTGGTATGGGTAATGGGGGGGGTGAATGGGGGGGGGGTGATGGGTAATGGTGAGTAATGGGTGGGGGGGATGGGGAATGGGGAGTGAATGGGGAGGGGGGGATGGGGATTGGGTGGTGAAGGGGGGGGGTGATGGGTAATGGGGGATGAATGGGTTTTGTGGTGATGGGTAAAGGGTGAGTGAATGGGTGGGGGGTGAGTGAATTGGGGGGGGGTGATGGGGGAAAGGGTGTGTGGGTGGGTAATGGGTGATGAATGGGGGGGGGGGTGTGGGTAAAGGGGGAGTGAAGGGTGTGTGGTGGGGTAATGGGTGAGTGAAAAGGGTGGGGGGTGATGGGTAATGGGTGATTTAATGGGTGGGGGTGATGGGTAAAGGGTGAGTGAATGGGTGTGGGTGATGGGTAATGGGGGAGTGAATGGGTGGGGGGTTTAGGGGAATGGTTGAGTGAATGGGTGTGGGTGGGTGGGTAAGGGTGGTGAAAGGGTGGGGGGGGATGGGTAAAGGGTGAGTGAATGGGTGGGGGGGATGGGTAATGGGGGTGTGGTGGGGTAAAGGGTGATGAATGGGGGGGGGTGATGGGTAAAGGGTAGTGAATGGGGGGGGGGGTGAGGGTAATGGTGAGTGAAGGGTGTGTGGTGGGGGTAATGGGGGGGTGAAGGGGGGGGGGTGGGGTAATGGGGGAGTGAATGGGGGGGGGGATGGGAAAAGGGGGTGGTGAAGGGGGGGGGTGGGGGAATTTAAATTAAAAATTTTTCTACATTTACCATGATTTCGGAAAAAGTTAGAAGGGGCTATCGGGGAGAGTCCTTTTTTGGGGGCCAAACCCCACCAAACAAGGTGGGGGGCCGAAGGGCCCACCAATGCCCTCCGCGGAGCTACCCAAAAAGTCCGCCCGAGGGGGGCTTTGCGGCAGTATATTATAATATTTTATATATATATATATATATATAATAATATAATATATATATATATATATTTTTATATATATATATACATGAAGGGCAAAAGGAAATAATGTGTAAATAAACTACAAACTACCGATCGTGGGACACGGGGGCCTGCCTGGAGCTGCATATCCCTCTATTTTTAGGAGGGACAGTTGCAGACACCTCTCTTTTCCTCTTCAACAGCCGCAATTTGTTCCTTTCTAGTTTTTATTTTTGTGAGGGCTGAGAATCCCATTCACCAGATATGGGATAAAAAATTGCAGAGTATTTTGGGCCCTTTTGGATATATGGGGTTTTTCGTTTTCCATTTGAACCCAAAGCTTTTAAGTACATCCAGATATTCAGTTTTAGTGGGGGCGGTCATTACGGATTTTTGATTATTCCCTCTTCTTAAGGACCCTAAGTTGTGGCTTGCCAAGGGTCGTGAACGAGTGGATTTTCCAGCCAGTCATAACTTTCAACGATATATTTGGGAAATATTTTTCTATTTTCCTTCCTGGCTTTCACGGTGCTGCTTATGAGTGGAACAATTCTTATAAATTAGAGCTTCAGCAGTTTTTTAAAACATGTCGATTTTGCCTTCACTAAACCCCTTTCTTTCCAACCCAAATTTTTTTCTACCGGCTTTCATTTTGTCAGAAGATGTTACCAAAAATTTCCCATTCTTCCTTGTACTTGTTTAACCTGTCAGATGTTCAAATATTCTGCCAAGTAGCATAATTTTGACCCAAAATTTCATCACAAGAAATTCGCAAAATTTCTTTTCTCCTAAAGGGGTAAAAAAAGGGAGCATTTTCCTCTCTCATTCATGCACCCGGGATAACACTTTCCCCTCTTGAAAAACCCCCCGATTCTGTGGGGAGAAGAAGACCTTCGTGAGGAACCCCCTTTCTTCACAAAGAAGGAAAATAGTCTTGACGCTTTGGTCCTTTTTAAAAAGTTTACCATTTTCACAACATCATCGGAAAAAACATAATTCTTGTCCGGTTTTTTAGCAACAAGAGCTTCACGGTGCAAGAAACATGGGTAGTAATAAAATCTGGGTTCTCCTTCTTGATAAGGCCCAAAAACCTTTTACGGATCCCCCCATGGATGGACACCCTTTGTGCAAAGCCTACACAAAATTTTTTCCATGAAAAAGTCCTTTTTTCCTTTCAAGTATTCTTCGCTGTAGAAAATTTCTCCTGTCCGTGGTTTGAAAACCAGTTCTTTGCAGCATAAGAAATGTTCATTATTTTTTTATCACAACATAACGGATGAACATTAGTAAATGGGGTTTTTCCTCCAAGTCTTTTGTTTCTCCTCTTGTAAAGATACATTTTACCTTTCACGAGTTCACAAACACTTTTTTCAATATCAGACGACATGCCCTTGTTCGTCCCCAATCGTATCGTCTGGGGGGGAAATTTTTTATTTCCTTTTCAGCCTATCCCCAAACAATGTTTTCACCACAGCACAGAAGGGGGGAAGGAAGTAGACTGCAATTGATGGGGTTTCTTTGTTTTGCGTAGCTCTGCCACTAAAAAGCTTGCTTTCCCCGTGCCTTTTCTGCTACCTTCACCTTTTTCCCCCCAAACCCAAGCTTTTTTTGTTTTTTATCTTTCGAGTCTTTTAAAGTAATCTTGGCTTTGAGGGGTGACAGTTTTTTTTTTAAATTCCCCTTAATTTTTTATAGAATCATAGATTCATTTGATAGTCTGCCCCCCAAACAACACATTTTGGCTTTGGACCATTTTTATCATCAAGAATGAAACCCCCAATCAGAGATAACTGTCGTTTTTACAGGGGAAAGACTTACGCGGTTTTTTTGCTGGCACGTGTCGTCGTTTTTTTAACCCCGTAACCTGGGTGACAAAACTCATTTTATCTGTCATTCTCTTTTCCCCCTCGGCCTGCACACTCGGTCACTTTTATGTATTTCTTTGCCAGCAGGCCGTACGCTTGTCATTTTTACTGTCACTTCACTTTCTTTACTTTCCACACTAGGGGCTGGAGAAGGACTCCTTCAAAATTATTACTGTTACTTCGCCTTCGGTGCCTTCGACACTTTACTTTTGATTTATGACCAACTGCGAAATTTACCGATTGCCCTTTAGTACACTTTTGCTTTTTTTAATGAGGTACTTTTCCATTTTAAAGCTTGGAAACCCCATTTAAACCACAACAGCGATACTTTCTGAGGCTCACGGCTACACTGATCACTGGAGGGGCCTCCCAACGCCTGCCTACGTGTGTTGCCAAATTTCTGTTATTTTCGATCGGGGTTACGTAAATCACGCAACAGTCAAACTTGCAAAAGCCTATGATAACGTTCATCGTTCTATTCATATCCTTTTTCCTTTTATATGTCGCTAAAAAAAAATCACATGAACGCGTGATAAAAAAGTAAGTTTTTAACTCAGTAAACACAGCAGGCTGCGGTTTCAGACTGGTAAAAGTCTGTACGTCTCGTTCAACCGTATTTTGGTTGGGAAACGGGAAAATATTTTTTTTAAGCATGAAAAACTTATTTATTATTCCTATTTCTTATTTTTTCCATCAACCCAAAGTACTTAAATATTTTCAAAAAAGGCCTTGCATCTACCTGCCTAGTTTCAACATAAGACGCCTTATCGGCGAGGGACGGCGAGCCCCTAGAAACCCGCCGCCGTGCGCACGTGCGGGCTTCACCCCCGGGGTTTTTACTTGGACATTTCTATGTGTGGTCTCAAAAACCCCACCCAAATTTCAAATTGTCGGGCAAGCCCTTTCTCAGCTATGCAAGATAAAGTTTTCTGACACCCCCCACGCGGGACGCGCCACGCCCCCATGTGATCCCCCGTGAGACAAAACAGTCAAGCACAAAAGGGATTGAATGGGGCTACAGTGGTGGACCCCCTTGTCAATCGGAAGCGGGATTCCAAAAATTTTAAACTCCTGAAAAAGCGTGACGGGGCGGCGGGGCGGGTCGAGTCGGGTCGGGTCGGCCGCTTAATAAGAAAAACCCGTATCCCGAGGACTCACGCGTGAGTCCCCGGTGGATACAGGGCCCCAAAGCGCCAAAATACCCATATTATGAAAAAATTTACGCGGCGCACCTAGGGGATTTTCCCACGGCGCACAAGTGCGCCACGGGGCACAGGTTTTTAGAAAACACTGGCCTTAGGCCCACTGCCCTTGGCAGTGGTGACCCCCGGGGTCGGGGGTGGCTATGGAGGTTCACTTGAGGGGGGTGAGGTTCGCCGAGGAGTTTCGACAGGGATGCTTGCAGCCTTTGGACTCAAGAGGCGTTGACTCGGTGCATCGGAGTACTTGCGATTTTCTCGACTTCGAGGGGTTCTGCAGGGCTATTGGTTTGAAACGGTCTGTATTCTGGGACTGAGAGTGCTGTGAAGGTGGGGCAGGTTTTCCGGCTTCTTTCCTGTGAATCGGGTGGCAAAGGGGGCGTCTGCCCCATCACTTTTCAACGCTTGTATGGACTGGGTATTGGACAAGGTTGTAGATCAAAGTGATTGTGGAGCATCCGTCGGCAACACCAAGATCACTGATCTTGTTTTTGCCGATGATGCAGTAATCTTTGCTGAGTCGCTGGAGGTCCTGGTGATGGCTCTCGAGGCGCTGCACGAGGAGGCAAAGCCTTTGGGACTTGAGGTCACCTGGCTCAAGACCAAGGTCCAGGTGCTTGGAGACTTACTAGATGAAGCAGTACAGTCTGTTCATGCGTGTGGCGAGGACATTGAGATCTTGGAAAGTTTTACATACCTTGGTAGCGCAGTCCATAATGACGGCGGGTCACGTCAAGAAGTCTTAACGGCGGATTGGCATAGCCCACGGTGCTATGGACTCGCTCAGCGGGAGTATTTGGCGTTGTCGGTACCTGTGCAGGAGGACAAAGATCCGGATCTTCAAATCGCTTGTGATCCCTGTCTTACTCTATGGTTGTGAGACATGGACACTAAATAGTGACTTGAAGAGACGAATCAATGCCTTTGGAAATAAATAAGTGTCTTCGCAGAATCATGGGGTATCGCTGGGATGATTACGTGTCAAATCAGCGATTGCACCGTGAGACTGAATCGAGGCCTATTACCTGCATAGTCCGTCAGCGCCAACTTCGGCTATATGAGCATGTGGCACGCTACCCTGAAACCGATCCTTCTCATCGGGTTGTATCTGTAAGAGACAATCCGGCGTGGAGGAGGCCAAGGGGGCGCCCACAAGGCTCGTGGCTGGGGCAAGTTGATGTTTCTTGTCGAGAGCTGCTTGGTATGGGAAAGGAGCCAGCATGGGAACTCGCGCGTGGTGACCCCCGGGAGTGGCGTCGTAGGGTGGGCGAGGCGACGCGCCCCCCGGCGTTTGCCCCAAATGATTGATTGATTGTGATTAGAGGCTCATGCCGCCCCCCTGTGTCCTCCGATGCATTCGGAATCGAAGGTAGAGTTAATGGGCAGGGCATGTGGGTGTTCTTAGGCAACTCGACGGTGCAGAAAGGTTTTGGTTTTCGACGGGGATCGAACTCGGATCATCGAGAACGCCAGTCGGAGACGCTAACCACTCTGCTACCGCCTCCCAATATAGAGTGCGGCCCTCGGGAAGTAGCCAAAACATTTAAACTAAGTCTTATATTTACATAAAACTAATTCTATATTCCTAAAACCTCGGTTCGGCCACTGAGAGAGAGAGAGAGCGAGAGAGAGAGAGAGAGAGAGAGAAGAGAGAGAGAGAGAGAGAGAGAGAGAGAGAGAGAGAGAGAGAGAGAGAGAGAGCGCGCGCGTTGCATATCAGTCAGGTCTAATACGTATGTAAATGACTCAAAAATACCAACTTCTGGTTAGCGAAGGTGTGAATGAATATTTTATTGTTGTGTACATCCTGCAACATTAGTTTTTTTCATATTTCGATCACATGCATGTGGTTAGTTACTTAATTAAGTATACTACCATGCTACCAGCGCTAACGTGTGGTGAACTATCTGGATTTGTGTATCCGGAACCTACCCTGGTCCAGTACCGATAATATTTTACTGCATAATGTACCAGTCTATTTCAATTAACCGATAACCAGTCTATGTCAATTTAACGATAACCAGTCTATTTCATTTTGCCGATAACGAGTCTATTTAAATTTAGCATGTAGTATGGACGTGCGGCCCTCCAAAGCATGAATCATAGCCCTTTGTTCAAAAAGGTTGCACACCTCTGGTATAAAGGAAGAGAGTGAGATATGAGTATAGAGGACGAGGGGGAGGAAAATAATGAGAAATGGAAGCAAGAGGAAGACAAGGAAAAATAAATAGAATATAAGTTAAATATTCAAATAAAAAATGTAATGGTATTGATGAAAATATGAATAGAGGAAGAAAAAAAAAGTAGAAGACCAATTAGATAAAGAGGAAGAGAAAATAACAGAGAAAAAACATCAACACAGCGTGGAGCAAAAATCCCGGACTGGCGTCTTTGGTGAGGCCGGGCACGTAAGGCTCCTGGCTTGCCTTGTTTGTATTGTCGCACGTGCGTCTTGCTCCTCCTTGCACACACACACACACACACACACACACACACACACACACACACACACACACACACACACACACACACACACACAGACACACACACAGACACACAGACACACAGACACACAGACACACAGACACACACACACACACACACACACACACACACACACACACACACACACACACACACACACACACTGTTTCTATTATATTCTATAGAAATTATATTCTATATTCTATTATATTCACACACACACACACACAACCCCCCTCACCCGCATTCACACACACACACACAGCAAGAATACAAATGGTGGTAGTGGAGGGATCTTTGTCAGCCGTAGCGCAAGATATGACAAGCCATGAATGGGTAACCAAAGATGTACGGACCGCTATGAGAGATAAGGGACGGAATAAACAGTAGTTAGCGTGCAATATAAGTCATGAAGCGGCTATGTAAGATGAGAGTGCAATGGATAGGGCCGGCAAGGATATAATGCAAAGGAGTGCATTGTTATAAATGTTACCCTTCCTTTGCCTCTGTGCTCTCCGCTCCTTTGTTTTATATTCTTACAGATCTATACAAATTGTCTGTCTCTCCTTCTCTGTATGTTTGTTTCTCTCTGTCTCTGTCTCTATATAACTGTCTGTTTGTCTGTCTGTATGTCTGTATGTCTGTATTTCTGTCTGTCTGTCTGTCTCTCTATGTTTTCTGTCTATTATGCTGTCTCTATGTATGTCTGTTTTGCCCTGTCTCTCTCTTCTCTCTCTCCCTCTCTCTCTCTCTCTCTCTCTCTCTCCTCTCTCTCTCTTCCTCTTCTCTCTCTCTCTCTCCCCCTCCTCTCTCTCCTCTCTCTCTTCCTCTCTCTCCCCTCTCTCACCCTCTCTCTCCTCTCTCTCCCCTCTCCTCTCTCTCTCCTCTCCCCTCTCTCTCTCTCTCCCCCTTTTTCTCCTCTCTCCCCCCTCTCTCTCCTCCCCTCTCTCTCTCTCCTCTCTCTCTCCTCTCTCTCTCTCTCTCTCTCTCCCTCTCTCCTCTCTTCTCTCTCTCCTCTCTCTCTCCTCTCTCTTTTCTCTCTCTCTCTCTCTCTCTCCCTCTCTCTCTCTTTTCCTCTCTCTCTCTCCTCTCTCTTTTTTCTTCTCCCCTCTCTCTCTCTTCATCCCCTTCTCTTCTCCCCTCTTCCTCCTTCTCCCCTCTCTCTCTCTCTCTCCTACTCTCCTCTCCTCTCTCTTTTCCTTTCTCCTCTCTCCTCTCTCCCCTCTCTCTCTCTCCTCTCTCTCTCTCTCTCTCTCTCTCTCTCTCTTCTCCTTTTTTAAATCACATGGAGGTATTAAGGGATAAAATACCTCCATGCAAATACCCATAAGTCACTAACCACGTAGTTTAGGTACGACAGGAGACAGTAAAATAAGACTAACGGAGACATTCGTTGTCCTGACGGGAACATTGGTGGGAGGAAAGGAGGGGATGAGATGATACATACCACCACTCAGAGCTTTGATTAGTCGCAAGTCAAATACGTCAGAAATGATGACTTATGAGTCGTGAATTAATCAAGAGTTAGGAATCCATTTGGGACTCGGAAGTTGAGAGTGAAGTCTAGAGTCAGCAATTATGAATCACGAGTTAAAGACTACAAGTAAAGAATCACCAGGAGCTTAGAGGAGTTTAGAGTTGGGAAATTAATACTCAGGTGACGGGCGGTAGGAGTCTAAAATGGGTTAGGTCACAGGGGTTCTCAACCTGGGGTACGCGTACCCCCAGGGGTACGTGAGAGGAATTTTTGGGGTACGTGACAGGTTTCTAAAAATACTTCGGTTATGAATAAATGCAAACCTATATCAAGATTGGCTTCACAGCTCTACAGAAGCAAGGCAAGGATTTGCCACAATGTGTGATCTGCCATAAAGTTATTTCAGAAGGATCCATGAAACCTAGCCTCCTCAAGCGACAAGACCCGTCCTATTTTGAGAGGAAGGCACTTGCTCTCAAGCGTATCCGACTTGATCATAGATGTCAGGTAGATAAACAAAATGAAACTAGCCTCCGTGCCTCGTTTATGGTTGCCCTGAGAGTTGCACAAGAGAAAAAGCCCCACACAACAGCTGACATTTTTATCTTGCCGTGCTGCAAATATATTGTTGGTTGCTTCTTCGGGGAATGCGGCACAGAAGTTGAACACTTTGCCATTGTCAAATGATACTGTGCATCGAAGAATTTGCGACTTATCAGAGGATATCACACGCATCAAGTCATCTTGTAAATCAAGGAAGCTCCTCTAGGCATATTTGCAATTCAACTTGATGAATCAACTGACATGTCATCTTGTGCCCAGCTGCTTCCCTACACGAGGTATATAAAAGACTCAGATCTTTAAGAAGAGTTTTTATTTTGTCACCCTCTGGAATCTACAACGACGGGAGAAGACATCTTTGAAGCTGTGTCCAGCTTTTTTGAAAAAGAAGGGCTTTCTTGGGCAAATGTGGTGGGATGTACAACAGATGGTGCCCCTACAATGATAGGCTGTCGGTCTGGATTCCAAGCAAGGGTGAAAACAGCCAACCCCAACGCAAGCAAGATACATTGTATGATTCACCGCTAAGCATTAGCTGTGAAGACCCTACCTCCAGACCTCAAAACCGTACTTGACGATGTTGTAGCCATGGTCAACTTTTTTAAAAACAATCCTTTGAACACAAGGATGTTGCGTTTTTTGTGTCAGGAACTTATTGCTGAGGAAGAGTCACTCCTTTTTCATACAGAAGTAAAATGGCTATCGAGGGGTAACGTAGTGTCTCGAGTTGCGACATTAAAGGAGGAGCTGAAAGAATTCTTTGACAGGAATGAGAAAGAAAACACGCAGAAGATTGTGAAACAAGCTGTCAGATAATAGGTGGATCACGAAGCTGGCTTCTCTCAATGATCTATTTTCTCGCATCAACGCTGTCAACAGATCAATTCAAGGGAGTGGCAACTGTGATCGATTTTGTCGACAAGCTGCGAGCTTTTCAAATGAAACTCAAACTTTGGCAAGAAAAATTCCAAGCGGGTCGGTATAACGTTTTTGATAATATATGAGCGACAGGTTATCAGCTCTGTGTAAAGATGATGTGGATGAGGTCAGTGTTTTCATTCAGAAGCACTTGGTTTCTCTCAGTCAAGAGTTGGATAACTATTTTCCTGATATCACAGACTTAAATTGCCAACTCATTCGAAATCCATTGAAGATGGACCCTAGATCATTTCCAGATGCATTACACGAGGAATTCGTTGACTTTGTCAATGACTCGACTGCAAAAGATTCTTTCGATAGTTTGTCATTGACAAGATTCTGGTCAACAATGGCGAGTTCTTACCCTGCTTAAGCAAAGAAATGTGTACGGAATCTCCTGATGTTTCCTGCTACATACCGCTGTGAGCAGGGATTCTCAGCACTGTGCTTGATTAAAAACAATTACGTTCACCCTCTGCAGTCACAGACGACATAAGATGGCTCTTTTAAAGCTGTACCGGGGGATTGACTTGTTGGTAGCAAAGAAACAGGCCCAACCTTCTCACTGAATTTGTATATATTTGCATGCAAGTCATACACAGTGACTTCTCTATGAGTGAGTAACTAGTAACACAAGCTACAAGTAACTAGCTACTAGTAACACTAGCTCACAGTCATACCGATTTCAAAAATACGTTTACTTTAGTCATATTTGAGTTTTTTTTATGCTAATCACACACAGTGACTTCCCTGCATGTGAGTAAGTAACTAGTTACTAATACATATTTGTGAAGCTTAACAATCAGCACTAGTTCACAGTCAGTGGAACACAATGCCTACTTTAGCTCTATTTTTTCTCATGCTAGTGACGTTAGTCACGCACACAGTCATTTCCCCATGAGTAACTAGTTATAAGATGTAAATAGCACCACTAGCTCATTTTCACAGTTATTGGAGAATGTGTCTACTATAGTTCTATTTTATTATTTTTTATGCTATTCACACACACGGTGACTTACCTATCACCTTTACTAGCTAGTTACAAACTGCAAATATATCTGCAAGCAGCACTAGTTCACTGTCACAATGATTGATAACTGTCTGCTGTGGTTATATTTTAGTAAATGTATTGCTCATAGTGACATAGTCACATTGATTGAAAAAGTTTGTCTGCTCTACATTTATAACACAATTTAAACTTTATAAACTAAGTTAATAAACCATGCATTTTTTTTTTACCTATATTGATGCTGCATTCTGAGTAAGGGTTACGTGACCAATACTGAAAGACCGCGAGGGGTACATAAGATAACAAAGGTTGATAACCCCTGGGTTAGGGGGAAAGAACATTGGAAATAATGGCATATATATATATACTAGCCGCAAAGCCGCCCTCCGGGCGGACTTTTTGGCTAGCTCCTGCGGAGGGCTATTGGTGGGCGCCTTTCGGCCCCACCCCCTGTGTTTGGGGCCTTTGGCCCACCCAAACATGGCTCTCCAGATAGCCCCTTCTAACTTTCCTGAAATCATGGATGTAGAAATGTATGTATTCCCCCCACCCATTCACTCACCCATTACCCATCACACACACCCATTCACTCACCCATTACCCATCACACCCCACCCATTCACTCACCCATTACCCATCACCCCCCACCCATTCACTCACCCATTACCCATCACCACACACCCATTACCCATCACCCCCCACCCATTCACTCACCCATTACCCATCACCCCCCACCCATTCACTCACCCATTACCCACACCCCCCACCCATTCACTCACCCATTACCCATCACCCCCCACCCATTCACTCACCCATTACCCATCACCCCCCCCCATTCACTCACCCATTACCCATCACCACACACCCATTCACTCACCCATTACCCACACCCCCAACCCATTCACTCACCCATTACCCATCACCCCCCACCCATTCACTCACCCATTACCCATCACCACACACCCATTCACTCACCCATTACCCATCACCCCCCACCCATTCACTCACCCATTACCCATCACCACACACCCATTACCCATCACCCCCCACCCATTCACTCACCCCCACCCATTCACTCACCCATTACCCATCACCACACACCCATTCACTCACCCATACCCATCACCCCCACCCATTCACTCACCCATTACCCATCACCACACACCCATTCACTCACCCATTACCCTTCACCCCCCACCCATTCACTCACCCATTACCATCACCACACACCCATTCACTCACCCATTACCCATCACCCCCCACCTATTCCCTCACCCATCACCCATCACCCCCAACCCATTCACTCACCCACACCCATTACCCATCACCCCACCCATTCACTCACACCATTACCCATCACCCTACATCAAGGCTTCCTCAATTAGAGAGAACTGAAACTCGAGAAATGCCAGTGGTCGCTGGCAGTTTTAACTCAAAGGTTGGTCTACTGTGTTTTGGCTCCGCGACTAATATTTTTCATAAATTATTTCGCGATAAACATTGATGCACCGCATCTGAATACCAAAAATATAGTTCTTCTGTTGTTCTACTAATTATATGGATGACATTCATTACGATGGAACGTTCTATAATAGCAATTTAATGCAAGTTACTCGCCTCGAGTAGCAAAGCTTAATATATATTTTACATGTATATTGTGGCATGTAAAATTTGGGTGATGTTCACACTGTTTTCTAAGACAGTACTGCTGCGTCTGGCAAACGCTTGTCAAAATACAATAAGCATTGCCTTGGAAAACGAAGAATAAAGAATGCCGAAATCGGCTTGTTGCTGCGACAATGTAGGTTATAATTGTGGAGGCGCCCACGCCGCGGCGGGGAGTGGTGGCGGGGAGATTGTGGCGGGAGATGAATCAAAACCTTGCCACTTCACGCGTCGACTCTTTGGGCACTTCCAGGCTTTCTATCTGATTGATACACAATATAACAGGAAAATATGACTGTCTAGTATAGATAACTTCAACATACGTTTTTAAATATATAATATCATAGAGTAACATTTACCTCGCCTCCTCAACTATAACATACGGGTTTATTTGGTTAAATGCATGTTTTCAGACTCAGGCTTCTATACAATATACTATAGAAGAAATCGTTCTTAAATTATACTTTGTGTTTTAAGTGCAGTGGAATAAGCCCATATTTTCTTTCAAGTTGACCAACTTTTCAACAAAATTGTGAGTTAAAACTCCCAGCGACCACTGGCATTTCGGAGTTGCATTTCTCTCAAATTCTCGAACCCACTTTTGTTTTCACAATTCTCGCTAATAGGCTGCTAAAAAAAAAAAAAAAAAAAAGGGATCGGATCATCTTATAAGTGGGCTTATGACCTTCCTCGGGGTCAACCTGATTCCAAAAATGTGCCATATGAGGTGTTTGCGCCACGGGGGCGGAACCTATACCACCACACACACACACACACACACACACACACACACACACACACACACAGACAGACAGACAGACAGACAGAACACTTTCGCTTAATTATTATATATATATATATATATATATATATATATATATTATATATATATATATATATATCTATATATATAATATAATATATATAAAATATATATATATATATATATTATCTTGTGCACTAACTAATCCATCGGTCTATCTCCATGAATGTATCCGTATGTTTTAATATATCGCTGTGTATGTGTATGTACACCTTCATGTTTAGTTATTAATCTTACCCACACAAAGAAATATTTACTCTATTGCACGAGTATTTTCAATGTTTTTCTCAGTCAGATTTATTTAGTAATGTTCTTTGTCGTTCTTCATCCCTTTGCGGCAATTTTTTTGCTACTTCAGCATCACAAATTCAGCTTGTTATCTATGCGTCTGTGTGGGAATTACGAAGGTTTTCTCCGTGTATTTTCAACTCAACTTTTCTCTTTGTCTTTGCTTTACTCGCCGCTCTCCCCGGGGACCTTTAATATGCCATGAGCGCTGGACTTCAGTACAGAATAAACCTTGCGTCGGTATTCTCTGTCTAGCCCAGCGGACAATTTTGAGTGGAATTGTGCACTTTTTGCTACAAGCAAGAAATTTTGCACAATGGTGCCTTTTGATATCCTGAAAAGATATAGCTATGGAGACATTTGAATAAATGGATGTAAACATGTTTTTTTAAACTTCTTCCAAAAGGCCATCAATATTTTTTTACGTTGCATATCTCTGTTTCTAAAACAGGTAGAATAACAATATTGGTGTCTAAACATACATTTTTGAGGTTAAAGAATCCATTGGAAACAAAAACAAAACTAAGTAACTTAGTTTTACAAAAACATTAAAAAATCTGATATTTTTTTTAGCAAAATACACAAATATGTAAACAACTCATGAATATCATGCTAAAGCCAACTATTCATGCCACAATAACATAGCTTAGAACATCTTATGAAAATATGAAAATATCCTTTAAATTGATCACTTGGGTTATACATATTGTGAGCTATACTAGTATATATTAATAGCATATACGTCTATACATATATAGCAATTATGGTGAGGGAAAGTTTTAGTTCAGTGTTCTTAACAGAAAGAGGGTTATGTATGCATTACACGTATATCTAGGTAATTAGAATGTTTGCAGTAGCATTGACATAATTTTTACCGTATCTACGGCCCAGACATCCGATACACAATAATCCACAGTGACAATACACATATATTTGTATACAGTTTATTGAATTCTTAGAGTTGCTTCAGTCAGTAATTGTCACATATATCACTACATTTGCAAAGGGCAGTACACTTCAAAACAGCATTGTAACATTTACAACGCTCTCTGCAACCTTTTGTGCAACCATATTTGAGCAACTCATGGCAAGACTTTGATGCCTCCGGGAGGGTTGTCCACTCTGGTTCCCATTGCTTCTTGGGTGCAGAGGTAATTGGATGAGGCAAAGCGTGTGGAGGAGGGGGAGGGAGTGGATTTACTGTAGAAGCCAAGCCGGTGGAATACAGGTGGTGGAGGTGGCCTTACTGTACTGTAGAAGCCAAGCCGGTGGAATACAGGTGGTGGAGGTGGCCTTACTGTACGTAGAAGCCAAGCCGGTGGAATACAGGAGGTGGAGGTGGGCTTACTGTACTGTAGAGGGCCCAAACTGGTGAATACAGGTGGTGGAGGGGCCTTACTGTACTGTAGAAGCCAAGCCCGGGGGAAAAGGGGGGTGGAGGGGGGCTTACTGTACTGTAGAAGCCAAGCCGGTGGAGTACAGGTGGTGGAGGTGGCCTTACTGTACTGTAGAAGCCAAACCGGTGGAATACAGGTGGTGGAGGTGGGCCCTTACTGTACGTAGAAGCCAAGCCGGTGGAATACAGGTGGTGGAGGGGCCCTTACTGTACTGTAGAAGCCGGTGGAATACAGGTGGTGGAGGTGGCCTTACTGTACTGTAGAAGCCAACCGGTGGAAAAACAGGTGGTGGAGGTGGCCTTACTGTACTGTAGAAGCCAAGCCGGTGGAATAAAGGGGGTGGAGGTGGCCTTACTGTACTGTAGAAGCCAACCGGGTGAATACAGGTGGTGGAGGTGGTCTTACTGTAAATGTAGAAGCCAAGCCGGTGGAATACAGGTGGTGGAGGTGGCCTTACTGTACTGTAGAAGCCAAGCCGGTGGAATTTCAGGTGGTGGAGGTGGCCTTACTGTACGTAGAAGCCAAGCCGGTGGAATACAGGTGGTGGAGGTGGCCTTACTGTACTATAGAAGCCAGCCGGTGGAATAAAGGAGGTGGAGGTGGCCTTACTGTACTGTAGAAGCCAAGCCGGTGGAATACAGGTGGTGGAGGTGGCCTTACTGTACGTAGAAACCAAGCCGGGGGAATACAGGTGGTGGAGGGGGCCTTACTGTACTTAGAAGCCAAGCCGGTGGAATACAGGTGGGGGAGGTGGCCTTACTCTACTGTAAAAGCCAAGCCCGGTGGAATACAGGTGGTGGAGGGGGGCCTTACTGTACTGTAGAAGCCAAGCCGGTGGAAAACAGGAGGTGGAGGTGGGCTTATTTTATGTAGAGGCCAAGCTGGTGGAATACAGGTGGTGGAGGTGGCCTTACGTACTGTAGAAGCCAAGCCCGGGGGAATAAAGGAGGTGGAGGTGGCCTTTTGTACTGTAGAAACCAAGCGGTGGAATACAGGAGGTGGAGGTGGGCTTATTGTACTGTAGAGGCCAAGCCGGTGGAATACAGGTGGTGGAGGTGGCCTTACTGTACTGTAGAGGCCAAGCCGGTGGAATACAGGTGGTGGAGGTGGCCTTACTGTACTGTAGAGGCCAAGCCGGTGGAATACAGGTGGTGGAGGGGGCCTTACTGCACTGTAGAGGCCAAACCGATGGAATGCAGGTGGTGGAAGTGGAGGTGAGGGCAGCAAATCAGCTCTGTAGACGCAGCAGAGTGTTCTATTGTCTCAAGTGGCAACGAAAGGGAACCAATCACACAAGGCACTGATTACTCGCCCAGGAAAGGGAGGTAAGGGGCCTTTCACTATATACACCGGCAGGAACTCATGGACTCAGGGCGACAACTTCGGCTCCCACTGTTGTCTCTGCTGCCAGTGACAACACCTTCCTAACTCTACATTACACGTCCGCTAAAGCCGGTAGCAGATGTAACGCCTATAGATACTCAAACATAATGCTTCAGACCTGCAGCCCATAATTTCTGTCTATTAGTAAATGCAAACTAAACTCAAATTTGCAAACTGAAAATATTTTTTACACGCGTTTATCAGCGAGCCACTTGAGTCTTTGTGGCAGCAAGGGTTGCCACAAAAAAAAAACGGACGACTCCGAAAATTTGAGAAGTGAGAAGCTGACAGAGGGAGAGAGAGAGAGAGAGAGAGAGAGAGGAAAAGAGAGAGGAGAGAGGGGAAGAGAAGGGGAGAGAGAGAGAGAGAGAGAGAGAGAGAGAGGAGAGAGAGAGAGAGAGATAATGTATGAAAGCCAGACAGACAGCAGTGAGCTAGACAATGCAAATCCTCTAATTTCAGAATCCCACAGAAACCTGTTCTTTCCAAATTTTTAATTAACTTTTTGCCCACACTTCCATTCCGAATTGAAACGTTGACTTGGAATATAACGCAAAACCTTCACACACACCCCAACCCACCCACCCACACCCCCACACCCACACACACCCCCCCACCCACCCACCCCACCCACACACACACACCACACACACACACCACACACACACCACACCCACACCCCCACACCCCCACACCCACACCCACACCCACACAACACCCACCCACCCCCCCACACACACACACACCCCACACACACACACACACACACACACACACACACACACCACACACACACACACACACAAAACACACACACACACACAAAAACACCCCAAAACACACACACACACACACACACACATTGATATGGAACCATTACACACAATGACTGGAAGAAATATTTTGACAAACACCGCCATAAATCACACACAAACGCACGCAGATCTCGGGCATCCGGGAATAACTCTTCACCATTACAATAATTATTACTTCCATCGTTTTGCAAGAGCAGTTCTGTCTCTCCTCTGTTTCCCCTCCGCCAAATGAATTACCTTAATAGCGACGGAAGTTCTTCATCAAATTCTTACCAAACATGAAAGTATTATAATGAAAAAGTATTAGGGTCGTCCCATAAGTCGTACGTAACTCATCGGTGGAGTGGTCACGCGCAGAGACGTTTAAGTCAGCAGTCACGAGTCAACGAGCCACCCTCCAGCGGCCATCACCCTAATGACTTAAATGACTTACCATCGCCGGCAGGAGTCTGTGGAAAAGACTCACGAATTTCAATGTTGCAGCTTTGTTATGTAGAGAGTGTGTGTGTGAATGTTCTATTGGTCAGTCTGTCTGTCTATCTATCTGTGTCTATCTATCTGTCTATCTGTCTGTCTGTCTATCTATCTATTTGTCTATATGTCTTCCAATCTTTCTGTTCGTCTGTCTGTATATCTATCTGTATGTATGTCTTTCAGTCTGTCTTTTTTTATCTATCTATCTGTCTATATGTCTGTGTCTGTCTATCTATCTATTAGTCTATAATTATGTCTTTCCGTCTGTCTGGCTGTCTGTCTGATTGGTTAACTGTATGTATGTATGTATTAGTCTGTCTTTTTGTGTATCTATCTGATTATATGTCTTTGAGTCTGTCTATCTATCTATCTGTCTATATGTCTTGCCGTCTGTCTTTTTGTATATCTATCTGTCTATATGGCTTTCTGTCTGTCTTTTTGTCTATCTATCTGTCTATATGGCTTTTTGTCTGTCTATTTGTCTATCTATCTGTCTATATGTCTTTCAATCTGTCTTTTTTCTATATCTGTACTGTATATGTCTTTCTGTCTGTCTGAATGTCTGCCTGATTGGTTAACTGTCTGTATGTATTTCTATTAGTCTGTCTTTTTTGTCTATCCATCTGTCTATATGTCTTTCAGTCTGTCTGTCTGTCTGGCTGTCTATCTGTCTATATGTCTTTCAGTCTGTCTGTCTGTCTGCCTGTCTATCCGTATATATGTCTTTCCGTCTGTCTGTCTGTCTGGCTGTCTATCTGTCTATATGTCTTTCAGTGTGCCTGGCTGTCTATCTATCTATCTATATGTCTTTCCGTCTGTCTGTCTATCTATTTGTCTATATGTCTTTCTGTCTCTTTGTCTGTCTGTCTGTCTGTCTGATTTGTTAACTGTCTATATATGTACTTTGCAAATGCTATGGTCAATAAATTCACGTTTTTCAGGGTAACGCCAATAACAACGCCGTGCCCGGTAAGACACAAGGGTTAGGATCGCCCGGCAACTTTTTGTATTCTGTTTCTGTGGTTCTGTTTGTCTGTATCTTTTGTTTACTTGCGCCCACCCCCACTACTCTTTGTAATTTCCTCCCCATTTTCTCAATACACTCGTAGATTGTAAACTTGTAAGGTAGCGTGGATGGGGCTGGTGTGCAGGGAGGCAGTGACACAAGCCAAGACCCGCGAAGATTAGCAGGAGGAGGATAATACCTTAGACATGGCTTGTGTGGTGGTTGGGGGAGGCTGGGAAGATAATGAGGGGCTGAGGCAGAGTTCCGGAAAGCAAGAGGCAGAGAATGGAGGGAGGGAAGGATTTAATAAGGAGTAATGAGTGGGGAACAGAAACTATAGAGTGCTGGAGTATAGTCTAATCTAATTAACGAGGCGAAAATTCCATTCTATCTTAAGGTCTCATGCTTAAAATGATGCCTATGTTTACCTGATAATATGGTTAACTATGATCAAATACAACTGAAATTTAGAAGAAGCTCAGTATTCCCTTCTCTCCTGGCATCAAATATCAGTCAGTAAGCAGCAAGGGGGCAGGATTTTTCGCCTCGTAAAAACCCCCAGTATATTTAGTGATCAGTGGGGCGTGCGGTTGGTGGAAAGGAGTAGTGGGAACAGGAGAAGGGATCGATGAGAGAACAAAAAGGAATAGGGAGGAGGCGTTGGAGGTTGGGAGTAAAGGTCAAGGAGTTTGAAAAGAGGGAAGGTGAAAGGAGTGGGGGAGTAGGGGGAAGAAAGGTGGGAAGAAGCCCTCCACTACAAGCCTCTCCACATCCTGACTATGTATTATTCCAAAGCAGGTTCCGACACTTCACATAAAGATCTGGTTCCTTGATGAAACCCAAATAACAAAAAAGGAAAGGTTACCTTTTTATACTTCCCTTTTGACGCCGTGATAACATAACATGAGCCTGGCCCGGACTTATATTGCCGTTCTCTGGAATAATATGGCCTGGCCCGGACGCATATTCCCTAACTCTATGCGAGTATGTGGTTTCCGAGTGAAGACGCTTGGCTGTAGCTCCGAAACTAACCATAGGATTGTCTCGAAAATACCCTCATTGTGATTCCCACACCACAAAGTTACTGCTATAGGACCAGGAAACATACCCTAACCTAACCGTAACATAACGTAACCTAACCTGACGTGTTCAAGAGTAAACGCGACATACTCTTCCAGAAAACGAGAATATGCGGCCCGGCCGCATATTAACCAAGCCAGGAAAGGTTCGCCTACATTACTTTTGAACACGTCAGGTTATGTTACGTTAGGTTACGGTTAGGTTAGGTTAGGTTTCCTGGTCTTTTTGAAGTAACTTTACTTGGGAATCACAATGCGGGTATTCTCGAGAAAATCTTATGGATATTTTCGGAGCAACAGCCAAGCGTCTTCACTCGGAAACCACATACTCGCATAGAGTTGGGGAATATGAGGCCCGGACCACCTTCATGAGTGTGTGTGTGTGTAACGTCCGCTGTGTCCCATCATTCATCATCAGCCTATGACAGGACACTCACTCTGTGCCTCACCGCTGCCACATGTCGCCTCAACATACTTTTGTTCCCAACTCTCCGTCTGAAGTCTACGTGACGCCTACTCATATGCATTATTGCCGTCAAGAATAATTTGTGTGATGCCTGTTCTGTGCCTTTGGTGTCCCGAGATGTTGGAACACCCAAACTATGACTCTACATCAGCACGAGTCTTTGTAAAATGGTTTAGTGCCTCATCCAACATCAGGAGTCTGTGCATCCGCTTTGTTCATCACCGCCGTCAGAAAGCTGTGACATCATCTTAGTGCGTCAGTCACCATCAAAAGTCTACGTACGTAATCTGTACCTCACCTACTCTCAGGGATCTGTGCAACACTGCTATATGTCTCCCCACCACCAGGAGTCTGTTTAACACCTGGTCTGTCCCTCAGCGTCGTCAGGAGTCGGTTTAATACTCGATCTGTGTCTCGGCGTCGTCAGGAGTCGGTTTAATACTCGATCTGTGTCTCAGCGTCGTCAGGAGTCGGTTTAACACCCGTTATCCGCCACACCACTGTCAGAGATTTGTGTAACATTCGCTTTTTGTCTCAATGTCATTAGGTGTCTGTGCAACATACGTTCTGTCTCACCGTCGTCAGGAGTCTTTGTGGTTATTACAGGAGTCTGGAGGTTATTAATAAGAGGTGTGGGATGGAGGAGAAGATATTTTCCCAGGACAGGGCGAGGACAGCTGGAAAGGCCAATTATGAAGGATTAGGAAGGCACATGGAGGTAATTGGCGCGGTCAGATATGGTAGTGAGGTCGAGGCTGAGGAGATAATTAGAGCGGTTAGACAGGGAAGTGAGGTCAGGGCTGAGGAGGTAATTAGAGAGGTTAGAAGGGGAAGTGAGGTCGGAGCCGAGGAGGATTATACCTCATTTGTAAGGAATATAATTGACGGACAGAAAAGAAATATTCCTTATAGGGAAATAAGGTCCAGAAAGAGTGATCCAAAATGGATGACCACCAAGTTAAAACACAACATTGGAGTAAAAAGAAACATTTATTTAAGGTTCAAGGCAGGATTGGTAAACAAAGAACAGTATAACGTGATGGCGAGGACAGTGAAGAAATTAACTCGAGTTGCTAAGAACAATTATGAGATTAAAGTAGCAGAACAGGCGAAAAGGGACCCAAAGGGGTTATATCAGGTTTATAAAACAAAGACAAGGGAATTAGTTGGGCCGTTAAGGTCAGGACAGGGTGAGGTCTTAAATACGGATGAGGATATGTGTAGGAGTTTAAATGATTATTTCTTAAGTGTTTTTACGGAGGAGGATACACAGACGATACCTGATAGTGAATAGATGTTCAAAGGAAGCGATGAGGAGAAACTCAAAGATATTGTTATAACTAGGGAAATGGTGGAGGAGGGTATAGAAAAAATGAAAAAATTTAAATCGCCAGGACCAGATGAAGTGTATCCCAGGGTATTAAAGGAATGCAAGGAGGTTGTTAGTGAGTCGTTAGTGCACATTTTTAGGAAATCGGTTGAGATAGGCGATGTGCCATTATTGTGGAGGAAAGGAAATGTTGTTCCCATATTTAAGAAGGGAGACAGAGGACTAAAGTCAAATTATCGACCCGTAAGTTTAACATCAGTGGTGGGTAAATTATTGGAATCTATTATTGCAAAAAACATTAGAAAGCACTTAGATAAACATAGTTTGATCAATGATTCACAACATGGATTCACCAAGGGTAGGTCATGTCTCACCAATTTATTGAGTTTTTATAGGAAAGTTTATGAGACGGCAGATAATGATAAGGATTATGATATATATCTGGACTTTAGTAAGGCATTTGACAAAGTACCACACGAGCGACTCTTAAATAAGGTTAGGACTCATGGTATAGATGGGAAGGTTCTTCATTGGATCAGAGCTTGGCTAAGTTATAGGCAACAAAGGGTTACAATTAATGGTTCCAAATCTGAATGGGGACTGGTGACAAGTGGAGTTCCACAAGGGTCTGTTTTGGGCCCATTACTATTTTTGATTTACATCAACGACTTGGATAGTGGGATTAACAGTGATATCAGCAAGTTTGCTGATGATACTAAGTTAGGTAGGATTATTGGATCACAGTCTGACGTAAACATATTGCAGGGAGACTTAGATAAACTTAACGAGTGGGCAGTCAGATGGCAGATGGAATTTAATATTGATAAATGTAGCGTTATGAATGTTGGTAGAAAAAACCCTGGTAATAGATACACCATAAGCAATGTATCGCTGAAAAGATCAGAAGGTGAAAAAGATCTTGGAGTGAGGGTGAGCCCAGACCTCCGACCAGGAAACAATGTATTGAGGCCAGAAATAGAGCTAATAGAGTATTAGGATCCATTACCAGAAGTGTTAAAAGTAGAAGTGCGGAAGTTATTCTAAAGCTTTATCTGGCTCTAGTCAGGCCTCACCTAGACTATGCAGTTCAGTTTTGGTCTCCATATTACAGGATGGATATAGATAGTGTTGTTAGAAAAAGTGCAGAGAAGGATGACCAAAATGATACAAGGGATGCGTAACTTTAGTTATGAGAGGAGATTGAAGTTATTAAAATTACACTCACTCGAGAGACGCAGATAAAGGGGCGATCTGATAGAAGTTTTTAAGTGGATAAAGGTATTTAATAAAGGAGAGGTAGGAAAAGTTCTTACGGCTTTGAACCAGGGTAGAACAAGAAGTAACGGATTCAAGCTGGAAAAGCGTAGATTTAGAAAGGAAATAGGGAAAAACTGGTTCACAAATAGGGTGGTGAATGAATGGAATGGTCTCAGTAGACAGGTAGTTAGTGCTGAGTCATTGGGGAGCTTTAAAGGGGAGCTGAATAGGTTCATGGATGAGGATGAAAGGTGGATGTAGGTAGTGTTAGGAGACAGGAACTACCACGTGTAGGCCTCGCGGCCTCTTGTAGCTTCCTTATGTTCTTATGTTCTTATGTAACATCAGCTCTGTGTCTTGTCACCGCCAACAGTTTATGTGCCATCCATTCTGAGCCTCACGGTCGCCAGGTGTCTGTCTGTAATACCCGTTCTGTTCTTCACGGCAGCAGAGAATATGTATAACACCCATTCCATGCCTTACTGTAATCATGAGTAACACCTGGTCTTTGCCACTCTGTTGTCAGGAGTCTGTTGAACACCAGATCTGTATCTAACCGGCGTTGGGGATCTATACAACACTAACTCTGCGGCATTCTCTCGCGTCTTTCTTTCTCTCATGATTCTCTCTCTCTCATTTTCTCATGCAATCGCGTGCCTCAATCCTTCCCTCTCCCCTTAATGTTCCATCCTTTTTCTACTGTATTTTCTTCCTTCTTAATCATATCCCTTCCCAGCATTCCTCCTCTTGCCTTTCTCTTCCCCTTCCTTCACCTTTTACTCGCTCCTTCCACTTTACATGCTACCATCCAAGGGCGCACCAAAGGGGGGGGGGGGGCTAAAGGGCCATGCCTCCCCTTCTTTCTTCCTTCCTTTTTTCCCTTCACCATATATAAGGATGAATATGGTCGATTAATAATGTAAACAAAAAACACAGTGCCAGACCAAGACCCAAAAACAACGAAATCAACTTATGAAGCCCATAATCAATACCGGTAACGATACGAAAAAATCGAAATATATTGAAACACAAAAATCCCTCGAAACTTGATGTAGAAATAAAACAAGTAATATGTAAAGGATAAATAGATGGCATTACTAAATATATAAATTGTTTTTTTTCTTCAATAAATTACCAAAATATCTCAAGAAACATAAATAGATACAGAAAACGATTTTTTTTATGAACTAAAACAACTGAACACCTCACAAATAGACGTGTAATCAGAGGAGATATAAGAGAAGATAAATTTATATTTAAACAAAATATATTACAGTAATACCTATCCCAGACTCAAGTATAAACTCGGAGCGGTTTTTCTCCTCTACAAGACTGAAATACTGATGTGTTTTTTTCTAGCCACAATTTCCATTTTTATGACCCTCCCGAAAAAAATATATTCCTAGGTGCGCCCTGCTCCCCTATACAGCTTCCTCTCCTCTTTTGTCCCCTGGCTCACTCTTATTTTCTCTCCAACCTACATATCTGTCCGCCCTTTTTCCCCCACCATTTCCTCTTCCATTTCCTCTTCCATTTCTTCACCTTTTCTCTTCTCACAAGGCCTCTCTCCTCTCTACAAGGCTGTTCTTACCTTGTTTTCCTATTCTTATCGTTTCTTTCTTTCTTGCTTACCACCTCTGTCTTAAATAATCCCTTGGATGATTAAAAAAAAAACATTCTTCTACTCGTACACAACTCGTACTTTTCTTCTTTTTTTTTTACTCTCGTTCCTATAGGGCCTGTAGGTATTTTTCTACCACTGAAGGCTTGAATGTTTAACTCTCTGGGTCCATATGAGGGCTGTGATGGTTGGCCCGTGGTGGCGCAGGCAGGATTTACGTGTATAATGAACCTTGTAAAAGCTCATACCGCCCCCTGATGTCCTCTGATGCACTCCCCGTCTAAGGTAGAGTTGATGGACATGTACCGTAGACAACACTATAGTCGTCACCTACACTAATGTCGCCAGGCGCCCTATATTACGAATTATAGCATCACTACTGATTTGTATGTGCCACCGAAGATGATACACAGCAGTTTATATTATGAGTGTGTATATTAATCTACCCTGTTTCAGCGTTGTTTTATGCTTTGTATCTGCAAGTATATACGGTTTCAAACTCCGCTACTCATTTTTTTTCGGGCGACGACAGACAGCAGTTCATCACCTTTCGGGCGGGAGGACGTAAACACTAGCTGGCGATCTTACTGTAGCCGTTACCAAGGTCGCCACTTGGCTGATATTTTGGTAATTTGTTCATTTATAGCCATAATATGACACAGATGCAGACACAAAATGACACAGACTCTCCAGATAGCCCCTTCTAACTTTCCTGAAATCATGGATAAAGAAATGTAAGTATGAACGCCACCAAACGTCTGTAAATTGAAAAGAAACATTGTCCTGGCGACTTAAGTGTTGTCTACGGTAGGTAGACTTCAGCCACTTGACGATAGAGGAAATAATTGCACCCAGTGGGACTCGAACCCGGGATGAAGCCCTTCCGGGCAAGAATCACTCGACCACCGCCTCCCCCAAATAATTGATTACAGAAAATGACATAACGCAAAATTTAATGCTGTTGCCGCCAAGCCACACTCAGTAATGCGAACACTATGGACCATCAGAATACATCAAACTATTACTACTCCATTTACGTTTTTGTCTCCGATTTTTTTGTCTATCCCTTTGATGTGATTCCCCAAGACGTCACCCCCCCACACACCACACCACACCACACCACACCACACCACACCACACCACACCACGCCACACCACACCACACCACACCACCCCACCCCACCCCACCCCACCCCACCCCACCCCACCCCACCCCACCCCACCCCACCCCACCCCACCCCACCCCACCCCACCCCACCCCACCTCACCTCACACTCACACTCACACTCACACTCACGCACACGCACACGCACACACACACACACACAAAACGTTTATTTGGGTCAAATCAGCATCTCAACCCCGTCACAAGATACATTCTGAGCATTAAGGTTCTCTTATACGCCCGTGGATCGTTCTTCTCAGCACGAAGCAGGCTCTACAAGAATTAAATATATCGAAAAAAACTGCTTTAATGTTATTCATTCGTATATACATAAATAAAGGCGGGTTACGGTTCAGACTTCAATCTATTTTTCTCTAACGACCAACTGTGTGGCAGACAACATGTTTGAAAAGAAACAGATGCAGGAAAATATTTGTACCTTACGAGTCAAATTATCCGCAACGGTATCATAGAACAGCTCTTAGGGAGTGAAAAGTATTGTGTTGGAGCTAAGACCGCATTTTTTTTTTTGGGGGTCACTTCAAAACTATTCTGGCAGTCACCAAGGCAGCGCCAAAAACACGGAAAGGACAGCACTTCTAGGCTCACCAGAGTGTGTCAACCCGTACCAGGTATATCGAACAGGCCATATATAACATTACCACCTACAGTACACACGCCAGCCTGTGATCCTTGATGCAAATGAAACTCTGGTGGTATCTATCTTTTCTTCTTCTTCTTTTCTTCTTCTTCTTCTTCTTCTTCTTCTCTCTCCTTCTCTTCCTTCTCCTCTCCTTCTCCTTTCCTTCTCCTTCTCCTTCTCCTTTTTCTCTCCTTCTCCTTCTCTTCTCCTTTCCTTCTCCTTCTCCTCCTCTCTCATCCTCCTACAGATCCATTTTCCACGTCCAATCATTTTTTCTTTGCATAATTTATGTTGAATGTTCATTTTTCTTTTACTAATCTTCAAACATTATCACAAACTATTTCCACTAACATCATTCTTCTAAAAGACTGTAAAATATCAGTGAAACAGTTACGGGGGGAACAGTGGTATCCTAGGGTACAGCTCACTGCTGATACATCACCAGGAAACCAATTATCATACTCGTGAAGCCACGGGGTTGATATAATTTGCGTGGCTATACATGTCTTCATGGTACAGCAACGGCTGGCTCTCAGAAGCTAGCCCCTTTCCGACCATTTGCAGTTATTTGCAGCTGAGTGGCGGCGTGAGAGGCGCCGGCTAGACAATGTGCTCCAAAGCGGGACTCTCACCCTCCTCTCACCGGCGCGCACACAATAACCTGGCCAAATATGGTCGGAAATGGGTGTAAACTTCTGGAAGGTACAGCTTCTTGACCATGAAGGATGCAAGTATATACCATATCGCAAAAGAAATCTATCAGAAACACCCAAAATTCTTCAAGTACTTAATTTTTCTCTGAGTCTCCGTGTATTTGTATCAGGCAGGGCTGCGAGGCTTACTCCTGTGACGTCACCAAGCCGTGGTCCGTCGTCTGCTGGTCATCAGTTGTGTTTTGAAAGCTCGGGGAATTTTCAGATTTTGAATGCGTATCATTTAAAAACGAGTGACTGGATGCAAAAAGTGACAACATATTGTTGATATACTCGATCATGGCTATATTTTGACTGCATTAAATCAGGAATGATGAAATGGTCTGGACGATTACTTTAACGCTTAATATTGCTTCATAGGTCCTCTTCAACTTCGTTTCCTTAGTCAACAAACTTGTCAACTCTTCCCTCGTCTATTTCACCTGGGATTCTAAAACATCATCATCTTTTCGGTCCTTATACTGTCAATTTCCTCAAAAAAACAACTCTGGTGTCAAACTCTTCAGAAAAAAACTCTGGTGTCAACCTCTTTAGAAAAAAAATCGGTTTCGGTCTCCTCAGAAAAAAATGCTCTGGTGTCAATCTCCCAAGAAGAAAAAAAAACTCTGGCGTCAATCTGCTCATAAAATAAAACTGGTGTTAATCTCAGAAAAAAAACTTTCGTGACAGGCTCTGTCACGTTACCGCATAAATGTGTCAAACTATAGCCAGAGCAGTGAAGTTCAGCATCATATTACAAGCAAAAAACACGGCAGCTTGTACACGTGCTTCATACTACAGGACAAAGCTAGGTCACGCTCTCCATAACCTAGGCTGGTGATCTGGTAATGGACTATGCGCCCCCTTCCTCTATCCTTCCTCTAATCCTTGATATTCACGCCACAGATTCACAGCTTATGGTGCAGGTATTCAAAACCGAATATAACGTTGTGTTTCTCCAACACAAACCATAATAATCCAACACGAAAAAAAAAATCCCTATGTGGTCTCTGGCAGCGATTTTAGCATTGAACAATTTCGAAAGAGAACAGAAAAAAAAAAAACCCATTGGGATCATGCATTCCTGCCGTGATGAAGTGCACATTTAGGCTTTGCAACTTGAGGTTTTCTTTTTAAATCATGCGAAAGACTGTTCTAAATTATACTGCAATATCATTTAAGCAATCATTTTCCTTGTTAATAGCATCAGGAGGAGGTTTTCACATGTATACACACCATCAGCACAGCCAAGCGTCGCGGTCCTATCACGCACCACTGCAGCCACACCATTACCACCACGTACTGCCTGCATTCCTTCCTCTTTGGGCATCCTCCAGTCCTGAAACAACCAGTAGGAACCAATAAAATCAATAAAACACCAATAAAATGTATACATAAGGTAAGAAAAATCCTTGACTCTGGGAAATGGTATAAACGATAAAATCAATAAAAACATTAAGATGTATACAAAAAGAAGGAAAAAGCCTTGAATCTAGGATAGTAGAAACGATACAATCAATAAAAACAATAAAATTTATACAAAAAGTAAAAAAAGCCATTAATCTGCATGGGAAATGGAAGAAACTGACCATCTCAGGCAATGCAGGAGGAACCGATACAATCAATAAAAACAATAGAATTCATACAAAAGGTAGGAAAAGCCTTGAATCTGGGAAATGAGTAGAAACTGACTACTTCATGTATCGAGCAATCAGGCAGTTCTGATATGCAACACGTAAATAGTTATGGGCAAAAGCTATCGTAGGCGTGGCGTGGCGTTCAGCATGTCTACACGTACAGTGGAGCAATCGAGCGCCTGTCTTTACCTGATATCTCCTCATATTACACACTTCTCAAGGTTAAGATATTTTTGGGTTTATTCTAGTACATTTCACCACATGTACACCCCGTTATACATTCACCACCACCACACGCCACCACACGCCACCGCACCCACCCACGCACACTCTCTACATCACTCAGCCAAACTATGGCAATACAATGCACTACACGAAATACCTCGCCAGCCACACACCTATGTCACAAGGCCCAAGATACAGTGCTGCCCACTAATTGTATTGCCGCTTGCTACGATACATAACGCGCGAGCACACACACACACACACACACACACACACACACACACACACACACACACACACACACACACACACACACACACACACACATACACACAGTCAAATTAGAACACACTCGTTGCCTTTGATAGGAACACATTCACCACCACACCAATACACACACTCATCACTCACCACATCAGAGGTAGAAAGTTTACCATCGCTACACAAACACGTTAGAACCGCAAATACATTATAAAATACGAAAATCTTTCAATAATCAAGTAGTACCCTTACTGACATCACTATTACTTCCTAACAGTTCATTTCAATACGCCATGCACCTCGGACGTTATAGTAAAAATCATTGTAGCCAAACTAATTCGAGCCTACAAAGTTCTTTTCTTCGTTACTATTTCAAAGATATCCCTTTTTTCACGATATTCATGTCAAATCTACATCACGTTCGAGAATTTCTGGTCCACTCAGCAAACCAAGCCCGCATATTGCTGTTCTCTGGAAGAGTATGTGGTATGGGAATGTCTCTAGCCAATCACCGTTGTCCAAGCTCGTGAAATCACATTGGGGGTGGACCCTACGTGATCGCTGGGTCTTTAATCTGTATGTTTGAGGTAAAATTAAACTTATTATATTGGTTAATTTAACCTAACCTAACGATATTTTAACCTACGACTTAAATATTTTTAAGAGAGGAGTAACAAGACACCTCCTGAACTAGATTGCCCCCCCCCTCGTTATATTCTCTTACTGTCTTCTTTATAGGGACTGTCAACTAACTGGCTTTTAGTTACCCCTTTCGTATGCCCTTGGCCAGTCCTTTGTGATGTAAGAAAAATAATAATAAGTCTGTGAGGCAATAAGGCCCGAGGTTCGCCCACAGCAGCAGCGAGACGGACACAAAGAGTTAAAGAACAAAAATGCCTCCCTCATGTCTATCAAGGTCTCTTACTGCTCTTTGTGGCTGAAATTGACTCACTCACACAAACATTTAGGTTGATATACATCTAATTTGGGCTAAAACATGTAAGGCTGGCGTTTTGCTTAGCATGTCCTCACCGTACACTTGTCAACTCTTCCCTCGTCTTTTCCCTGGGTTCTAAAACATCATCATCTTTTCGGGTCCTTATACTGTCAATTTCCTCAAAAAAAAAACTCGGGTTAAATCTCTTAAAAAAACTCTGGTGTCAACCTTTTTAGAAAAAAAATTTGGTTTCGGTCCCTCAAAAAAAAATCTCTGGTGTCAATCTCCCAGAAGAAAAAAAACTCGGGCTCAATCTCCTCAAAAAATAAAACGGGTTTTAATCTCCTCAAAAAAAAAAATTTCGTGACAGGCTCTGTCACGTTACCGCAAAAATGTGTCCAAACTATAGCCAGAGCAGTGAAGTTCAGCATCATATTACAAGCAAAAAACACGGCAGCTTGTACACGTGCTTCATACTACAGGACAAAGCTAGGTCACGCTCTCCATAAC
>JACEEZ010009604.1:55000-62500 GCA_016584305.1 Chionoecetes opilio | reverse complement strand
CTACAATAATGGTCACCAAATACTACGTTATTTGACTTTCCACAGCCCGTCACAGGTCGTTAGCAGTAGTGGGGCCTGTGTGCGTGTGGGAAGGGGAGTTTTAAAGCACGGCACTGGTAGCTCTATCGTGTCTTTGCCAACTGAAGAGCGCTTATTTGAGCCATTGATGGTCTAGAAAATATTAGCTTCTACTCAGCCATGACCCCATGATTGTGATGATATGATGGTGATAGAAGATGTACGTAGGAAGAGGAATACAAAGAAATAGAAAGGGATAAACAAACAGAGGAAGAATACAAAGGAATACAATGGGATAAACAAACAGAGGAAGAATACAAAGTAATACAAAGGGATAAACAAACAGCAAACATATGGTTTGCTGTTGGTTCCTATGAGACTGTTTCAAATGTACAAGAAATACATTGATGTTCTAGAAAATATCAGCTTATACTCATAAACCAGTGATTGTGAGGATATGATATTATAGAAGATGTAAGAGGAAGAATACAAAGGAATACAGAGGGAGAAACAAACAGCGATGCAGCTCTCGGTTCCTAGATTTAAAAAATAAATAGGGAGAAACTGGTTCACAAATAGGGTGGTAAATGACTGGAATGGACTCAGTCATCAGGTAGTTAGTGCGGAGTCAATAGGGAGTTTCAAAAGGAGACTGGAAAGTGTTATAGATGGGGATAAACAGTGGATGTAGGTAGCGTTAAGTAACAGGAACTACCACGTGTAGGTCTCCCAGCCTCTTGTAGCTTCCTTATTTTCTTATGTTTCTATGTTGTGTTCCTACGGGGCCGTTTCTAATTTACGTACAAGAAGTACAGTCGAGTTCACAAAGAAAACGAGGAGCCAGGAGAAGAAGAAGAGGAGGAGAGAGGGATAAGGAATACAAAGGAAGAAACAAACAGCGACGTAACACTCGGTTCCTATGAGACTGGTTCTAATTTTCAAGAAGTACAGTCGAGTTCACAAAGAAAATGAGGAGGAAGAAGAGGAGGAGGAGGAGGAGGAAGAGGAAGAGGAAGAGGAAGAGGAAGAGGAAAGGAAGAGGAAGAAGAGGAAGAAGAGGAGGAAGAAGAGGAGGAAGTGGAGGAGGAAGTGGAGGAGGAGGTGGAAGAGGAGGAAAAGGAGGACTAGACAGGGATATTATTCTTTAATGGATCTCTTTATGGAAGTGTTGCGGGGGAATGAGGACCCAGTACTAGTAGTCATTTTGTCCCGCCTCCCATTCTTGCCTCGCTATCCTCCCCGCCATTGTGTCGCGTCACTGTGGCGGGAAAGAGTTTCTCTCGATCCTAGAATCTTCCAGCTTCTGTATATTCTATTGTTGCTTCGCCCAGACTAGCGTTCTCTTTACTCCATTCAATTCCTCGGCTCCTATCCCCTTCCCTTCCCTCATTCATTGACTCCATTCCTTGCCTCAGACACTCAACCTGTTCACATATATACCCTGTTTGTGTTACGAGTATTCTCTTCCCTCCCATCTCCTTCCCTTCCCTCCCATACCTTTCCCCTCCCTCCCATCCCCTTCCCTCCCTACATTCATTGACTGCATTCCTTCCCTCAGACACTCACGCTCTTTTCATATACCCTCTCTGTGCTACGAGTATTCTCTTCATTCCTTTACCTCCATATATAATAACATAACATAAGGAAGCTACAAGAGGCTGCCAGACTTACACGTGGTAGTTCCTGTTACTTAACACTACCTACATCCACCTTTCATCCCCATCAATGTAATTGTCTAACCTCCTTTTGAAACTCCCTATTGAATCCCCATTAACTACCTAATGACTGAGTCCATTCCAATCATTTACTACCTTATTTGTGAACCAGTTTCTTCCTATTTCTTTTTAAAATATCTTTTCTGTCTCTTGAATCATAGCTATTCCCTTTTTGATACTACTTTCTATGATTGACCTATACTCTCTCTCTCTCTCTCTCTCTCTCTCTCTCCCTCTCTCTCTCTCTCTCTCTCTCTCTCCTCTCTCTCGCTCTCTCGCTCTCTCTCGCTCCTCTCTCTCTCTCGCTCTCTTTTCTCTCTCCTCTCTCCTCTCTCTCCTCTCTCTCTCTCTCTCTCTCTCCTCTCTCTCTCCCCCCCCCCCTTTGTTCGTATTGTTGTCTTTTGCTTTCCTTCCCTCACTTATTTTCATCACGGGATGTTTACCGTCGTATTTTGCGTAACTTTGTATTGTCATGTGCAGTAATGCTTATCCATACACCCTAATAATTACTACATTAATTAATAACTCGTATGATAACTACTACATTCACAAATAACTCATATAATAACTACTACATTCTCTAATAACTCACTCTAATAACTACTATTTCCACTGATAACTTCACCCTAATAACTACTACACTCACAACTAACATACGCACTAGTCTATAATTATCTCCTCATGAGATTCTTCCAGTGGTTTAACATCGTATCTATCCCGAAAAATCCTTCTTTTGATATGTTTCCCATTATGCGAGGAAAGTGCAATTGTTATTTTCCTCCCTGCTGATAGAGAAAGAATCTGAACACACACACGTAGGTTTGCGAAGGGATCAGTAATATTTTAGTGCAGTTGTAGAAGGTCATAAGGCGAGAATTCCTGAAAATCTCTCTCTCGACCGTCCATTAAGGCATTAGTATTGGAGGTTAGTGGAGAAGAATACAGCTGTGGGCTTATGTTAGGTTAGGGACTGTTAAGGGCTGTAAGGGGCTGTAAGGGGCTGTTAGAGGCTTTTAGGGGATGTGGGGTTGTTAGGGGCTGTTAGAGGCTGTGGGGTTGTTAGGGGTTGTAGGGGCTATTAGAAGTTGTTAGGGCTGTTAGGGGCTGTGGGACTGTTGGGATGTTAGGGGCTGTTAGGAACGGAGGCACTGGGAGGGGAGGGGCAGATTAGGGGCTGTGTTGCGAGGTGTTGTAACTTTGTAAGGAGTGAGGTACTGCGAGGGAGGGAAACTGTGTTAAAAAAAATTTGGTTGCCTCTGCTGTGTTGAAAGCATTTGGTTGCGTCTGCTGTGAGGGAGGGTAGCTGTGAAGAGGGTGTGGCTGTGTGGCGCTGTGAGGGAAGCTGTGAAGGGTGTGTAGCGCTGTGAGGGAAGCTGTGAAGAGTGTGTGGGGTTGTGAGGGAAGCTGTGAAGGGTGGCTGTGTGTGGCGCTGTGAGGGTTTCCAGGGCAGAGTCAGGTGTGGGATTAGTGCAGGTAAAGAACAGTCTGCCTGCCTCGCCACGCCCTGTTTACCCCTTTAAGTGGCAGAACCCAGCAGCCTGCATCACGATCGCTGTGTTGCCTTCAGTGGGTGGTGCCATGAACACAGCACTATTGTACGTGTTTACTGAATGGCCTTACACTTGAATCTTCATTGACTCCCGGATTCTCTCTCTTGATATTCTCTCTCTCTCCTGGATTCTCTCTCCGGATTCTCTTTTTTGATACCCTTCCTTTGTACAATTGGCACCATTGAATACACCAAAAAAGTTATAGTTAGATAATTTGCGTCGTAACTACATTTTGTACCACATAGGGACTCAAGTCTGTACCCACCATATCGTGAGTGACCTAATATATTTAGCGTCATTCCAGCAATGCTATTTTCACGCTGTAGTTTGCCATCGAGAACTGAGCGAGTTTTGTAGAAAGTTTCACAGGAGCACCGTCTTCGCCATCAAATATCTCGGTAATCTTCAGAAATCGAGAGTGTAATAGAATCCCACGAATATTGGATTATAATCCTTCTTGTTTGCCCTGTAAACATCAAGAAGACATCTGAAGACTCGCCGTGTTTACACAAGCATTCGCCGACGCACTCCTCCTCTCCGAATTGTTTTCTCTCGGCAGTTATGAAATGTGGGAAAAAAACTTTTAATTTTACTGAAATTCCGTAGATCTGTTTTTTTTCTTAAATCGTGTGGCGCGCAAATATGTTTTTAAATTGATACGGCAGATAGTTTACATGGAGAAGGTGTAGCCAGAGTCAGCAAAACAGAGGGGTGAATAAAAATATTGTATGCACTCGGTACACTATTGAAGCAGTAAAGCGGTACAAAGATGGAGAAGAAATGCAATCATAACTTAGTCAATAGGGAGATTTAAAAAGGAGGCTAGATAATTTCATGGATGGGGATGAAAGGTGGATGTAGGTAGTGTTAAGTAACAGGAACTACCTCGTGTAGGTCTCACGGCCTCTTGCAACCTCCTTATTTTCTTATGTTCTTATAATTCCGGGCCGGAAATTATAAAAGATGCAGAAACTCTTGCACTGTCAAGACGGATAGAGGACAGAGTTAAAAATGGTTAAGGATTGTGAACTTCTGTAGCTCTATGGTAGTATTTGTCAAGATACTCAACGCAATACAAACATAGCTTTACGTGCTACGACTTAAAGGCAATGTGGAAACTCGTAGTGAAACCTTTATACGACTTATAGGTAATGTTGAAATTCGTAGTGAAAACTCTTTACGACTTATAGACAATGTGGAAACTCGTAGTGAAAACTTTAAGACCACTGTTGGAAAAAAAAACAAAAAACGGAACGGAAACTATGGCAATGCGCATATTTTTGTTTCATTGCTCTTCAGTACCGTGGAACACACAAGGGTGGTCGAGCAATATGGTCGAGTGGTTAGCGCCTGGCAGTGCTGAACTCAGCGTCACGAGCTCAAGTCCCGCCAGGTTTAAGTCTTTTCTGGAAGTGACGAGCTCACCGTCCCAAGTTCGAGTCCCGCCGGGTTCAGATCTTTTATCCATCGTCGAGTGGTCGAAGTCAACCCACATGTCGCCTATCAACTCTACCTTCGATGGTGAGTACATCAGAGGACACAGCGGGGCGGCATGAGCTTGAACAGGCGTTACTATAAAAATTCGGCCTGCGCCACCACGGTTGAGGGCCGACCATCATAGCCCTCAATATTAATGATCCTGACCTAGAGGGTTAAACCATCAATCTTCCATGGAGGGAAAGCCTGCAGGCGCTATAGGCACACACGTAAAAGAAAGATAGATCAATGAAATAAGAAAATAAAGAATATCAGTTCGTAATTCATACAAAATAATAAACAAAAGTTCACAATTTTATTGCTTTTGGGAAATAAGGAAAAAGATGCTTCACAAATAGGGTGGTAAATGATTGGAATGGACTCAGTCGTCAGATGGGCAGTGCGGAGTCAATAGGGAGCTTTAAAAGGAGGCTGGATAAATTAATGGATGGAGATGAAAGGTGGATGTAAGAAGTGTTAAGTAACTGGAACTACCACGTGTAGGTCTCGCGGCCTCTTGTAGCTTCCTTATTTTCTTATGTTCTTATTATGTTCTTATAATTTAACTTTTTCCTTGAGTATGTCAGAAGTAATGAGGCAATGCATTAGTGGCAGCAAGAACTTATACTCTTGTTTTTTTTTACGAGGCAAAAAATCCTGCCCCCTTGCTGCTTACTGAAATCATATGATAAACACCTGATATTTGATGCCAGGAGAAGGGAATACTACACTTCTTCAAGACTTCAGCTGTATTTTATCATAGTTAACCATATTATCAGGTAAACATAGGCGTAACTTTATGCATGAAACCTTAAGATAGAATGGAATTTTTGTCTCGCTAAACAAAATAGACTATAAGTGTTGTCAGGCAAACCAGGGAAGGAAGGAAGGAAGTTGCCTTCCTAACAGACCTGAAATAAGTGGATCACAGCGACAAAAAATGTTGAATTCTGTATATTTAATTAACTTAGGCTTCATGTGAGCCAAGTAATTTTCTGCTTTACGACGGAGCTTGATGTAATAACCGAGGTAATTACATGAGTGGAAATCCAGTGACAACTTTCTGCATTACTTCTTGTTACGCCCCGTCTGGGGAGAGGGGGCGCAACGGGGGGTGAAGCTCCTGTTAGCGGACCCCCCACCCGCTAAGGTTCTATCCAATCGGTCGCTGACGTGGCATGACAACTAATCCCCGGCACACCTACATGTAGGGTGCCGGGTTGGGCATATCTCCATGTACTATGTACTTACGTTTCACCTTAACCGGGGCAGTGCCCCTCGCGTCGGAGATACGGAAAGCTTGCATCCCCAGGCTGGTAAAAGCCCCGGCATTGCCAGGGGGCGACCCTCCCTGTCCCCCCCCGAGGTCCCTGGCTTGTTACAGGTCCCCTGGGGGCATCCTTAATCGCCCGCCCTGTCATGCACTGTAATTAATACATCACCATATGCCGCGTAGCCTCCTGGTAGACCTATGGTACTCAAGGGGTCCTAAAAACCCTGCTGCGTGGCTCCGGGATCCTTGGGGGGCCCAGAAGAGAAGCCACAGGCGAAAAGTCACAGGGGCGGTTGTGTTGCAGGGCGTCGGGACACCGTAGAGTTGCACCCCGCCCCGTGGGGCAATGCGGGGCGATCCTTAGTAGCCCCGCCGCGTGTGTCTCGCCATGCCCCGTGGTCCCAGGGGGGCACAGAAAAGAAGCCACAGGGGCGGGTGTGTTGCAGGACGTCGTAGCTCCGTAGAGTTGCACCCCGCCCGTGGGGCAATGCGGGGCGATCCTCAGTAGCCCCGCCGCGGCCCCGGGATCCCAGGGGAGCCCAGAAGATAAGCCACAGGGGCAGGTGTGTTGCAGGACGTCGTGACACCGTAGAGTTGCACGTACCCGCCCCGTGGGGCAAAGTGGGGCGATCCTTAGTAGCCCCGCCGCGGCCCCGGGATCCCAGGGGGCCCAGGCGGAACCACAGGCGAGAAGCCACAGTGGCAGGTGTCTTGCAGGACGTCGGGTTGCACCTGCACCGGGGGAAAAGCGGAGCAGCGGGCGTCGGGGCGTCGGTTAAGGGCGCGGCAGAGTGGGACTCAGCCACCTACCCAAGCACGCGCGCCGCCCGAGGAGGCCTTGAAGGAATGCCACGCGTTAACTCGCTCGCTGCACTAAGACAAGACTCTAGTCTCGTGGTCACGTAAGAGATCACCGCGCACCGCGAGGCAGGCCTGCCCACACCGGAGTATATATAGATTATGTCTCCTCTCCTGTGTTCAGAGGCAGGCGAGGCGTGTGGTGGTGGGTACAGGGTAAAGGTTGTATCAGTGTGACAGTTAATCAGTGAGGTGTGAGGTGATGGTGTGAGGTGATGGTTCCTTGAACGCTGGTAATTCTGTTGGGTCAGCAATATAAGCAATGCCTTTCCACTTCTTCCCATTTCTTGTTCCTTCTTCTTCTCTTCCCTCTTCTTATTCCTCGCTTCCTCTCTCCTTTACTCCCGTCTCTCTATCCCCCTTCTAGTGGACGCTCATCTGCTGAATACATAGTGTCAGTGATTCTGCAGATGGTCCTCGCTCTCCCCTCGTTGGTTCGATAAGGCAAATAATGCCTCAGCCAAAACATCGTCGTCTCTCGCTTTGCACTACCATCACCAACGACTCTTCCTCTTCCCTTATTTATTCTATCTCCTTCGTATCCTTCTCTCCTTCCTTTCCTTCGATTTCCTTCGGACCCTTACATTACCCCCTTCCGACGAAAACGGCC